>CAMZMU010000074.1:53947131-54432691 GCA_947311845.1 Poa pratensis
AGGAAAACGAGGTTTGCTTCGAAGGTGTTGGGTGAAGGAGTGTAGTGCGGCGCAACACCAGGGATTCCGGTGCCACGTGGAACCTGCACAACACAATCAAAGTACTTTGCCCCAACTTAAACTGTTGAGGTTGTCAATCTCACCGGCTTGCTGAAAACAAAGGGTTTTTAAACGTATCGAATGGAAGATGATGTTTTGTTTGCATAAAACATAGTGAGAACAATGATTGCAGTAGATTGTATTTCAGATGTAAAAGAATGGACCGGGGTCCACAGTTCACTAGTGGTGTCTCTCCAATAAGATAACTAACATGCTGGGTAAACAAATTACAGCTGGGCAATTGACAATTGATAAGTGCATATAACATGCATGTGTGAGTTGTGGTGTCTACTATGAGATTCATTTGGGCATTACGACAAAGTACATAGACCGCTATCCAGCATGCATCTATGCCTAAATAGTCCACTTTCCGGTTAACATCCGTACCCCTTCCAGTATTAAGTTGCAAGCAACAGACAATTGCATTAAGTAATGTGCGTAATGTAAACAATACATTCCTTGAATAAAGCATTGCTGTTTTACCCTAGTGGCAACAACACATCTACAACCTTAGAACTTGCTGTCACTATCCCAGGTTAAATAGAGGGGTTGAACCCAACTATCATGCATAAATACCCCCTCTTGGAGTCACAAGTATTCACTTGGCCAAGGCTTCAACAAGTAACGGAGAGCATGCAAGATCACAAATGACATAGACATGATAATATAATATTCAGCTCCACATAGGTATCAATATAAGTCAGATCCCAGCAAACACAACATGTAGCATTACAATAAGATGATCTTGATCATGATAGGCAGCTCACAAGATCTAAACATGATGGCACAAGTGGAGAAGACAACCATCTAGCTACTGCTATGGACCCATAGTCCAAGGATGAACTACTCACGCATCACTCCGGAGGCGGGCATGGCGATGTAGAGCCCTCCGGTGATGATTCCCCTCTCCGGCAGGGTGCCGGGAAGAGCTTCAGAACCCCCCGAGTTAGGGTTGACGACGGCGGCGGCAGCGAATATGTTCTGGATGAAAGGCTCGGTGTTTTAGGGTTTTCACGTCTCGGGGAATAAATAGGCGAAGGGGCGATGTCGGCGGACCCCCGAGGGGCCCAAAACCACAGGCGGCGCGGTGGGCCCACTGCCGCCGCCTGTGGTTTGGCCACCTCGTGGCATCTTCGTCTCTCCTTCGGACTCCGTGTACGTGTTGGAAAAATAGGGACTTGGCCTTTTGTTTCGTGCAATTCCGAGAATATTTCCAGAAGTAACTTTCTGAAACCAAAAACAGCAGAAAACAGGGAACTGGCACTGTGGCATCTTGTTAATAGGTTAGTCCCAGAAAATGCATAAAAGTGATATGAAGTGTATATAAAACATGTAGCAAATGGTATAATATAAGCATGGAACAGCAGAAATTATGGATACGTTGGAGACGTATCAAGCATCCCCAAGCTTAGTTCTACTCGTCCTCGAGTAGGTAAAACGATAACAACAAATAATTTCTGAGGAGACATGCTTTCACACAATCTTGATCAATATATTGCAAGGCTCATGTCATGAATGAAGTGACTCAAAGCAATGTCTATAGTTTGCTAACAAATAGATAAAGAGTAAACAATGAATCATATAAGCAAAAACTTTTCATGAATAGTACTTTCAAGACAAGCATCAAAAAGTTTTGCATAAGAGGTAACTCATAAAGCAATAGATTCAAAGTAAAAGGCATTGAAGCAACACAAAGGATGATTAAGTTTCATTTGCTTTCAACTTGTAACATGTATATCTCATGGATAGTTGTCAACATAAAGCAATATAACAAGTGCAATAAGTAAACATGTAAGAATCAATGCACACAAAGTTGACACAAGTGTTTGCTTCTAAGATAGAAAGGAGTAGGTAAACTGACTCAACATAAAGTAAAAGATAGGCCCTTCGCAGAGGGAAGCAGGGATTAAATCATGTGCTAGAGCTTTTTAAGTTTTCGAAAGCATATAGAGCACAAAATAAGTATTTGAGAGGTGTTTGTTGTTGTCAACGAATGGTAGTGGGCACTCTAACCCCCTTGTCAACCAGACTTTCAAGAGCGGCTCCCATGAAGGACGTTATCTCTACCAGCAAGGTAGATCATCCCTCTTCTCTTTTGTTTACACATGTATTTTAGTTTCTTTATAGATGACACTCCTCCCAACCTTTTGCTTACACAAGCCATGGCTAACCGAATCCTCGGGTGCCTTCCAACATTCACATACCATGGAGGAGTGTCTATTTGCAAATTAAGTTGCTTACTGATAAATCAGGGCAAAACATGTGAAGAGAATTATTAATGAAAGTTGTAATTAATTGGGGCTGGGCACCCCGTTGCCAGCTCTTTTTGCAAATTATTGGATAAGCGGATGTATATGCCACTAGTCCAGGTGAAAGTCTGTCAGAAGTAAATGACAAGATTGAAAGATAAAACACCACATACTTCCTCATGAGCTATAAAACATTGACACAAATAAGGAGTAATAAAGTTTTGAATAGTTTAAAGGTAGCACATGAAATATTTACTTGGAATGGCAGGAAATACCACATAGTAGGTAGGTATGGTGGACACAAATGGCATGGGTTTTGGCTCAAGTTTTGGATGCACGAGAAGCATTCCCTCTCAGTACAGAGTTTAGGCTAGCAAGGTTGTTTGAAGCAAACACAAGTATAAACCGGTACAGCAAGAATCACATAAAAACATATTGCAAGTATTATAAGACTCTACACTGTCTTCCTTGTTGCTCAAACATTTTACCAGAAAATATCTAGACCTTAGAGAGAACAAATATGCATCCCAAGTCTCAACAAGCTCTACGGTAGTTCTCCACTACTAGGCTTTAACTACATGATGCAAGAGCTTAAACATGATCTACTTGAGAGCTCAAAACAATTGCAAAGCATCAAATCGAAACAAGACAATGATCTACAAGAATGCATATGTCTTTTCCAATACCAACTACTACATGTAGCATTTTCTTTCTTCCAAACAAACACCAATAATTTATTTAAACATAAACTCTCCAAATGATAATATAATGCAGCAAGAGAGTATTTATAAACAAGTGCTAACAGCTCGAAGAGATGCATGAAAAACAGGAGCTAAAAGCACTGCAGTAGCTAGTTAAGAATACTCAACAAATATAAGTGAAGAACATGAGTATTCACATGAAAAAGCGGAGCGTGTCTCTCTCCCACACAAGGATTGCTAGGATCCGAATTTATTCAAACAAAAACAAAATAAAAACACACAGACGCTCCAAGTAAAGCGCATAAGATGTGAAAGAATTAAAATATAGTTTCACTAGAGATGACCTGATAAGTTTGTTGATGAAGAAGGGGATGCCTTGGGCATCCCCAAGCTTAGACGCTTGAGTCTCTCTGAATATGGTTGGGATGAACCACGGGGGCATCCCCAAGCTTAGGCTTTTCACTCTTCTTGATCACATAATATCACCCTTCTCGCTTGATCCTTGAAAACTTCCTTCACACCAAACTCAAGACAGTTCTCATTAGAGGGTTAGTGCATAATCAAAAATTCTCATATTCTGTAATGATACAATCAATCCCAAAGCTTCTGGACATTAGCTACAGCCACCAATGCTTTGTGGAGCAAAGAAATCCACACAAACACAGTAAAAGAGCGAATGCAAAACAAAAGGCAGAATCTGTCAAAAACAGAACAGTCTGGAATGACGAATTTTTTCGAGGCACTTAAGTTGCTCAGATGGATCTGGCCTAAAATAATGAAAGTTGCGTACATATCTCAGGAATATGCGTGATTTTTTCAGAATTTTTGAATTTTCTACAGGGAGATAAGCTCAAATCCGTGACAGCTAAAAATCTGTCACTGCGCAGAAATCCAAATCTTGCATCAACTTTCAATATAGAACTTTACTTGGCACAACATTGCGATAAAATAAAGATACAAAGGAGTTGCTACAGAAGTAACAAAACTCCTTGACTCAAAGAAAACAAAAATAACAGCAAATAAAAACGATGGGTTGTCTCCCATAAGCGCTTTTCTTTAACGCCTTTCAGCTAGGCGCAGAAAGTGAAAATCAAGTGTTGTCAAGAGAAGAAGCATCAACATCATAACTTGCTCTAACAATAGAGTCAAAAGGTAACTTCATTCTCTTCCTAGGGAAGTGTTCCATACCTTTCTTGAGAGGAAATTGGTACCTTATATTACCTTCTTTCATATCAATGATGGCACCAACAGTTCGAAGAAAAGGTCTTCCCAAAACAATAGGACAAGATGCATTGCATTCAATATCCATAACAAAAATCAACGGGGACAAGGTTATTGTTTACTGTAATAAAAACATCATTAACTCGCCCCAAAGGTTTCTTCATAGCATTATCAGCGAGAAAAACATCCAAATAACAATGTTCCAAAGGTGGCAAATCAAGAATATCATAAAGCTTCTTGGGCAAAACGAAATACTTGCACCAAGATCACACAAGGCATTGCAATCAAAATCATTCACCTTTACCTTAATGATGGGTTCCCAACCATCTTCTAATTTCCTAGGAATAGAAGCTTTAAGTTTCAACTTCTCCTCCCTAGCTTGCAAAAGAGCATTTGTAATATGCTTTGTAAAAGCCAAATTAATAGTGCTAGCATTGGGACTTCTAGCTAATTTTTGCAAGAACATAATAACTTCAGAGATGTTACAATCATCAAAATCAAAATCATTATTGTCAATGGTGGTGGAACCATTGTCTCCAATAGTTTGAAAAATTTCAGCACTTTTATCAGAAAAAGTTTCAGCAGTTTTAGGCAATTTCAAACGCTTTGCAGAAGTAGTAGAGACATTACCAACACCAATAACATTACCATCAATAGTAGGAGGCTTACTAGCATGTAAAACATTAGCATTACTAGTGGTGGTGATAGTACAAACTCTAACTATACTATTCTCTTTTTCAAGTTCTTCCTCTTTTTCCCACCTAGCATGCAATTCAGCCAACATCCTAATATTATTATCAATTCGAACTTGGATGGCATTTGCTGTAGCAAATGACTTAGTATCTTTAACTTCATTAGGCATAACTTTCAGTTTTAGAATTTCAACATCATGAGCAAGACTATCAACTTTAGAAGCAAGAACATCAATTTTTTCAAACTTTTCCTCAACAGTTTTATTGAAAGCTTTTTGTGTGCTAATAAATTCTTTAAGCATAGCTTCAAGATCAGAGGACACACTTCTATTGTTGCTGTAGGAATTACCATAAGAATTGCCATAACCATTTGAAGGATAAGGCTTATAGTTGTTGCTACCAAAATTATTCCTATAAGCATTGTTGTTGAAGTTGTTGTTTTTAATGAAGTTTACATCAACATGCTCTTCTTGAGCAACCAATGAAGCTAAAGGAACATTATTAGGATCAACATGAGATCTACCATTCACAAGCATAGACATAATAGCATCAATCTTATCACTCAAAGAGGAGGTTTCTTCAACAGAATTTACCTTCTTACCTTGAGGAGCTCTTTCGGTGTGCCATTCGGAATAGTTGATCATCATATCATCAAGTAGCTTTGTTGCTGCACCTAAAGTGATGGACATAAAGGTTCCTCCAGAGGCTGAATCCAATAAGTTCCTTGAGGAAAAATTTAATCCTGCATAAAAGGTTTGGATGATCATCCAAGTAGTCAGTCCATGAGTGGGACAATTCTTCACCAAAGATTTCATTCTTTCCCAAGCTTGAGCAACATGTTCATTATCAAGTTGTTTAAAATTCATAATGCTACTTCTCAAGGATATAATCTTAGCAGGAGGATAATATTTCCCTATGAAAGCATCTTTGCATTTTGTCCAAGAATAATACTATTTCTAGGCAAAGAAAGCAACCATTCTTTAGCTCTTCCTCTCAAGGAGAAAGGAAAAAGTTTCAGTTTTATAATATCCCCATCCATATCCTTATACTTTTGCATTTCACAAAGTTCAACAAAGTTATTAAGATGGGCAGCAGCATCATCAGTACTAACACCAGAAAATTGCTCTTTCATAACAAGATTTAATAGAGCAGGTTTAATTTCATAAAATTCTGCTTAGAAGCAGGTGGAGCAATAGGAGTGCATATGAAATCATTGTTGTTTGTGCTAGTGAAGTCACACAACTTAGTGTTCTCAGGAGTACTCATTTTGAAAAACAAAATCAAACGAATTAAACAAGTAACTAATTTTTTTGTGTTTTTGATAAAGAGAGCAAACAAGACTAAATAAAAATAAACTAAGCAAGACAAATAACAAAGTAAAGAGATTGGGTGTGAGAGACTCCCCTTGCAGAAGCAATTCGGTTTTCCCCGGCAACGGCGAGAAAACGTGTTGTAGCGCTAAGTTGACGAGGGAATATCCCCGGCAACAGCCAGAAACAATGCTTGTACGTCACACGTCAGTTGGGAACCCCAAGAGGAAGGTATGATGAGTGCAGCAGCAAGTTTTCCCTCAGTATGAAACCAAGGTTTATCGAACCAGTAGGAAAACGAGGTTGCTTCGAAGGTGTTGGTGAAGGAGTGTAGTGCGGCGCAACACCAGGGATTCCGGTGCCAACGTGGAACCTGCACAACACAATCAAATTACTTTGCCCCAACTTAACAGTGAGGTTGTCAATCTCACCGGCTTGCTGAAAACAAAGGGTTAAACGTATCGAATGGAAATGATGTTTGTTTGCATAAAACAGTAGAGAACAATGATTGCAGTAGATTGTATTTCAGATGTAAAAGAATGGACCGGGGTCCACAGTTCACTAGTGGTGTCTCTCCAATAAGATAACTAACATGCTGGGTAAACAAATTACAGCTGGGCAATTGACAATTGATAAGTGCATATAACATGCATGTGTGAGTTGTGGTGTCTACTATGAGATTCATTTGGGCATTACGACAAAGTACATAGACCGCTATCCAGCATGCATCTATGCCTAAATAGTCCACTTTCCGGTTAACATCCGTACCCCTTCCAGTATTAAGTTGCAAGCAACAGACAATTGCATTAAGTAATGTGCGTAATGTAAACAATACATTCATCCTTGAATAAAGCATTGCTGTTTTACCCCTAGTGGCAACAACACATCTACAACCTTAGAACTTGCTGTCACTATCCCAGGTTAAATAGAGGTTGAACCCAACTATCATGCATAAATACCCCCTCTTGGAGTCACAAGTATTCACTTGGCCAAGGCTTCAACAAGTAACGGAGAGCATGCAAGATCACAAATGACATAGACATGATAATATAATATTCAGCTCCACATAGGTATCAATATAAGTCAGATCCCAGCAAACACAACATGTAGCATTACAATAAGATGATCTTGATCATGATAGGCAGCTCACAAGATCTAAACATGATGGCACAAGTGGAGAAGACAACCATCTAGCTACTGCTATGGACCCATAGTCCAAGGATGAACTACTCACGCATCACTCCGGAGGCGGGCATGGCGATGTAGAGCCCTCCGGTGATGATTCCCCTCTCCGGCAGGGTGCCGGGAAGAGCTTCAGAACCCCCCGAGTTAGGGTTGACGACGGCGGCGGCAGCGAATATGTTCTGGATGAAAGGCTCGGTGTTTTAGGGTTTTCACGTCTCGGGGAATAAATAGGCGAAGGGGCGATGTCGGCGGACCCCCGAGGGGCCCAAACCACAGGCGGCGCGGTGGGCCCACTGCCGCGCCGCCTATGGTTTGGCCACCTCGTGGCTCTTCGTCTCTCCTTCGGACTCCGTGTACGTGTTGGAAAAATAGGGACTTGGCCTTTTGTTTCGTGCAATTCCGAGAATATTTCCAGAAGTAACTTTCTGAAACCAAAAACAGCAGAAAACAGGGAACTGGCACTGTGGCATCTTGTTAATAGGTTAGTCCCAGAAAATGCATAAAAGTGATATGAAGTGTATATAAAACATGTAGCAAATGGTATAATATAAGCATGGAACAGCAGAAATTATGGATACGTTGGAGACGTATCAGAGGTCTTCGGGTTAAGGCCCCAGTTCTTTTGTTCGGAAGGGGTGGCGATATCCCACTCAGGCAGGTTGAGGAAGTCATCTGCGCCATCCGGGTTCTTCACGTAGAAGAACGTGCGCTGCCACTTCCGGCATGACTCTAGGCAGGGGATCCGAGGGAAGATGGACTTCTTCCGGGGTGTAATGGTGGCTGCCCCGCAAGCATTCATTTGTTTCGAAAATCCCTGTTCTCCGGGTCCGGGATACTCTGTTTCCGGAGTTGGAAGTATTTGGCCTAGAGCTCGACGGTGGGCCAAAGCCCGAGGTATCCCTCGGAGAAGGATACATAGGAAGAGAGGGTGGTTATGGCGTTTGCAGGGAGGTGATGAGGTTGGAGGCCGAACCGAGTTAAGAAATCTTTGAAGAAGGGACTCGCCCGGAGTCCAAAGCCGCGCTCGAAATGCGCAACAAAGACAACCCATTCTCCGGGCTTCACGTTTGGCTTGGCCTCCTTGCCCGGAACCTGACATTCCACCCACTCCGGGATGCGCCGGGTTCACTTCAGCCAATCAACTTCGCTTGGGTGACGTCGGATCCTTCCCATCCACCCCGCTCTCCCTCTCCCTCTTCCTCGGGAATGTCGGTAGGATCCGGGGTGCTGCGGGATGACATCTCGGAAAGGAAATCTGCATAGAAGCGAAAGTTCACCGACATTAAGCACTTTGGTGTGGTCACAGTCAAGAGCAGGGAAATGATAAGGGGAAACATGTTTCTACGGGCAAGGTGTGTGGGGAAGATCTAAAAAAGGAAGATAAAAGAAATCTACCCAAGAGTCGCAGAAGAGCTTAGTGCTAAGAAGAAGGATCCTAGTTCTACATCCATCGGAAAGGTTGCGGGCAAGAACTCACCGGTGGATTGGATTCGTTGAGCGAGAAAAGTGCAGAGTACTGCGGTGGAATCTCCGCCGCGGCGGCGGCGTGGCAGGATTCGGTCGTCGGCGGCGTGCGGAGCTCTCCTTGCTGCAAGGGAGAGGAGCTTCACATGGCGACGATGGCGTAGAGCTTCACGCGGCGGCAATGGCGCAATGGATCGATGTGGAAGAAAGGGAAAGAGGAGATCCGTGCCCCTATTTATAGGCGTGGGGATGGCGCAGTTAATGGAGAGATCGTGGGCGGATTTCCTACGCACGATCTCCACGTTCAGCGCTGTGAAGTAACTGCCTCAGCGGACACATCGTGGGCCATAGGATCTTAACTGTCTAGGGAGCAGTTAGTGTAGCACTAACGGGCGGGAGATTCAAAAAATGCGGCGCGGCGTGTGCGACCTGTGGTCAAACATGCTCAAGTGCATTGCGGATGTATCATGTGGTGGGGTCAAGGTGACGTGCGAGCAGAGCATGCAGAGGCATGTCTGTCCGGGTGTGCAAATCGAGGAGATAAACCAGGTGATTCAATCAAGTGCGTTGGTGAACATTACCCGAGGTTTATGAGAACCTCGGAGAATCGACATACAGAGAATGTCGGAAATAGTTAAAGAAAGTGCAGTATCTAAAATCCTCGGAAGGATCGAAGCAGTCTCTGTTGTGTCGGCCCAACCGACATAAGCATAGATGATGAGAAAAACAAAGTATGGATTCTTATGGTTGGGATGGATCCGACACTGATATGTTGGATATCAATCTCGGATTGGTCTGATTTTGGTAAACCTGGTGTGGCCCTTCATCCGAGGCTGCAGGACCGCACCAGCTTCGGGGACTAATGTCGGGGGGCTACCCCGGGTAGGGACATGGCATGGTATAAAGTATGTCCAAGTATGGATCAAGGTACGGTAGTGACCGAGGTAAACAGGTCCGGACTGGCCGTTATATGCTAACTGAAATGGTTGGTCCGACATAACCTTACCGACATATAAATGTCGGAATCGCCAAGTTGTTCTTATATGTAGGTGAGGAATCTACACCGAGGCAAGGAATCCGGCATATCCATGCCGGGTTAGCCCAAGGAGAATATCCGGCATAGCCCCTACCGGGTTAGAGGCAAGGAAAGCCCGGCATATCCATGCTGGGTTAAAGGCAAGGAGAACCTGACATATCCATGCCGGGTTAAAGGAAGAGAGGAGCCTAATGTCGGCTGCAGAGTCAATGCTGCTGTCAAGTCCCTTCAAGCACGGAAGCGCCTGACAAGGAGAATGTCATGCGGCGTGCTGCGTAAAGAGCGGGAAAGGTGGTACCTGACCGCTGACTCCGGGCTTCCGGGGAAAAGGCTACGAAAATAGGCATGGGTGAGCCACGTCTTGTCCCTGCAGTAGGGAGCATCCTAGCTCTACCATTGGCTGCAGGGAATGGGCAGGCCACGTCCTGTCCCTGACAGGAGTGCCATCGTGACACCTCGAAGGCGTGGCTACAGTGCATCCAGGGGCATAACCGTAACCCGGTTAGCCTATAAATAGAGCATCACCCCCTCCTGCGCGAGGGACGATGCCTTGAGAGATATTTCCACCGTAGCTTCATCTTCCTCCTTGAGCACTTCACCATTGTTGGATCATACAGCTCGAGGAGCACCTTGTACTTGTGACACACGAAGATATATAGAAAGAGGCAGGCAGGAGTAGAAGTTTTACCTCCACGCGAGGGCCCCGAACCTGGGTAGATCGGTGTGTGCTTGGTTATGTCTGTTCATCCGTGCGTGCTCCGTATCCCCCAGCGTCCATCGGCCCCACATCTTAGCCATACCTATGGCATCTGCCGTGATACCACCACGACAACCAATGAAGCTAAAGGAACATTATTTGGATCAACATGAGATTTACCATTCACAAGCATAGACATAGTAACATCAATCTTATCACTCAAGGAAGATGTTTCTTCAACAGAATTTACCTTCTTACCTTGGGGAGTCCTTTCGGTATGCCATTCAGAATAATTAATCATCATATCATCAAGAAGCTTTGTTGCAGCACCTAAAGTGATGGACATAAAGGTACCTCTAGCAGCCGAATCCAGAAGGTTTCTTGAAGAAAAATTCAGTCCTGCATAAAAGGTTTGGATGATCATCCAAGCAGTCAGTGCATGGGTGGGACAATTCTTTACCAAAGATTTCATCCTTTCCCATGCTTGGGCAACATGCTCATTATCAAATTGTTTGAAATTCATAATGCTACTTCTCAAGGATATAATCTTAGCAGGAGGACAATATTTTCCAATGAAAGCATCTTTGCATTTAGTCCATGAATCAATACTATTTCTAGGCAAAGATAGCAACCATTCTTTAACTCTTCCTCTCAAAGAGAAAGGAAATAATTTCAGTTTAATAATATCTCCATCTATATCCTTATAATTTTGCATCTCACAAAGTTCAACAAAATTATTAAGATGGGCAGCAGCATCATCAGTACTAACACCAGAAAATTGCTCTTTCATAACAAGATTTTACAGAGTATGTTTAATTTCATAAAAGTCTACTTTAGAAGCAGGTGGAGCAATAGGAGTGCGTATGAAATCATTATTATTTGTGCTAGTGAAGCCACACAACTTGGTGTTCTCAGGAGTACTCATTTTAGCAAAATTAAAACTAGGCCGAAATAACAAAATAAAAACAAGTAACTAATTTTTTTGTGTTTTTGATAAAGAGAAGCAAACAAGACAAAATAAAAATAAACCAAGCAAGACAATAACAAAGTAAAGAGATTGGAAGTGAGAGACTCCCCTTGCAGAAGGCTTGACCTCCTCGGCAACGGCGCCAGAAAACTTCCTTGATGCGTGTAAAGCACACGTTCGTAAGGGGACCCCAATACTAAGGTTTGATGAGTGTAGCAGCAAGTCTTCCCTCAGTAAGAAACCAAGGTTATCAATCCAGTAGGAGGTGAAGACACTTCTGAAGGTGTTAACGGCACCAGAAAACTTGCTTGCGTCGAAGGGGAGGTCCTGGCGGTTCACTTGGATCCTGCACACAAGACAATCAAACTACTTTGCCCCAACGAATCAGTGAGGGTGTCAATCTCACCGGCTTGCTGAAAACAAAGGATTAAAAGTGTGGTGTGGAAATGATGTTTAATTGCAGAGAATGAAAGAGAAAAATGATTGCAGTAGGTTGTATTATCAGATGTAAAAGAATGGACCAGGGTCCACAGTTCACTAGTGGTGTCTCTCCATAAAGATAACTAACATGCTGGATAAACAAATTACAGCTGGGCAATTGACAATATTGAAAGTGCATAATAACAATGCATGTGCAAGTAGTGTCTACTATGAGATTCATTTGGGCATTACGACAAGGTACACATACCGCTATCTAGCATGCATCTGTGACTAAATAGTCCACCTTCAGGTTAACATCCGTACCCCTTCCAGTATTAAGTTGCAAGCAACAGACAATTGCATTAAGTAAAGTGATAATGTAAACAACACATTTATCCTTAGACAAAGCATCATTAGGTTACCCCTAGTGGCAACAGCACATCCACAACCTTAGAACTTTCTGTCACTGTCCCAGATTAAATGGAGACTGAACCCACTATCTAGCATAAATACTCCCTCTTGGAGTCACAAGCATCAACTTGGCCAGAGTATCAACAAACAACGGAGAGCATGCAAGATCATAAATAACATAGACATGATAATTCAATATTCAACTTGACATAGTATCAATAATCATCGGATCCCAGGAAAGACAACATGTAGCATTACAATAAGATGATCTTGATCATGATAGGCAGCTCACAAGATCTAAGCATGATGGCACAAGAGGAGAAGACAACCATCTAGCTACTGCTATGGACCCATCACTACTAGGAAAAGGTTTATAGGAGATTTGGCATTCTGTGGCACACCCTTAATTGGTGCGCCACAGAATTATTTTTGTGGCGCATGGATGCTGGTGCGCCACAGAAATTTTGGACTTTCTGTGGCGCATCTTTTGCCCATGCGCCACAGAATTCAGAATTCTGTGGTGCATGCCCACCCATGCGCCACAGAAAGCCAGACTTCTGTGGCGCATGGGACCCCATGCGCCACAGAAAACCTGCGGTTCCCACGTACAATTATTGGGGAGAGGTCCGTCTGGGGATATTCTGTGGCGCACCGTGGCTGGTGCGCCACTGAAACCCAACTTTCTGTGGCGCATGGTTTTGGATGCGCCACAGAAAGTTGGTTTTCTATGGCGCACCAGCCACGGTGCGCCACAGAATGTCCACTTTCTGTGGCGCATCTAGCACCATGCGCCACAGAAAGCTGGCCCACCAGATCTACAAAAAGGTGGCAGCACACTTTCCCCATGCATGTGACCTTCTTCATCCTCCCATCTAGCTCGAGCTCCTCCTCTCTCCCATGCCATTTTGACCATCCTATTCTCCATTATATGTTGTTAAACCTACTTTGTTTGATATATATTTGTTGAGGGCTTGGGGAGAGCCTCCATATATATTCTCCTCCTCTCTTTTTGTCCACTATTTTCTCTTTATCACCACACACTCTCTCTCTCATCGATCACGGTCACGTCTCGGCAACGGATCTAGATCTACTAGGTGGGTATTGTTGGATGGATATGTGTATGCATGTTTTGTGTGGCCGGCGATGTGTATGGATGTTTGTTAAAGGCATGAGAAACTTGTCGGCGGGCGGTTTGCACGATGATCGATGTTTATACATGAAGCTTGTGTGTGTTGTGCATGTTGTTGCCTTTTGTTGTTGCGTTGCGCCGGCGTGGTGCATGGATGTTTACCGAAATGTTTATTCATTTCCATTTCGGTAAATTTTTGCACCACATATGTCCTACTTTTAGGGGAAGTCATGCCAAAAAATTTCGTCGAACATTTCCGACTTCCCGCATGAGAAGCTTGTATGTGTGTGTGTGTGTGTGTGTGTGCATGTTGCGGTTAATTAATTCTAATTAATAACACATACTCTATATGTATACCGCGTAGGCGACCATGGTCATCAAGATGAGCTCCAGTCGAATCAACAACTACAAGGAAGAAGCGAAGGCAGAAATGATTCGGTGCAACGGGCGCCAGATACCATGTCCGTGTAGAAGTTGTAAATTTATGAGATGGATCGACCCTGATTCCGGACAATTGGAGGAACACCTGCTCAAACGTGGTTTCATGGAAGGCTTCAACCAAGCGCCAACAGCAAATGTTGAGCATGAAGATGATCGTGACGAAGGAGATGCCGACGGACATGGTCATGATGGTGGTGGAGAAGACGCGAACACGCCGCAGAGCTCGCTAATGTCGGCCTTGATGGAGTCTCATGTTCAAGAACTGCTCCTCAAGAACGCGAGCACCGTTAGAGAGAAAGCCAAGCTAGCGCAAATGGAGATAGATGGGAAGACTCCGTTGTATCCTGGGTGTCGGCCACAGGATACGCGCTTGCAAGTAACGCTTGATGCTCTGGAGATGAAGTCAGAAAACAAATGGACCGACGCGAGCTTCAACAAGAACATGCAATTCTTCCACGAGCGTCTTCCCGAGGGGAACACAATGCCAACTAGTATCGAGGAGACCAAGATACGATCTAAAATGGCTTGGTGTCAGGAAAGATCTTCACGCTCCCGATAGCGATGACGATGATGATGATGATCAGACGGAAGGGACTCAAGGTCGCCGCAAAAGGGTAAAGAAGAACACTGTGGTGCTTCCCGCTACGTGCTTCACTATGAGTCCGGAGGAGCTCGAGCAATTCTACATGTGTCTCCTAGGAGTCAAATTTCCTCATGGTTACGCGGGGCAGATAAGCAGATATCTAGATGGAACAAAGAAGAGGTTTAGCGGGATGAAGTCTCACGACTGTCACGTGCTGTTGACGCAGATACTTCCCGTTGCGATTCGAGGGATAATGGACGAGCACGTTCGTGATACGCTGCTTGCCCTTTGCAACTTTTTCGACGTCATCAACAGGAAGTCGATCGGTGTAATGCCCCGGGAGTTTTCCCCAATTAGTTTGTTTGTTTTTCTTTTCGCATCATCATGTCATCATCACGCATATCATCTTTGCATATTTTGCAAAAACTTAAAATGTTATCTTGTAAAACCTTTCTCTCTTTTCTCTCTTATCTGTCTCCTTTCAACTTCATCTTCTTTCATCTCTTAATTTTTTTTCGAGATAAAGAGAAATTTGAAATAATTCTTATCGGGCCTGGAGATCAATTCAGGCCCATCTCTGCCTTAACCCGTTTTGCTCCCGAAGCCCACCTCCATCGTCTTCAACATGTACGGCAGCTCATCCCTGGTTCCACGTCGCTCTGTAGCTGGATGTGACGGCCGGCAGAACGCCTCCTCTCCTTTATATCCATCAGCCTCTACCCTGCTCGCCCTAGCTCGCCTTCTCCTTCTCCCCACAGCGCCGCCGCCACCTCTCTCCTTCATCTCTTGCTTCCACCTCGCGAGAGCATCCACCACCGCAACCGCTGTTACCTCGTCAGAGCGCCGCCGCCTCGTTCGTCATAAAGTTTGTCGAAGTCTTCCAGGAGATGCGCCTCGTTGTCCACTACGTCCAGGTCGAAGGAATCGTGCCGGGAACGCCCAGGACGTCACCCCCAGGACCTTCTTCCCCGTCGGCCGGAGGTCTTCCCTGACGAAACTCGTCGGCACCGTTCAGCCTGTACGACTACACCAGCACTCTCACGGTGAGCGTCTGCGCCAATCCCCACCGTTCCCCATCTCGTTTGCTTGCTGTAGCATCGCGAGCATCTCCTCTCCTTGTGGCCTCCATGAACGCCATGGTTGCATGCTGAAGATCCTTGCTTGGGCCTTTGTTTCTCCTCTGTGGTTTGTTTATTTTTCTTTTCGCATCATCATGTCATCATCACGCATATCATCTTTGCATATTTTGCAAAAACTTAAAATGTTATCTTGTAAATCCTTTCTCTCTTTTCTCTCTTATCTCTCTCCTTTTAACTTCATCTTCTTTCATCTCTTAATTTTTTTTGGGATAAAGAGAAATTCGAAATAATTCTTATCGGGCCTGGAGATCAATTCAGGCCCATCTCTGCCTTAACCCGTTCTGCTCCCGAAACCCACCTCCATCGTCTTCATCATGTACGGCAGCTCATCCCTGGTTCCACGTCGCTCTGTAGTTGGATGTGACGGCCGGGAGAACGCCTCCTCTCCTTTATATCCATCAGCCTCTACCCTGCTCGCCCAAGCTCGCCTCCTCCTTCTCCCCACAGCGCCGCCGCCACCTCTCTCCTTCATCTCTTGCTTCCACCTCGCGAGAGCATCCACCACCGCAACCACTGTTACCTCGTCGGAGCGCCGCCGCCTCGTTCGTCATAAAGTTCGTCGAAGTCTTCCAGGAGATGCGCCTCGTCATCCACTACGTCCAGGTCGAAGGAATAGTGCTGGGAACGCCCAGGACCTTCTCCCCGCCGGCCGAAGGTCTTCCCCGACGAAACTCGTCGGCGCCGTTCAGCCTGTACGACTACACCAGCACCCTCATGGTGAGCGTCTGCGCCAATCCCCGCCGTTCCCCGTCTCGTTTGCTTGCTGTAGCATCGCGAGCATCTGCTCTCCTTGTGGCCTCCATGAACGCCATGGTTGCACGCTGAAGCTCCTTGCTGGGCCTTTGTTTCTCCTCTATGCACGCGGCGCCCCACAGCACCTTTGCACTCACACTAGCACCCCGTCGCTGTCCTGCACCTCAACCTCCAGTTCAAGCACGGGACTCCACAGCAGCTCCCTGCCAATCTCCGCCGTCGCACTGCAACCGGAGCCAAAGTCTGAAGCTTTTCTGGGTTGGTTCAGTTAACACCGCCCACTAGGTTCCAGTTCTGAATCTAACACAAAACCAGCATTAGCACAGTGGCTGCGCTTGTGTTCTGCACTCAGCCAGACCCAAGTTCGACTCCTCCCTGGCGCAGTTCTTTTCCCTCTCTTTTTATTCCTTTTCTTTTTCATAAATGTGTAATCTTGTATATTATCATATCTACTGTTTTATAAATCCAAACAGTACAAATTAAATATTTTGAGCAGCAAGATACAATGGATATTAATTTGTCACCATGACTATGTTTGCATCATCTACCTCGTTGCTTAGTGATCTTTTGCATTATCACCTAAATAACTAATATGGAATGTGTTGGGGTAATTAATTAATTGTTGCCCTATTCCATTTAATTTGTGTAGATCACCATTGCCATGTCTCACATGCTAATCAACATTTAATTTGGTGGTTAGATAAATAACTTGAACCTTAATATTAATAGTCGGAATCCCGATTCCGCTTAATTTGGTTTAAGTTGCATCTTTGCCATGTCATGCATCATATCATGAACATGCTAGATCTTTTGCCGTAGTAGTAAGTGTTGCATCTTTTACGCTTTCCAGTATTTGTTGCTTCTTCGCGGATAAGACTTTGAGATGATGTGAGCAACGACAAGTTCTGCTTCCTCGACTGTGTTTGCAGGCAAGCTTTGCTCACTTGCTACCATTACATTGTCTCCCATTCTTGCCTTTTGATCTATGCTATCCTAAATTACGATTCTATGTCATGATCCCAATCATGTTTTACCATGCAGCCAATATAGCCTTATCCCCACATCCTATCACCCTATTGTTTGTTTACTGTTAGCCATTGCGAGTCGTAGTGCATGTTTAGGTTTGCTCCCGCGAGTCTGTCTTTCTGTTGTTTCACATGCTTAGTATGACAGGTAGGTTCAGTTATACTTAATATGATAATAATGCTTGTGGGATTATAACTAAATGATAAGGCACCCGGTGGAAGGCCAATTCGTTGGTGTTTTGTTCTGCTAAGTGTCGTACTAGGAACTCAGTTCTTGTCCTCTTATCCAAGTACGAGCGCACTACCCACTCGTGGGAGGACCTATGGATCCCCCTTCGACTTTGACCGGAACTTAAGCTTGTCCAGGCGTCACAACTAGTTCGGGCTTTCCATTTGCTCATATGCATGTGCACGTTATTATTGATGATGAGAGGTTCGATGATATGGGGGTCATATAGGGGCGGTATGACGCGAAATGGACCTTTCCTACTGTGGTCTGGGCCACCTAGTGCGTAGACGCAAACGATTGAGTCCGCTATAGAGGTATCGGCCGGACTCTGGACGCGGGTAACAACTCAGATGGGTGGCACCTGGACTTGCCGTAGTGAAGGAAATGAGTCGTGTTGAGAGGCCCAACCTTTTATCTGGGTTGATCGAACGTGTATGGGTTAACAGTAGTGCACCCTGCAGGGTTAAATCTTTTCGAGAAGCCGAGTCCGCGGTTATGGACAACTTGGATCGGATGCTGGCTAACAAGATCATACACAACTTACACCTAATGTTTATAATTAACTTGACTAGTAAGTTAGATTACTTCCACAATAAGATGCAATTAAAAATTGACAACTGTGTGAGTTTCCCTCGATTACTTCCTCATACTTGGTTGAGGGGGTGAATCTGGGATGTGTTATGCTTGGTGAGTAGTTATAGCTTGTCGAGTTGCGCTCTCTTATCCCTCTCCAGTAGACGGAAGTTGTAGAATGTCTATTTAGGTTGCTAGTGCTGCTGCCGCTTCAGTCCACCTTCCCCATACTTTGGTTGTCTTTGTTTTGGTATCTTGTGAGCATTGCTTGCCAGGCTGGTGTACCCGACCCATCTTTGGGCTGTACTTTTATGTGCAGTCAACAGGTTCGAAGTGTGACGATGTTAGCTTGGGAATCCCGCCGGCTTGGCATGGGCAGGGATATGGACGCCATGGTTATCTTCAGGACTCTTAGTCCAATTTGTATCTTATCCATAGTCAGATACTATATGCTTCCGCTGTGATTTGGGTCTTTGTAATGTAACAGTTGTATCTTGACTCGTTTGAGTCGTTCTTGAATATATTTCTTCATCTGTTGTTGTTGTGGACTCATTCGTGAACTGTTGTAATGTTATCACAATTCCACCAACATAACGGGCATGTTTCGGCGTGCACGTTATGTCTGGTGGGCGTTCCAAGATCGTCGTTATGCGGCTTTTGGCGGGATCGCTAGAATCCGCATGGTATCAATTTTGGGGCGTCACAAAGTGGTATCAGAGCTTTGGTTTCCGAAACCTTGGTTGTTTCGATACGATTGGTTATCGAAGCAGCGGGTCCGCAAAGCCTGTAGGATAACCTCGCTAATGGTCGTGTTTGTAGTATGTCAAAACTATTTTGGAAATATCTCAATAGGACTCTTGTTTTATTCCTTACCTCAATTCTACCCCTCTTACCTTATTTGTTTTGGAGTCCTCTCTCTTATCTATCTTTCCAGTTTAGGATTCTACGTGGGTGGACGATCTCTTGCCTTTTAACCTATTAGGTTTGATCTTCGGAAGTCGCCATCGAGATGAGCAACAACTTCTTGTTAGTGGTGTCGACAAGTTGAAGATGGAGATACAATCCCTTGTTAGTGGTGTCGAGAAGATCAACATGGAGCACGCAGACTCGTTAGTTTAACCAACTCTTCTTGTTGCCTCGGCTTGGATCGTGGGGGCGCGATCCCTTGTTAGTGGTGTCGATTGTAATGCCCCGGGAGTTTTCCCAATTAGTTTGTTTGTTTTTCTTTTCGCATCATCATGTCATCATCACGCATATCATCTTTGCATATTTTGCAAAAACTTAAAATGTTATCTTGTAAAACTTTTCTCTCTTATCTCTCTCCTTTTAACTTCTTCTTCTTTCATCTCTTAATTTTTTACGGGATAAAGAGAAATTCGAAATAATTCTTATCGGGCCTGGAGATCAATTCAGGCCCATCTCTGCCTTAACCTGTTCTGCTCCCGAAGCCCACCTCCATCGTCTTCAACATGTACGGCAGCTCATCCCTGGTTCCACGTCACTCTGTAGCTGGATGTGACGGCCGGGAGAACGCCTCCTCTCCTTTATATCCATCAGCCTCTACCCTACTCGCCCTAGCTCGCCTCCTCCTTCTCCCCACAGCACCGCTGCCACCTCTCTCCTTCATCTCTTGCTTCCACCTCGCGAGAGCATCCACCACCGCGACCGCGGTTACCTCGTCGTAGCGCCGCTGCCTCGTTCGCCATAAAGTTCGTCGAAGTCTTCCAGGAGATGCGCCTCATCGTCCACTACGTCCCGGTCGAAGGAATCGTGCCGGGAACGCCCAGGACGTCGCCGCCAGGACCTTCTTCCCCGCCGGCCGGAGGTCTTCCCCGACGAAACTCGTCGGCACCGTTCAGCCTGTACAACTACACCAGCACCCTCACGGTGAGCATCTGCGCCAATCCCCGCCATTCCCCGTCTCGTTTGCTTGCTGTAGCATGCGAGCATCTGCTCTCCTTGTGGCCTCCATGAACGCCATGGTTGCACGCTGAAGCTCCTTGCTTGGGCCTTTGTTTCTCCTCTGTGCACGCGGCGCCCCACAGCCCCTTTGCACTCACACTAGCACCCCGTCGCTGTCCTGCACCTCAGCCTCCAGCTCGAGCACGGGACTCCACAGCAGCTCCCTGCCAATCTCCGCCGTCGCACTGCAACCGGAGCCAAAGTCTGAAGCTTTTCTGGGTTGGTTCAGTTAACACCGCCCACTAGGTTCCAATTCTGAATCTAACACAAAACCAGCATTAGCACAGTGGCTGCGCTTGTGTTCTGCACTCAGCCAGACCCAAGTTCGACTCCTCCCTGGCGCAGTTCTTTTCCCTCTCTTTTTATTCCTTTTCTTTTTCATAAAATGTGTAATCTTGTATATTATCATATCTACTGTTTTATAAATCCAAACCGTACAAATTAAATATTTTGAGCAGCAAGATACAATGGATATTAATTTGTCACCCATGACTATGTTTGCATCATCTACCTCGTTGCTTAGTGATCTTTTGCATTATCACCTAAATAACTAATATGGAATGTGTTGGGGTAATTAATTAATTGTTGCCCTATTCCATTTAATTTGTGTAGATCACCGTTGCCATGTCTCACATGCTAATCAACAATTTATTTGGTGGTTAGATAAATAACTTGAACCTTAATATTAATAGTCGGAATCCCGATTCCGCTTAATTTGGTTTAAGTTGCATCTTTGCCATGTCATGCATCATATCATGAACATGCTAGATCTTTTGCCGTAGTAGTAAGTGTTGCATCTTTTACGCTTTCCAGTATTTGTTGCTTCTTCGCGGATAAGACTTTGAGATGATGTGAGCAACGACAAGTTCTGCTTCCTCGACTGTGTTTGCAGGCAAGCTTTGCTCACTTGCTACCATTACATTGTCTCCCATTCTTGCCTTTTGATCTATGCTATCCTAGATTATGATTCTATGTCATGATCCCAATCATGTTTTACCATGCAGCCAATATAGCCTTATCCCCACATCCTATCACCCTATTGTTTGTTTACTGTTAGCCATTGCGAGTCGTAGTGCATGTTTAGGTTTGCTCCCGTGAGTCTGTCTTTCTGTTGTTTCACATGCTTAGTATGACAGGTAGGTTCAGTTATACTTAATATGATAATAATGCTTGTGGGATTATAACTAAATGATAAGGCACCCGGTGGAAGGCCAATTCGTTGGTGTTTTGTTCTGCTAAGTGTCGTACTAGGAACTCAGTTCTTGTCCTCTTATCCAAGTACGAGCGCACTACCCACTCGTGGGAGGACCTATGGATCCCCCTTCGACTTTGACCGGAACTTAAGCTTGTCCAGGCGTCACAACTAGTTCGGGCTTTCCATTTGCTCATATGCATGTGCACGTTATTATTGATGATGAGAGGTTCGATGATATGGGGGTCATATAGGGGCGGTATGACGCGAAATGGACCTTTCCTACTGTGGTCTGGGCCACCTAGTGCGTAGACGCAAACGATTGAGTCCGCTATAGAGGTATCGGCCGGACTCTGGACGCGGGTAACAACTCAGATGGGTGGCACCTGGACTTGCCGTAGTGAAGGAAATGAGTCGTGTTGAGAGGCCCAACCTTTTATCTGGGTTGATCGAACGTGTATGGGTTAACAGTAGTGCACCCCTGCAGGGTTAAATCTTTTCGAGAAGCCGAGTCCGCGGTTATGGACAACTTGGATCGGATGCTGGCTAACAAGATCATACACAACTTACACCTAATGTTTATAATTAACTTGACTAGTAAGTTAGATTACTTCCACAATAAGATGCAATTAAAAATTGACAACTGTGTGAGTTTCCCTCGATTACTTCCTCATACTTGGTTGAGGGGGTGAATCTGGGATGTGTTATGCTTGGTGAGTAGTTATAGCTTGTCGAGTTGCGCTCTCTTATCCCTCTCCAGTAGACGGAAGTTGTAGAATGTCTATTTAGGTTGCTAGTGCTGCTGCCGCTTCAGTCCACCTTCCCCATACTTTGGTTGTCTTTGTTTTGGTATCTTGTGAGCATTGCTTGCCAGGCTGGTGTACCCGACCCATCTTTGGGCTGTACTTTTATGTGCAGTCAACAGGTTCGAAGTGTGACGATGTTAGCTTGGGAATCCCGCCGGCTTGGCATGGGCAGGGATATGGACGCCATGGTTATCTTCAGGACTCTTAGTCCAATTTGTATCTTATCCATAGTCAGATACTATTGCTTCCGCTATGATTTGGTTCTTTGTAATGTAACAGTTGTATCTTGACTCGTTTGAGTCGTTCTTGAATATATTTCTTCATCTGTTGTTGTTGTGGACTCATTCGTGAACTGTTGTAATGTTATCGCAATTCCACCAACATAACGGGCATGTTTCGGCGTGCACGTTATGTCTGGTGGGTGTTCCAAGATCGTCGTTATGTGGCTTTTGGCGGGATCGCTAGAATCCGCATGGTATCGATTTTGGGGCATCACAAAGTGGTATCAGAGCTTTGGTTTCCGAAACCTTGGTTGTTTCGATACGATTGGTTATCGAAGCAGCGGGTCCGCAAAGCCTGTAGGATAACCTCGCTAATGGTCGTGTTTGTAGTATGTCAAAACTATTTTGGAAATATCTCAATAGGACTCTTGTTTTATTCCTTACCTCAATTCTACCCCTCTTACCTTATTTGTTTTGGAGTCCTCTCTCTTATCTATCTTTCCAGTTTAGGATTCTACGTGGGTGGACGATCTCTTGCCTTTTAACCTATTAGGTTTGATCTTCGGAAGTCGCCATCGAGATGAGCAACAACTTCTTGTTAGTGGTGTCGACAAGTTGAAGATGGAGATACAATCCCTTGTTAGTGGTGTCGAGAAGATCAACATGGAGCACGCAGACTCGTTAGTTTAACCAACTCTTCTTGTTGCCTCGGCTTGGATCGTGGGGGCGCGATCCCTTGTTAGTGGTGTCGATTGTAATGCCCCAGGAGTTTTCCCCAATTAGTTTGTTTGTTTTTCTTTTCGCATCATCATCTCATCATCACGCATATCATCTTTGCATATTTTGCAAAAACTTAAAATGTTATCTTGTAAAACTTTTCTCTCTTATCTCTCTCCTATTAACTTCTTCTTCTTTCATCTCTTAATTTTTTACGGGATAAAGAGAAATTCGAAATAATTCTTATCGGGCCTGGAGATCAATTCAGGCCCATCTCTGCCTTAACCCGTTCTGCTGCCGAAGCCCACCTCCATCGTCTTCAACATGTACGGCAGCTCATCCCTGGTTCCACGTCGCTCTGTAGCTGGATGTGACGGCGGGAGAACGCCTCCTCTCCTTTATATCCATCAGCCTCTACCCTACTCGCCCTAGCTCGCCTCCTCCTTCTCCCCACAGCACCGCTGCCACCTCTCTCCTTCATCTCTTGCTTCCACCTCGCGAGAGCATCCACCACCGCGACCGCGGTTACCTCGTCGTAGCGCCGCCGCCTCGTTCGCCATAAAGTTCGTCGAAGTCTTCCAGGAGATGCGCCTCATCGTCCACTACGTCCAGGTCGAAGGAATCGTGCCGGGAACGCCCAGGACGTCGCCGCCAGGACCTTCTTCCCCGCCGGCCGGAGGTCTTCCCCGACGAAACTCGTCGGCGCCGTTCAGCCTGTACGACTACACCAGCACCCTCACGGTGAGCGTCTGCGCCAATCCCCGCCGTTCCCCGTCTCGTTTGCTTGCTGTAGCATGCGAGCATCTGCTCTCCTTGTGGCCTCCATGAACGCCATGGTTGCACGCTGAAGCTCCTTGCTTGGGCCTTTGTTTCTCCTCTGTGCACGCGGCGCCCCACAGCCCCTTTGCACTCACACTAGCACCCCGTCGCTGTCCTGCACCTCAGCCTCCAGCTCGAGCACGGGACTCCACAGCAGCTCCCTGCCAATCTCCGCCGTCGCACTGCAACCGGAGCCAAAGTCTGAAGCTTTTCTGGGTTGGTTCAGTTAACACCGCCCACTAGGTTCCAATTCTGAATCTAACACAAAACCAGCATTAGCACAGTGGCTGCGCTTGTGTTCTGCACTCAGCCAGACCCAAGTTCGACTCCTCCCTGGTGCAGTTCTTTTCCCTCTCTTTTTATTCCTTTTCTTTTTCATAAAATGTGTAATCTTGTATATTATCATATCTACTGTTTTATAAATCCAAACAGTACAAATTAAATATTTTGAGCAGCAAGATACAATGGATATTAATTTGTCACCCATGACTATGTTTGCATCATCTACCTCGTTGCTTAGTGATCTTTTGCATTATCACCTAAATAACTAATATGGAATGTGTTGGGGTAATTAATTAATTGTTGCCCTATTCCATTTAATTTGTGTAGATCACCGTTGCCATGTCTCACATGCTAATCAACATTTAATTTGGTGGTTAGATAAATAACTTGAACCTTAATATTAATAGTCGGAATCCCGATTCCGCTTAATTTGGTTTAAGTTGCATCTTTGCCATGTCATGCATCATATCATGAACATGCTAGATCTTTTGCCGTAGTAGTAAGTGTTGCATCTTTTACGCTTTCCAGTATTTGTTGCTTCTTCGCGGATAAGACTTTGAGATGATGTGAGCAACGACAAGTTCTGCTTCCTCGACTGTGTTTGCAGGCAAGCTTTGCTCACTTGCTACCATTACATTGTCTCCCATTCTTGCCTTTTGATCTATGCTATCCTAGATTATGATTCTATGTCATGATCCCAATCATGTTTTACCATGCAGCCAATATAGCCTTATCCCCACATCCTATCACCCTATTGTATGTTTACTGTTAGCCATTGCGAGTCGTAGTGCATGTTTAGGTTTGCTCCCGTGAGTCTGTCTTTCTGTTGTTTCACATGCTTAGTATGACAGGTAGGTTCAGTTATACTTAATATGATAATAATGCTTGTGGGATTATAACTAAATGATAAGGCACCGGTGGAAGGCCAATTCGTTGGTGTTTTGTTCTGCTAAGTGTCGTACTAGGAACTCAGTTCTTGTCCTCTTATCCAAGTACGAGCGCACTACCCACTCGTGGGAGGACCTATGGATCCCCCTTCGACTTTGACCGGAACTTAAGCTTGTCCAGGCGTCACAACTAGTTCGGGCTTTCCATTTGCTCATATGCATGTGCACGTTATTATTGATGATGAGAGGTTCGATGATATGGGGGTCATATAGGGGCGGTATGACGCGAAATGGACCTTTCCTACTGTGGTCTGGGCCACCTAGTGCGTAGACGCAAACGATTGAGTCCGCTATAGAGGTATCGGCCGGACTCTGGACGCGGGTAACAACTCAGATGGGTGGCACCTGGACTTGCCGTAGTGAAGGAAATGAGTCGTGTTGAGAGGCCCAACCTTTTATCTGGGTTGATCGAACGTGTATGGGTTAACAGTAGTGCACCCCTGCAGGGTTAAATCTTTTCGAGAAGCCGAGTCCGCGGTTATGGACAACTTGGATCGGATGCTGGCTAACAAGATCATACACAACTTACACCTAATGTTTATAATTAACTTGACTAGTAAGTTAGATTACTTCCACAATAAGATGCAATTAAAAATTGACAACTGTGTGAGTTTCCCTCGATTACTTCCTCATACTTGGTTGAGGGGGTGAATCTGGGATGTGTTATGCTTGGTGAGTAGTTATAGCTTGTCGAGTTGCGCTCTCTTATCCCTCTCCAGTAGACGGAAGTTGTAGAGTGTCTCTTTAGGTTGCTAGTGCTGCTGCCGCTTGAGTCCACCTTCCCCATACTTTGGTTGTCTTTTTTTGGTATCTTGTGAGCATTGCTTGCCAGGCTGGTGTACCTGACCCATCTTTGGGTTGTACTTTTATGTGCAGTCAACAGGTTCGAAGTGTGACGACGTTAGCTTGGGAATCCCGGCTTGGCATGGGCAGGGATATGGATGCCATGGTTATCTTTAGGACTCTTAGTCCAATTTGTATCTTATCCATAGTCAGATACTATATGCTTCCGCTTTGATTTGGATCTTTGTAATGTAACGGTTGTATCTTGACTCGTTTGAGTCGTTCTTGTATATATTTCTTCATCTGTTGTTGTTGTGGACTCATTCGTGAACTGTTGTAATGTTATCACAATTCCACCCACATAACGGGCATGTTTCGGCGTGCACGTTATCTCTGGTGGGCGTTCCAAGATCGCCGTTATGCGGCTTTTGGCGGGATCGCTAGAATCCGCATGGTACGATTTTGGGGCGTCACAAAGTGGTATCAGAGCTTTGGTTTCCGAAACCTTGGTTGTTTCGATACGATTGGTTATCGAAGCAGCGGTCCGCAAAGCCTGTGGATAACCTCGCTAATGGTCGTGTTTGTAGTATGTCAAAACTATTTTGGAAATATCTCAATAGGACTCTTGTGTTATTCCTTACCTCAATTCTACCCCTCGTACCTTATTTGTTTTGGAGTCCTCTCTCTTATCTATCTTTCCAGTTTAGGATTCTACGTGGGTGGACGATCTCTTGCCTTTTAACCTATTAGGTTTGATCTTCGGAAGTCGCCATCGAGATGAGCAACAACTTCTTGTTAGTGGTGTCGACAAGTTGAAGATGGAGATACAATCCCTTGTTAGTGGTGTCGAGAAGATCAACATGGAGCACGAAGACTCGTTAATTTAACCAACTCTTCTTGTTGCCTCGGCTTGGATCGTGGGGGCGCGATCCCTTGTTAGTGGTGTCGATTGTAATGCCCCGGGAGTTTTCCCCAATTAGTTTGTTTGTTTTTCTTTTCGCATCATCATGTCATCATCACGCATATCATCTTTGCATATTTTGCAAAAACTTAAAATGTTATCTTGTAAAACTTTTCTCTCTTATCTCTCTTATCTCTCTCCTTTTAACTTCATCTTCTTTCATCTCTCAATTTTTTTTTGGGATAAAGAGAAATTCGAAATAATTCTTATCAGGCCTGGAGATCAATTCAGGCCCATCTCTGCCTTAACCGTTCTGCTCCCGAAGCCCACCTCCATCGTCTTCAACATGTACGACAGCTCATCCCTGGTTCCACGTCGCTTTGTAGCTAGATGTGACGGCCGGGAGAACGCCTCCTCTCCTTTATATCCATCAGCCTCTACCCTGCTCGCCCTAGCTCGCCTCCTCCTTCTCCCCACAGCGCCGCCGCCACCTCTCTCCTTCATCTCTTGCTTCCACCTCGCGAGAGCATCCACCACCGCAACCGCTGTTACCTCGTCGGAGCGCCGCCGCCTCGTTCGTC
Source organism: Poa pratensis (assembly GCA_947311845.1). Classification (NCBI taxonomy): domain Eukaryota; kingdom Viridiplantae; phylum Streptophyta; class Magnoliopsida; order Poales; family Poaceae; genus Poa; species Poa pratensis. The sequence continues at coordinate 53,974,667 of CAMZMU010000074.1, forward strand.
ATAAAGTTCGTCGAAGTCTTCCAGGAGATGCGCCTCGTCGTCCACTACGTCCAGGTCGAAGGAATTGTGCCAGGAACGCCCAGGACGTCGCCGCCAGGACCTTCTCCCCCGCCGGCCGGAGGTCTTCCCCGACGAAACTCGTCGGCGCCGTTCAGCCTGTACGACTACACCAGCACCCTCACGGTGAGCGTCTGCGCCAATCCCCGCCATTCCCCGTCTCGTTTGCTTGCTGTAGCATGAGAGCATCTGCTCTCCTTGTGGCCTCCATGAACGCCATGGTTGCAGGCTGAAGCTCCTTGCTTGGGCCTTTGTTTCTCCTCTGTGCACGCGGCGCCACACAGCCCTTTGCACTCACACTAGCACCCGTCGCTGTCCTGCACCTCAGCCTCCAGTTCGAGCACGGGACTCCACAGCACCTCCCTGCCAATCTCCGCCGTCGCACTGCAACCAGAGCCAAAGTCTGAAGCTTTTCTGGGTTGGTTCAGTTAACACCGCCCACTAGGTTCCAATTCTGAATCTAACACAAAACCAGCAGTAGCACAGTGGCTGCGCTTGTGTTCTGCACTCAGCCAGACCCAAGTTCGACTCCTCCCGGCGCAGTTCTTTTCCCTCTATGTTTATTCCTTTTCTTTTTCAAAATGTGTAATCTTGTATATTATCATATCTACTGTCTTATAAATCCAAACAGTACAAATTAAATATTTTGAGCAGCAAGATACAATGGATATTAATTTGTCACCCATGACTATGTTTGCATAATCTACCTCGTTGCTTAGTGATCTTTTGCATTATCACCTAAATAACTAATATGGAATGTGTTGGGGTAATTAATTAATTGTTGCCCTATTCCATTTAATTTGTGTAGATCACCCTTGCCATGTCTCACATCCTAATCAACATTTAATTTGGTGGTTAGATAAATAACTTGAACCTTAATATTAATAGTCGGAATCCCGATTCCGCTTAGTTTGGTTTAAGTTGCATCTTTGCCATGTCATGCATCATATCACGAACATGCTGGATCTTTTGCCGTAGTAGTAAGTGTTGCATCTTTTACGCTTTCCAGTGTTTGTTGCTTCTTCGCGGATAAGACGTTGAGATGATGTGAGCAACGACAAGTTCTGCTTCCTCGACCGTGTTTGCAGGCAAGCTTTGCTCACTTGCTACCATTACATTGTATTCCATTCTTGCCTTTTGATCTATGCTATCCTAGATTACGATTCTATGTCACGATCCCAATCATGTTTTACCATGCATCCAATATAGCCTTATCCCCACATCCTATCACCCTATTGTTTGTTTACCTATGGATCTCCCTTCGACTTTGACCGGAACTTAAGCTTGTCCAGGCGCCACAACTAGTTTGGGATTTCCATTTGCTCATATGCATGTGCACGTTATTATTGATGATGAGAGTTCGATAATATGGGGGTCATATAGGGGCGGTACGACACGAAGTGGACCGTTCCTACTGTGGTCTGGCCCACTAGTGCGTAGACGCAAACGATTGAGTCCGCTATGGAGGTATTGGCCGGACTCTGGACGCGGGTAACAACTCAGATGGGTGGCACCTCGACTTGCCGTAGTGAAGGAAATGAGTCGTGTTGAGAGGCCATGCCTTTTATCTGGGCTGATCGAACGTGTATGGGTTAAAAGTAGTGCACCCCTGCAGGGTTAAATCTTTTCGAGAAGCCGAGTCCGCGGTTATGGACAACTTGGATCGAATGCTGGCTAGCAAGATCATACACAACTTACACCTAATGTTTATAATTAACTTGACTAGTAAGTTAGATTACTTCCACAATAAGATGCAATTAAAAATTGACAACTGTGTGAGTTTCCTCAATTGCTTCCTCATACTTGGTTGAGGGGGTGAATCTGGGATGTGTTATGCTTGGTGAGTAGTTATAGCTTGTCGAGTTGCGCTCTCTTATCCCTCTCCAGTAGACGGAAGTTGTAGAGTGTCTCTTTAGGTTGCTAGTGCTGCTGCCGCTTGAGTCCACCTTCCCCATACTTTGGTTGTCTTTTTTGGTATCTTGTGAGCATTGCTTGCCAGGCTGGTGTACCTGACCCATCTTTGGGTTGTACTTTTATGTGCAGTCAACAGGTTCGAAGTGTGACGACGTTAGCTTGGGAATCCCGCCGGCTTGGCATGGGCAGGGATATGGATGCCATGGTTATCTTTAGGACTCTTAGTCCAATTTGTATCTTATCCATAGTCAGATACTATATGCTTCCGCTTTGATTTGGATCTTTGTAATGTAACGGTTGTATCTTGACTCGTTTGAGTCGTTCTTGTATATATTTCTTCATCTGTTGTTGTTGTGGACTCATTCGTGAACTGTTGTAATGTTATCACAATTCCACCACATAATGGGCATGTTTCGGCGTGCACGTTATCTCTGGTGGGCGTTCCAAGATCGCCGTTATGCGGCTTTTGGCGGGATCGCTAGAATCCGCATGGTACCGATTTTGGGGCGTCACAATCGGCGTGTGGCAGCTCGACAGGCTAGAGGAAGAGATCGTGCTGATACTATGCGAGCTCGAGATTTACTTCCGCCAGCATTCTTTGATATCTGCGAGTATCTCCTTCTCCATGTCGTTGATGACATCAGGCAACTCGGGCCAATGTTCATGCACTACATGATGCCGTTCGAAAGGATGAACGGTGTCATGAAAGGATACGTCCGCAACAGGTCCCATCTAGACGCAAGCATGGCTAAGGGCTTTCTAACCTACGAGTGCATCTCCTTCTGCCAGAATTATCTAAGCACCGAGAACCAGGATGTTGGTCTGCCCATGAGGAAACACTTCGGCAGGCTCAAAGGATATGGTCACTGAGAAGGCGCTAGCTCAACCTTTGTCAGCATGCAGGGTCGAAAGGACGACTTCGACAGGGCTCACCGGGTCGCGCTACAACACTTACAGTTGATCGAAACTTGGGTGGAACAACACAAATGCTTACTCGAGCAACGTTACATCAAACTGGGCCGGCCGAGGAAGAAGGGAGACGTAACCAAAGAGCACAACTCCAGCTTCACGCGTTGGTTCAAGCAAAAGCAACTTGAGCTAGCAAAGAACAAAACACCATCTACGAAAGATGAAAGACTCATATTCTCCTTATCACGGGGTCCCTCGCACAACGTAAAGACCTATCAGGCGTACGACATCAACGGCTACAGATTCTACACCGAGGAAAAGGACAACAAGTCGAAATGTCAAAACTCAGGAGTAACTATGCTATCCTACGGCGATGAGGAGGCTACTGTCAAGGAAAGATACTTTGGAAGGATTGAGGACATACGGGAGCTCAACTAATGTGGAGAGTTGGTGCCAACGTTCCGTGTAAGATGGGCCAGGATGTCGTCAAAGAAGCCGGTATTTCACCACCATGGTAATACCCGATGCCAAATCGAAGAAACGCCTCCGTGAAAAATGAGCCATAGGTACTCGCTAGCCAAGTTGAGCAATGCTTCTTTATTACTGACCGTCAAAGCCTAGCCGTGTTGTCGGAGGAGGGGCAAGAGGAGCATCATCAGAATGGAAGGAGGCGCCACCGAGCAAGACTTGGACAACGAGCCAAAGATCGAGGAGGAATTCGACAAGTTCTTTGACATGCCTACTACTAGTACACAAAGAAGGAAGACCTCCCTACCTACTAAGGTTGTCCGTTCACGCGAAGAAATCTCAAGGCGACCAGCCTAAAGTTTTCAACCGCGAGAAGGGAAAGAAGAGAAGCTAACTCGCGGAACCGAGACGAAGAAGAGACTTTTTTGGTGTATTTAGTTTGTGTGTGTGTGAGACAATGGAAGCATATGTATGATCATGATATGTATGAGACATTTGGATATGTAAGACCATAAAATGTGTATTCAATGAATTGAATATGTACCAAAGAATTGTGTGTTTTCTTGAACCAAATTTAACCAAAAATATTTTAAAGAAAAAAGTTAAAAAGTGAGACAGCCAGGATTCGAACCTGGCTGCCCAGGTTAATTCAAGTGGTTGTAAACCACTGGGCTGTGTGTTGTGTTTGTGTAATCAAACAGCAGCAGATGTTTTTTAACGATCCAGGCCAAGGATTTCTGTGGCGCATCCCACCAGACGATGCGCCACAGAATCCTAATATTTCTGTGGCGCATCCTCCGACGGTGCGCCCACAGAATTCTTGGGCCTCCACTTACATGCGGGCCCGCACCGGTCTTCCACTCATCGTCTTCCAAAATCGAAACTGCCCCTCGCGCGCCGGCCGAAAACCTCGCCCCCAACTCACCGCCGCCGGACCCACGCCGCGCTCGACCCGCCCTGCCGCCCAGGACCCTCCACCGCCACCGCACCGGCCGCCGCCCACCACGCGGCCATGCTCGACAAGCTCTGGCTCTGCTTCCCGCCCTGCCCCGGCCAGCCCCTGCCCCTCCCCTCCCCCACAACACCGCCGTCACCTCCTCCCTTGCCGTCAAGCCGCCTGGGACCAGCCACGAGCCACCGATGACCTCAACTCGCTATCCTCGCTGAGGTACTGCCCCTCTCTCCCTCCCCTCCCTCTCCTGCCATGGTTGCACATTAGGTGCTTGATGAAATGCCATGAAACTAATCTGAAGTCGTGTATGAGACTCATTGTATTCAGCATTGCTCATTGTTATAGCTTGTGAGGCTAATATGAACACGCCCAGGTGATACGCTGATACGACTTAGTTTGCTTACCCCTGTTGTTGATCGATGCTGCTGATTGTTTGGTTGCAGTAGGGAGTTGTTCTTATGTGGGGATGAGAAGTGGGTGGAAGTACATGCTTTCGGTCAAATTTTATTTTCATCTGTGTGCTGGGAGAAGAAGAAACTGTTGTCATTATTTTAAATCATTTATTGCAGCTGAGGTTTATCTGTATGTTGGGATATGTAGTTGCAGAAGTGAGTTGTTAAATTGTGTGAGGATGAGAGGTGGGTGGGAAGTAGCATGCTTTGGGTTTGAATTATTTTTTGTCTGTATGCTTGACACAAGATCTGTTGTAATTATTTAGATCGTTAATTACAGCTACATAGTGCGATTTTGCTTGCTGCATAGTTTTTAGATATGGTTGTCAAGGAATGCTGCATAGTGTTAGTTGCTTGCTGCATAGTGTTAGTTGCTTGCTGCATAGTTTTTAGCATGATGTTAGAGCTTGCCTTTAGCACAAGTGAAGTTAATTTATTCACAAGTTTTGACTTTTTTATGTACTATGCAGTTTGAAGAGGAGACCTCGACGTACTGTTCCGGAGCTCGTCGACAAGTGGTGAGAAATTATGGATGTGTTGTGAATGGTGTTGATGGATATATATGTTTCCACGACCATCGTGTCGTGGTTGTTGTGCTCCGACCATCGTGTCGTGGAGATGCCGGCCGGAGATGTGGATATTTTTCGTGAAATGTTTGCAGGTACCCCGTGAGGCCCTTGAGATAGCCAGAACGTCAATTAACTTCCGTTCCGGCAAAATCGGGTACTCCATATGTCCTATTTTTAACAAAGGTCATGCCAAAAAATTTCATGAAATTTAGCATGACTTTGCTAAAAAAATAGGACATATGGGGTATTGCGGCTAATGCATGGGCCGGGGTATCTTAGTACTAATTAAGTGATGCTTTTGTTATATTTGTTGTACTAACTTTTTTCCTCTTTTTCAATGCAGTGCAAACATGTCCTCCAGGCCGGCCCTTCTAAGCACATGAGCGTCGAAGAACAAGCTAGAGAAAAGAACTTGTCGTTCTGGGAAGTGAACCCGGAGATGGAGGATGCGGAGGCCGCCGAACTGGCTCGTGACGGCGATGGTGACTTTCTGTTAGAGGATGCCGCCGGAGATGGGGACGCAACCACCACCACCGAGGGCGGCGACCACACGGATGTCGGGGGTGACGACACACGGATGACGGTGGTGGTAACCCGACCGCTAAGAAGCTTAAGAAGCAGAGGAAGGACTGGACACCGCAAGCGGTGGCACCGTCACCGACACGTTCACTAAGGTCTCGAAAAGTGGCCAACCACTGGAGCCTAGGGATGTCGCAAAAGGGTACGGACATGCAACTAGGGTGCATCCTCCGGGAAACCGTGTCGATCAACACGTATGACCTCAGGAGCGCGGAGAATGAGGCTTTGCGCACACACCTCCTCAAGAAGCTTCACGAACGATACATTTTCCCGGAGGATGGAAACAAAAAGGTGGATGGCTTCGCCATCACGAAGATGAACACCGCCTTGACCAGCTGGAGAGGCCGGTGAAGGCGAAGATTGACAAGGGTTTAGCTGCGAAGAGATCAGTGCCAAAGAGCCGTACATCGACTTAGAAGAGTTCGAGGCATTGAAGTTGTCCTTGGCATCTCCGGAGGCTGAAAAATGGACCGAGTGGGGGAAGAAAATGCGGGCACTGAACTTGGTAACCACCATTTGGGAAGCGGCGGTTACACAGGAAAAAAGCCCGTTTGGGACAAGGAGGATGCCGAGGTTGCGAGACTTGGGAAAGAGAACAGTGCATAAAATCATGGACGAGCAAGTTAGGAACTTTGTTCGGTCCCGCTACTATCTGAAGCCGGGGACGGGGGAATTCGTTACCGACTATAAAGATGTGTTGGATTTCGAGAAAACGCTGGTAAGGAACTTAATTACGCGGATATCTCAAAGTCCATTTGCGTTGATTTCTACATGGGTTCACGTTTATTTCCTTTGTCCGCAGGAGGCTGAGTTGAAGGCTGAGGCCGGCCCGTCGTCCCAGGAGGCTCAGGCCGGCCCGTGGGACACGACTTTCAACCGGGCGATGAACGTTTACAAGGGGAGGGACAAGTCAAAGCCGCGACGTCAGCTGGCCGTGTGACCGGCTTTGGTACAGCGATGAAGTTCATCGAGTACTACAGCACGGACACCGACAAGAAAAGGAGAGGAGGAAGCCGGCTAAAGATAAAGCCGAGGTTCTGAGCTAAGGAAGAAGCTGGAGACACTAGAGAAAGAAAAGGTGGACTCCAGCATGGTGGACAATAGTGGCCGAGAAGGTGGGAGACGCTCCGGAGTTTCTTACCCCCTGGATTGATGGAGGGGATAGCTGCTTGGCAAGCGGGAGGTCAACAGGGGCCGATACACGTGCCCAGCTTCGCCGGCAGCACCTCCAGCAATAACGTGTCGCCGACCCTGGTGACCCCACCGGTGCCCCTGTCGTGTCGCCGGTCCTGGTGACCCCACGGTGCCCCCAGCCGGAGAATAATGACAATGTGCACGAGCGCCAGAGAATGATAGGCCGGCCGCCGGCACTGGCGCCCTTGTCTTGACATTAGCCGAGCTCGACGCCATCGACAAGGTAACTAATTAGTTAGTCCGCGACAGCACCTATGACTATATATGCCTTTATGACTGCCATATCTCATGCATGGTGCCCAACATGTGTTGACTCCCAGGACATGCCTTGCATACTCCTCATAGGGTAGGGACCGGAGGCGAGTTGAAGGAAGTCGCAACGGCCAAGATCATACAACCTTTGACCCGCGATATGCACAACACCCGAATGAGCGAGGACGTGATGAAAGTCAATTCGCGAGGTACTGCCTGAGTTCCGTGACATCGACCCCCATGCAACCTCAGGGAGCCGAGAAACACATGAAGCTTGGCGAATTAGAGTCGGATGCTGGAATGGCCGAAGACCCAGATTCGTCTTGGGGATGTTCTTCATGGGTACAGGCGCACCAGCGGCGCCACCTCGAGGCCCCGGCCCCAAGTCGTTCAGTCCCCGTCGAGGAGGCCACGACAAGCTGTTGCGGATGAACCGGTGCCACAAGCAGCCGTCGCCACCTCCCAGAAGGAACCGCCGGTCGCCGCCACCACCGGCCGGAAGCTACCCGGTCGCCTCCACCATAGGCCGGAAGCTACCGCCGGTCGTCGCCTCACCAACCGCACAAACAGTTGTTGGGAACGTCTTCACCGCAACCGTCCAAGGTTAGTTCTGACTTTCCGAATTCCCCGACTTTCCGACTTTCCCGACTAACGGATGTGCTATTGTTTATGTTTAGGACAAAGCCGTTGCACCTCAACTTGGTGGCAACAACGACAATGAGGAGGAGGAGGATGTCAACGTCGATGAGTACATCAACACTGGCGCCTGCCGGGATGATATGTACATGCCTCTTGTGGATGAAGAACCCTTCCGCGGACCACCGTGGTGAACCTGCTCGTCCCACTTCATGCACACAGTGCCTGGCCTTCACCGACACGCCTCCGGATGTCGGCGATCATCAAGCTCAACCGGGTAACATTTTAGCCCTAACACACTACATGAAACAGTTAAAGCGGGGTTCACTGCACCCCCACAATCAGAGACGAAGAAAAGAAGAAGCAACGGAAGAGAAAAGCATCCTCTGTGAGCCAGCCAGATCCTAAGATCCGGGGTCTTGAAGACACGATTCCACGAGGCTACCCCCGAGTTCATGAAGCTGGTAAACCTATCTTGTCTGGGGACTTGCTCCGCCTTGCAGAAGGACCCATGATTACTTATAGAATCTTGTCTTGTATCTAGAGGAGACCCTTCTTAAAGAGGAGAACCCGAGTTACCCGGCGTTCGTGGTCAAGGTGCCAAAGAGTTAGTGGACTTTGTCCAGGAAGTCCCCGCGGATGTGTTCTTCATAGCGTACGAGGACATCTTCAACCTGTTTCACTCCAAACGGCTGGACTATAACATGGTCCGCCTATATGCGCTTGATGCGGCGAGGAAGATCAGGAGAGATGATACCCCGTACATCGTGATAGTGGATCCCTACTACATGCACGACATCCATCTGGTGGAAGGATCAACGACACGGGAAACGGCCAAGGAGTACCTCGTTAGGGTCTTCCTGGCCAACAAGAGGAAGAACGCCCTTCTTCTGCCTTACTTTTTCGAGTAAGTACACATCTGCTCGCCACCGTCCTATCTTATGCCTTCTTGTACATTTCTTCCATCGCTGATCCTTTGTCCAACATTCCGCTTCAATTGTGTTGAGCAGGGACAAGTACTGCGCGCTCATCTACATATCCCCGAGGTGGTCCGTTGCCACTTATTTGGACTCGGGGAATAAATCCGGCCAGCCGAGATCATACAACAGATTAAAGGGTGTTCTCGATGACGCTCTCGAGGCCTATGCCAAAAAGTGCGGCCCCTTCCATAAGAACTCGGAATTTTTCACGGAGGATGACAACACACACAAGTTCTTGCATGGGATCCAATTCCATTGCTTCAAGCAACTGGATGGCAGCGTGATGGAGGCCTACTACACCCTCCATCACCTTAAAGCGATTGTCCGGGATTGCGAGAAAATGAAGATTCCATCTAATCTCGCAGAATACTCCAAAAACGCGGATGAGCTCACCGATGCTGATTATAGACAAGGCTTCCATCGCATCCGGCTGTAGTTAACAACGATCATCCTCGAGGATTTCATTCACGCCTCAGGGTCTTTCCACTTCCCCAGAGGTAGGATGTATTATAAAAGATAGCCTTGCTAAGCATTACTAGCTAGTGTGTACTTTTTTGTAGAAGTGCATGTGTAGGGTTATATATTATATATATGCTATGCTATGAAACCCAAATAGGATAGCCATATGATTTCCAACCATGACAATTGATTGATCGTCTTGCCTCTCTACTTAGATGAATAAATTATACTCTATGTATATCACTAACCAATATATATCCCAATCCATCTTTAGCGTTGTCTCAGAGGGAGATCGAAGAACGACTAGAGGTGCAGAATGACACCAGGGAGTGGAGGATGAGAGGGGGCATTCTACCGTTCCCGGCGCCACTCAAGAAGAGGAAGCCATGATCATGCATGCTCCCGCGCGCTCTTGCTCACATCATCGCCGATGTGTGCTACATTTGATCATAGGTAGGCAGCGAACACTTGATTTGTAATGTGTAGTGTGAAATGATGAACTTTTGTTTGTATCATGACTAATTGTGTAAACATTCGGCACTTTTGTGACTATGTGTATATATGTATCTCGATCGGGCACTAAGTAATATTTGTGATGACATATTGATTAATGTGTTTGTCTGTTTATATACCTGTCAAATATACCTGTATTTCTGTATAAACCTGTATAAATCCTGTATATACGTGTATTTGTACAGCAAAATCAAATAATACTTGTATTTCTGTTTCATATTTCTGTGGCGCACGTTTTTTTTTGTGGCGCACCAAGGAACAGTGCGCCACAATTCCTCTGCATAGGGTGCTGCCGAGCTATTTCTGGGGCGCACCACGCTGGGTGCGCCACAAAAATATTTTTTGTGGCGGAATTCTGTGGCGCACCCAGCAAACCTGGGAGTGCGCCACAGAAAGCCAAAAACGTGCGCCACTAATAGGGTATTCTGTAGTAGTGCATAGTCCAGGGATGAACTACCGCCAGGACCTCCCCTACGCACCAGCACTTTTTCTGGCACCATTGTCAGGAAGAGGAAGCACTCCCTCCAACACCAATTTTTCTGGCGCCGTTGATACCTTCAGAAGTGTCGTCATCTCTTACTGATTCGATAACCTCGGTTTCATACTGAGGGAAAACTTGCTGCTGCACTCATCATACCTTCCTCTCGGGGTTCCCATCGAACGTGTGACTTTCACGTCTACAGTAACCGAACTTCAGATTAATTAGAAAACCAAAATAATTTCGGTGACTATTTCTTATAAACCAATTTATGGGAAAACCGAATAAACCGAACTGAATAAACCAAAATCGAACGCCCAGGCCTAATCAAAACTGCTTGTCAACACCTTCTCCTCCGTTGGGCTCGACACTCTTATTTATCGAAAGTACTACGATACACCCCCTATACTTGTGGGTCATCAGCAATCCAGAGAGCAATAACCGTCATAATCATGCTTGCGACAGAACAAAATTAACGGAGGCATAAAAGTGATACAAGAACTCTGAGGCAAAGTAAATCATCAAGGCCTAATTGACTTTTTGTTTTTCAGTCATAAGCATGCGTGAGCATGTGCCAAGTCAATTCAAATGAATCATTCAGAGGAGGATACCACAATATCATACCATCTTCTGAACAGGACAATGCATGTTAACATAAAAATATCATAATATACACTATTAGCTAGTTGAGACTAACCATAAGAAAACATAACCACTAAAAAATATCACTCACACATCATTTTTAAGTTTCATCAAATAATCCATTAACCAAGTAAATGTTTGAAAACAGAAGATAAATAAAATAGGTGACTATCCACTTATTAATGTAACCGGTGTTTGATGCTAAGATAAATAGATAATAAAATACAACCGCTTCAAATTTAGTCAAGTTCATATGTTGCTCAAAAAACAAAGTTTAAAGGTTTGCAAACCAAGGGGTTATTGATGAAGAGGGATGCAGGGACATCCCCAAGCTTATGACTTTGGCCATTCTTCAACATTTCACAGTTTGGTGTTCCTTCATTCCCTGTGAAAAAACTTCAACAAAAACTTTCCCATTCTTTTCTGCGGTTAGACATTACTGCAATAGATAATATTTCCCAAGTGCGGCTATTAAACCAAATCAAATTTTGTTTTTAGGTTACAAAAAGGTTGCTTAAATGGCCAACTTATAAATGAAAGGTACTAACCATTAAAGATCAAATGAAATGAAAAGAGGCCACTCTTGCAACAAAAGTCAGAATCTGTCCAGAAAACAGCAGCTAGAAAACACAATTTTTAGGTGCTCTTAAACATGTCCGAAATTTTAGCCAATTTTTGTGCATGTAGAGGATTCAGTGATACAACATCAGAATTTTTTCGTGATTTTTAGAGTTTCCAGTAAAATATGAAAAATCACGCAATGAGCAGTAGATACCGAAAACAGAAAATACTTTTTACAATTGTATCAACTAAGCTAAATGGGTAAAACTTGGTACTTTATTTTTGATAAATTAATAGACCAGAGGCTAAACAAGACCTAAACATGCTAGCTAGCAAGGAAAACTCTAAAGGAAAACCAAAAGCAACAACCAAATAAAGAACCAACAAAGAAGCAAAACAAAAGAAACTATTTTTGTTGTTTTGAATTTATATGTGAAAGCAAAGAAGCAATGAAACCAAATAAAGAGCCTAATAAAAGTAAAGAAGGTGAAGTCAAGACATATAAATGCAATTATAATACAAGTTAAGACAATTTATATCATGTGGAAGGTAATATAGAGTATGAACGAGATAACCTCATGTTTGTTGATGAATAGGGGGATGCCTCGGGCATCCCCAAGCTTAGATGATTGTATCTTCTTGAATATGTTATTGGATGCACCTACACATCCCCAAGTTTGAGCTCTTGCGTATTCTTGTTCATCTCATATCACCATATCAATTAGATCTTATAAGCTACATTCACATAAAACTTCACAAAACTCATTAGTAGGGTTAGTACTCATTAAATAAAATCCACTCATGTTCAAGCATTGACAAATTACATAATATTTATCTAACATTAGCCACTGTATATACCGAAGTTCTTATTATTTCCGTTGTCCTTCGAAAAATTATGGAAATCAAGAGACCCTAAGTACAATATTGAATAAACACAATAGAAATCTGTCAAGTCTGAACAGTCCGTAAAGATGACACTTATCGAGATAGTTAGTAGCTCAAATGAAGAAACTCAAAATTAATGAAATACATATAATTATCTCAGGTTTACGCACAAAAAAATTCAGGTCAAAATATATATTCTGAGATTTATCAAGATTTTATTTACAGAGAAGCACAAAATCTGTCTAAACAGAACAGTCAGTAAAGATCGATTTTTTCGACCTATCTGCGTAGCTCAAATCAGAAAAGTCAAAATTAATGAAAGAAAGATAATAAGCATTACTATGCACTCAAGAAATTTCAGATAAAGATCACATTCTGGTGAATTTAAATGTTTTATACGGTGGAGCACAGAAAATCTTTTTGGACAGCAAAGCAAAACTATCAACTTTCCATTCACTAGAGATTATAACCAATTTTATTTTTATGTGTAGAGGTATATACACAATATTTAAATGTTTTTGATGAAAAACTTCCATGGAAATTTGTTTTGATTTCATAGGCATGAACACAAGTGTTCAAGGTGACCCCCACTTAACCATTACTCATATTTCCAATCACTTTTCTTTTTGAAAACTTTTTAGATAACAATTACAACTAATTTTTTTTATATAATTCGCATTCCCTACCCATACTAATATAGAGAACAACTTAAAACTGAAAGTAAAAATTACTTAGAGATAAAGCAAACAAGTGCACACAAGAATATTCACCTACGCCATGGCTCCCCGGCAACGGCGCCAGAAAAGGTCTTGATAACCCACAAGTATAGGGGATCGCGTGTAGCCTTTTCGATAAGTAAGAGTGTCGAACCCAACGAGGAGCTAAAGGTAGCATAAGTATTCTCTCTAGTTCTATCAACGACTGATACAACTCTACGCACACTAAACATTTACATTATCTAGGAAATAATACTAGAACAATAATATGGGTATGAGAGATAGCTTTGCAAGATAATAAATGATAAAAGTTAGTGCTGCAGCAATAAAATATACTAAGTAACATAAACTAACAGTACCATGAGTGTGAAAAGTGGTGGTAATTGTGGTGACTTTGTCCAAGATTAATTAGTCAAATATCGGGTTCATTGTCTTCGATGCAGTTTTCTATGTGGGAGATGCTAAATATACATGCACTCCACTACTTGGGATTACAAGTACTATATGATTGGATTGCTAGAAAGCATCCGCGAATACTAACAATGCACTAAGGTTTCCACAACCATAGCCTTAAGTTTATGGCCCTCTTACTCCCATACGTGCAACTAACCGGTTCGAGTCCTTAGGTTTCTGTCACTCTGGCAGAACTATCCTCCTTCCTTTGCACATAGTACTAACCCTAGGGTGTTGATCCATGCGCGCGCAAATATAATGGACACCAAAGGACAGTACCATATCAACATACAACTCTGATGTACCAAAGACATTCAACGAAGCAATCAAAAGACAAATAAATTACACAAACATGACATAGATCATAGGATAAATATTATAGCATCAAACACCATGTTTACATAGGATGGTACAGAGGTTTGTGGGAGGATGAACCACTGAATATAAGGAGGAGTTGGTGATGGAGATGGTGGTGAAGACGGCGGAGAGGGCAGCGAGGAGCGCAGGGCGGCGGCGGCGGCGCCGACGGTGGCGTGGGGAACTCCTCCCGTGCCGCCGGCATCAATGGGGTGCGCCGCCCCTTAGCCTCCCTCCTTCATGGCTTCTTGAAAGCCCTCCCCCATAGAGATGAGATCCATGGGGAGGCAAAAACATGGCTTTGGTGTCTAGAAATTCGTGGTATGGGGTGTCCTCCACAAGTTAGGGTTTCATCTTTTATATAGACTCTCCGATTTCCGTCATCCCATCTAGGACTTCAGTAGAACGGGTCTCCAGACCGCATACGAACTCCGATTGGGCCGAATTTTATGTCTAGAACGTTCGGCAGAAAGTTATCTACAACATCTTCTTCAGGCCCAACTCCGTTGGAGGTCATCTTCGAGGGTCAAATTGACAATCGTCGTAAAAAGTTCCCAGACAGATTTCTGGAAAGTCCTAATTCGAGTCCAACAAGGTTTCCTTTTGTGTTTTTGATAATTCCTACACATCAAAGTGTAAAACAAGAACATTGTGCACTTTTGCTACTATTAATAGGTTAGTCCAAATAAATCATAAACTTAATATAAAAACAAGTGCCAAAGGCATAATATTAACATGAAACAATCAAAAATTATAGATACGTTTTGGACGTATCAATGACACCCATGAAGCCGGAAGATGTGGAAAAGGTAAAGGAAAATATGTCCACATAGATTGCAGACGTTGCATGAAGCTCACGAAAAAGTGGAGGCACCATCTAGACACCAACAAGTTGTCAAGGTAACGTCCATTCTTGATGCACTTCTTTTTGTCACGTGTTAGTAGTAAGTTGGCACTGGGTTGCCTGGTGCTGGTGTGGCGCCCCGACCCGACTGCTATACAGTGATACTGTGTCTCCAGTTATCCGATACCAGCAGGCACACTATCAAAGCATAAGAGAGAGATCAAGACTTGTGGAACAACTAGCACATCGCAGACTCTACGACACAAATCATATAGTTCAACTCTTATAATAGAGAAAGAGAGCAAATGACAACCAGAGGTCACAGACCCAACATTACATCAAGCGGAAGCGAAATTAGGTTGTTCTAAACAACAAGATCCAACATATGGCCTAAGAGGCCTACAGATAAACATCACAATGCCAGCTGTTTCAGGATGTCCCAAGCTGCCACCTGGGAACCCCAGACTACTCGTCGACGTCCACAAAGAACCCACCTTCGAGGTCGGTGAAGTCCTCTCCTGAAAATAAGCAAACGACGTTGAGTTCGACGAACTCGCAAGATTAAGAGCTAATATATGCTCGATGATTGGCTTTCAAGGTTTTATGGCTGTTTTGCATAAAGCTGATTTTATTTATGAAAACATAACTCAAAGGCATCGACTATTCAGAGTATTTTCAAAAGAGGTAAGAAGTACTCTTTTCTTGATCACCTTTCTCAACAACAACCATCACCAACCATTGTACCTGTTCATCAAAGGCACCTCCCCGAATCACCCTCGAGAAAGCTCACCTTGCTTTTGTGAAGTGGTACCTCTAGTACCCAGTTTTTAATCATTCCGTTAGAGTTATTCTATGATCTTACCTTCACTTCCCAAGTCGTCCATAACCGCGGACACGGCTTTTCGAAAAGATTTATCCCTGCAGGGGTGTACAAAGTGGAAGTCCCCGGAGTCCCGAGGGGCTCCAGCTCCTTCGCCACGCGTACCGTCCGGCCCATTACCTGTACAATTAGCTCTCTTCCTTGGAAAGCCGGCTGGGTGGGAGCGGTGTCGACTTCTCCCTCGTTAAGGACTTTCTAGGATCATCAGTGGCGGCAGGACTGCCAGGATCACACACCCCGCCCCACGGCCACTTATTTTCCTAACACCACAATCCTCATCTCAGTTCATCCCACCATCATCACGCACGCGCAAATGGAAGCCCGAACTAGAGGACCCTGGCTAGCCCCGCCCGAGTTATTTAGTCTATGAGGGTTCCTGCAAATGCATAGGCCTCACGCATGGTTGCACGCTCAGTCTTGGTTCAAGAGGTATAGCACTCGCACCTAGGCGACGGGAACGAGACAAAGCACCACAACCACAGTGGCCTCTCATCCCCACCTTTAAGCATTTTATTATCCGTCACCACAATTTTCTCCACCATCACTTCAACATTTCACACCTGTTTCCAACAACACATATAACCAATGTATAGCTATGCATATAACTAGGCATGGCTAAGCATTACATAGCATGTATAAGTAGCTCGGCCAACAACACAAACCTATGGATAATAGGAGGGAAAACAGGTATGGCATCGGAAACTTAATGCAACTATAGGATACTCTAATCCAATAAAATTGACATTTGGAACCGCATGCAATATTATAGTGGAGAAAATAGTTGCGGAAACATAGGACAAGATATGCTCAGAGGGGGATTACGCTTGCCTTGCTCAACGTGCGGGTAGTACGGATCGTCGGGGTATTGTGGAGTAACCCCGGCTGCTTGATCTATCGAGGCATAGCAACGGAAGAACAATCAATCACCACACAAACTTTAGCAAAAGCAATGCACAAACACATGATGACATGACAATTTAAATCCCCGAGAGGAGGATGATTCAACTATTCAATTTAAGCGGAGTTTGGGTGCTTAGTGGGGACACACCTCGAATACACCGTGGAGTTAAGTAAGGAATCATCTTTACTTGTTGATTAACGTAGTTGAGACCCTAGGATTTAACTTGTAGATGATATGACATGATCATGTGAGAGATGCAATGTTTAGGTGGTTAACATTCTTGCAACAATTATAAAGCAACGGAAAAAGAATTGGTGTTAAAACAAGTTTCAGAGAGCATCCGGTTTGAAATCCGAAATTTTCTGGGATGATTCCGGGTTTTGTACCGGGTCATTCCGGGTTTCATACCGGGTCTGGCACCGGGTTTTTTTCCGGGTCAAATCCGGGTATGATCCGGGCGAAAATGGTCGAGTCCAGTACCGTTTTGCTTAACCCGGTATAGATTCCGGACAATTCCGGGTCTGGTACCGGGTGATTCCGGGTTCAGTTCCGGAAATTTCCGGGTTGGACACCGGATTTGTCAACGCGACCAAAACGAAATGGAGCTACGGGGATTCGGTGAACTAGGGGAAAAGGAGGAAATGTAGAGGTCCATTTGGAGGGTTTGCTCACCCTGAACTCGTGGGGGTGCTTGGAAGGACCGGAGATGGACGGAGACGGCCGGAATCGTCCGGGAGAGCTTCCGGCGGTGGTTGGCGAAGAACTTGGTCGCACGGTTGGTTCGCGGCGTCCCGGCTCGATTCCTTCGGTGGAGTGGTAGAGGACGACGAGGCGGAGCTATTGGTGGTCTTCGTTTCGCTCGGGGACTCCTCAATCAACGGTGGCGAGCTCGGCCATGGGAGCTAGCTCTTGAAGCTCTTTGGGGAGAGAAGAATGGAGAGGAGAGTGAGGGAAGTGAGTGGGCTGGTTGGGGGGTTTTCTCTCCTTCACTTTAGGGTCCTTTTCTTTGACATAAAACCCCTGCGCTTTCGTTTTCCTCACAGACAAGTCCTTTTCTCTTTTAATTTTAGAACCAGCACATGTTTTGAATTTGTAATTGAACAAGTTGGGCATTTGTTTTTAGATGGTGCCAAAACCCTTTGTGTGTTGTTTAGCAAGTTAATATTGGATGCCATGATGCGATGCAACACAAAGGCGAAAATTTTACTCTGGTTTTTAGGTTTCCGAACTTTGGGCTGTTACAGCTGGTCAGCAATACCATCTGGTAATTATTAGCATCCATTCTGGTAACTACATGAGAAACTTATGGCAACTATATGTTAGTAACATGGCATCTATGTCTTTATAACCTGCCAACTTCTTCGGTATAAATCTGGCAAGTACGTGTAATAAATATGGCAACTTGTAGAACCCCGACCTTTTAACAAAAGTTGGGATTCCCCGTGTAACGTGCTAGTCCCTAGATCGACTTGCTAGCACACACAGTTTGCGATGCAATACCATAACATTGTATCAAAGTATATTACACGATGATCCAGAATTTAAAAGATTCGATACAAGGTGCATAGCCGAAGGCTAGCTCAAACCAAAGTTAACACACAGCGGAAAGCAAATGATACAGTGAGCCCATCATCTTCATGTGCCACAGGCAAGCATGTTGGTTGTAGACTCGAAACCCTGTCGAAACCTCACTCATCGTCTGACGGACCTGCAACGGTGAGTTACAACCCAACTATATGGGTCAGCACAATTGAATTGTGGTGGCAAGATGACACTTATGTGGATATAAAAGGCAACCTATATTATACATGAATATTTGGCTAAGTGGAGTTTTGAGGCTGATTTGCATAAAGCCAGTTTTATCCTATCATTTGTAAAACAGTTTTCATCAAAGACAAAGAGTACCACTGATAGACATCAGTGAACACCTTTGACAACTACTCATGGCAAGCACCACTGATAGACAACAGTGAGCTCCCATCCCTTGTTCACCCTCAAGTTTTAATTTAGAAATTGGGATGAGTAGACCTTCAACAACTTCCCTGTCTAGTTGCTCAAAATTGTCCGTAACCGGGGACACGGCTAAGTATACTTAGTTTTAACTCTCTAGAGGGTGTGCATTTTTACCACAAGACCCAATCATTACATCCTCCATTGCAACCAATTATGCAATGGAAAAGAGAAGACCGAGACAAGATCTTTCAGAAGAAGTTTCCCATCCCATAACGGCCTGACGCGCTTCACCTACATATTCTACCATCACCTGTCAAGCCGGGATGAGTCCGCGCAACTTATTCAATCAAGACAGAGCCCATATCACATGTGGCTGCACTGGAAGCTACTAAACAAGGAGAGCCTACAATCTCTTTTAGCCTGGGTGACTTTCCACAATTGTGCACTTCCACCAAGGGCGATTACCATAGACATGAACCATAGACATGGACCCCTGAGTAGTCACCCACCATGGTTCTCCAACCAGCACCCAGGTAGTTCATTGATTAGTTATTAGTTTTCATCACTATCCAACTAATCAAAACATTTTTCATAGCATGGCTAAGCATCTTAACTACCAAGTTCCATACTACAAAGCTTTAGATGGGGATGGCTACACACTATTAGGAGCATAGCATAATATATTATTCAGCAACAAGTCTATCATGCATACTACTGAAAAACACTAAGTGCATAGTAGTAAAAGTAATGGGACATTTATGGTGTCACTTGCCTTGGCCAACTGAAGAGTTGAGGTTACACTCTTCACAACACGTAAAGCACTCTGTACAATCTAAACATAGAGATGACACAATCATAAACATACAATTCAACAACATCATTGCATACAAAAGCAAACATACACATCAACGTCTTCACAAAACTTTGGTTGAGGATTATCACATAATTCAATATGCAAAAAGAATTAATGTGATTAGGTTAAGGGTTTTTCGAATGTGGTCAAGGTTGGTCGAGCAACTAAGTATGAACATCATGAATGTCATATATGACTGCTATGGTGTTTCAAGGGTTCTAAAAAGGTTGGCCTTGATCATAAGGATCACCTAAGGGATTTTGGAAAATGTTTAACACATTTTAAAACAAGGATTTTTGCATACAATATTTTAGTAAGATCCTAAACACAATTTTAATAATTTGAGTTGACAAAGCATTTCTAAAATATGGGTTTTGGTCTTTCTGGTCAGAGGCAACTATTTGGGTCACTTTTCAAAAAGAATCCATATTGAAATAATTTCTAGGATTTAGACTATATCCAAAATAGTCCAATTAAGTATCTAGTTTTTAAATTGTTTAAAAGTATTCAAAAATATTTTTAAAAGTGACCAAGTTATTCTACAGAACCTAAGGTTTCCAAAAATATTTTATTTGCAAATTTTGGGCTTATAAAAATAAAGTTATGGCAAATATACTCAAATTTCTCATTTGAAATTTGAATGTTTTAAACTTTGCCAAAACAGAGAAGTAATGATGCCAAAATATTCTACAAGTCCAGAGGATTTCAAAAATATATAATTTGTTAAATTTGGCCAAACCACTAAAATGTTGTGATGGTTTGAAGTTGCAGGGCTTTTTCTGTAAAACTGTCAAATACAATTAAATCGGGATAATTCACAGAAAATCCATGGACACGTGGCAGCTTCTGATTGGCCAGATTGTACTGACTGGGATGTTGACTGGGCTGGTACGTGGCTGCTTATTATTGGTGGATACCGGTTCGGCTGAGATCTAATCGTGGCCCTCAATCGCGGATCGGACGGCTGAAGGCGTTTTAGCCATTACCTAGCGGCGCAGTTCGCCAAAAATGGCGAGGACGGTGGAGCGGCCCTCCGGTGTTCGACGACGACGGTGTTCGCATGATGCTCTGGCCACGGGAGGGCGACGGAGAGGCGCGGTGTGACAAGTCGAAGAGTATGGTGGTGGTGGCGACTTCGATTGCTTCCTGGAGCGTCTGCGCGGTGCGGATGGAGTCGGGCTCTGCGCCGGCGTGCTTTGGCGAGGTCGTGTACGTCCAAACGGCTGCGGGGAAGAACAATGGAATGGGTCAGGGAGGTGCGCCTCGGCGTGGGGAAGGAGGTGAGGGGAAGCTAGGGGTCGGGGACGTCCTACCTAGGCCGGAAAATGGAGGTTGCGGTGGCGGCAGTGGCGGACTCCGGCGAGCAATAGCGACGGCCTGGCGGCACGATTGGGGCGTGTGAGGGAAAACGTAGAGGGGGTGGGGGGATTTAAGGGCGGCCTCGGTAGCGTCGTTACGGCTTGGGAGGGAGTGGGGCGAGTGGAGCGTGCGACGGCGGCGTGGAGGTCGTGTGCGCGACGGCGGTTACGGGGAAGACGACACCGACAGGTGGGTCTCACCTGTCGGCGAGAGCGAGAGGCTGACGGCTTAGGCCCGCATGTCGGTGAGCAGGCGCGCGCGAGGTGGGCTGTCGGGCTCGGCCCAGTTTACTTTTTTTGTCCTGTTTTTCTTTTTCTTTTCTGTTCTGTTTTCTATTTTTTATATCTTTTGTTTTAAAATTTCAAATCAAATCAAACCAATTTCTATAGATTTGTAAAATCAAAACCTTTCTTTTAAAACTAACAAACACACTTTTCCAAACATTTTTTAAAAACTGAAAATTCAAAATAATACCTAAAGGTTTTATTTGCACCTCTATGCTTTTCTAAAATAGGTTTTTATAACATCTTTTGCAATAAAAATTAAATACAATAATATTTAGTGGAGGTAATAACAATATTATAAAATCAATAAATTAATTTGATACAAAGTATTTTATTTCAAAAAGGGTTTTATAAATCATTTTAAATAAAATATCCATTTAAAATATGGGCTTTATGAATCCCAAAATAAAAACTATAAATACAATTTTGAAAAGGAGTTACTAAACTCATTTCAAAATCATATGAATGAATAAAACCAAATTTTGAAAATAGAGTTTATTTAGCATAATTCAAAACAATTTGTAAATAGTGTTTATTTAGAAATTGAAAGTAATATACTGGATTCCACTTCAATTTCGAGTAATTTATTTTTTTCAAACAAAAGTTTCAATTTTTAGTGATTTTTAAAACCTTCTAAAAAATCTGGGATGTTACACAACTACATGAAATAAATTTTGCAAACATCTTTATAACCTATAAATCTAGCAGTGCACATATCTTCAGAAATTTAATGTAACAAATCTGGCAATTACATGTGACATATCTGGCAACTGCATCTTTATAATCTTGCAACTACTTTTGATATAAATCTGGCAGCGCACATACATTCATATATTACATGTAATAAATTTGGCAACTACATGTAATAAATTTGGCAACCGCATCTTTATAACCTGGGTATAAATTTGACAGCGCACATACCTAGAGAATGTGGAAGCATACCTTAGAGCGTTCACATTCTAGTGCTCCTCGGAAACATTTCCAAGCACATTATATGATCTGTGTTCCAAAGTGTGGAACCATTCTGGCAACTTATAGTAGAAAACTTGGCAACTTATTGCAAACAATTTGGTAATTGTTGAAGATTTTTTGTTCTGTTACTAACTTGAAGTACCTTGTCGCTCTGAACTATTATTGCTGCTGGTCTACCTTTGTGTTGCTTCATTTCAATCATCACAAGTCAACTAAACAAGGTTTTCTCAAAAATTTCAGAGTGCTAGGATTTTATGACGACACAGCTGGCAAGTAAAACCATATGCTTATGGATAGGAAGCTCAAAATCGTGATGTACTGTATGGATGGAGGAGATCGTGCACAGCAAGAAGTATTAGACGACATCATCAAAACTTTAGTTCACTGGTTTGGAGACTCTTTACTATGCTATAATGATTAGTTGCCAGATTCTTGATCAAAACTTTAGTTCACATGTTGTTTATTACACTGTGTTCCTTTTGTTGTTCAGCTAAGGTTCTAGAGTGTAGTTGCCAGATTTACAAAGTTTTATTGCCTGTTATCTATTGTTTAGTTGCCAGGGTTCTATTGTTCATTTGCCAGGTTCACGTTTTTTTTTTCTAGTGTGGATTTTTTGACAAAGATGTTTGTTGTTCCGTGTTTAAGATTTCCTGGACTATGCTATAATGAGTATCTATTTGCCTAGTTTATGCATCTAAATCATCAGACTACCTTTGTGGGTTAATTTGCCGGACGTCTGTATACATCATTTCTAGTTTCTCACTTTTTCCTTCATGTTACCTGGTTCATGTAACCAGATCACGAGATATATTCTCTATGGTATCGATGTAAAACTTGTCAGATGGTGCGTTTGCAATTTTATTCATATTTTACTCTATGTATCGATCTAAAACTTGTCAGATGGTGTGTTTACAATTTTCTTCATATTTTTACTCAATGGTGTTGATCTAAAACTTGTCAGATTGGTGCGCTTGCAAATTTCCCCATATTTTTGCTTCCTTCGACTAAGATTCCTGAGCAGGACCGAGCCAGCTGGATCGACTTAGTGACTGGGCCTGAAAATGTGAAGACATAGGTTCTCGAGCTGGACCGAGCCAGCTGGATCGAATTGGTGATTGGGCCTGAAAAGGTGAAGGCCCAGGTTTCCGACCTGGACCAAGTCAGCTGGATCGAGTTGGCGTGCGCTTCCTTCGACCGTTCGACGTGCGGGTTCCTTCGATCAGCTTAGCGGGCGCCATACGGAAAGGATTGGCTGTGGCACGGTCGCTAGGTAGTTGTGGCGCCCCGACCCGACTGCTATACAGTGATACTGTGTCTCCGGTTATCCGATACCAGCAGGCACACTATCAAAGCATAAGAGAGAGATCAAGACTTGTGGAACAACTGGCACATCGCAGACTCTACGACACAAATCATATAGTTCAACTCTTATAATAGAGAAAGATAGCAAATGACAACCAGAGGTCACAGACCCAACATTACATCAAGCGGAAGCGAAATTAGGTTGTTCTAAACAACAAGATCCAACATATGGCCTAAGAGGCCTACAGATAAACATCACAACGCCAGCTGTTCCAGGATGTCCCAAGCTGCCACCTGGGAACCCCAGACTACTCGTCGACGTCCACAAAGAACCCACCTTCGAGATCGGTGAAGTCCTCTCCTGAAAATAAGCAAAGACGTTGAGTTCGACGAACTCGCAAGATTAGGAGCTAATATATGCTCGATGATTAGCTTTCAAAGGTTTTATGGCTGTTTTGCATAAAGCTGATTTTATTTATGAAAACCATAACTCGAAGGCATCGTCTAATCAGAATACTTTTTCAAAAGAGGTAAGGAGTAACTCTTGCTTTCATCACTTTTCTCAACATCAACCACTGTACCTGTTCATCCAAGGCACCTCCCCGAATCACCCTCGAGGAAGCTCACCTTGCATTTGTGGGTGGTACCTCTAGTACCCAGTTTTTAATCATTCCGTTGAAGTTATTCTATGATCTTACCTTCACTTCCCAAGTCGTCCATAACCGCGGACACGGCTTTTCGAAAAGATTTAACCCTGCAGGGGTGTACAAATGTTTGCCACGCGTACCGTCCGGCCCATTACCTGATCATTAGCTCTCTTCCTTGGAGAGCCGGCTGGGTGGGAGCGGTGTCGACTTCTCCCTCGTTAAGGACTAACCCAGGATCATCAGTGAGGACGAAGCACGGATCATCGACACCGTGCCCCGTGGCCACTCATTCTCCTAACACCACAATCCTCATCTCAGCTCATCCCACCATCATCACGCACGCGCAAATGGAAGCCCGAACTAGAGGACCCTGGCTAGCCCCGCTCGAGTTATTTAGTCTATGAGGGTTCCTGCAAATGCATAGGCCTCACGCATGGTTGCACGCTCAGTCTTGGTTCAAGAGGTATAGAACTCGCACCTAGGCGGCGAGAACGAGACAAAGCACCACAACCCCAGTGGCCTCTCATCCCCACCTTTAAGCATTTTATTATCCGTCACCACAATTCTCCACCATCATTCTCATTTCATCACCTGTTTCCAACATAAACCATCCACCATATAGCTATGCAATTAACTAAGCATGGCTAAGCAACAACATAACATAGTAAGTACCTCAGGCCACAAAACAATCCTATGGATAAATAGGAGGGAAAACAGGTATTGGCATCGGGAACTTAATGCAACTATAGGATACTCTAATCCAACGAAATTGACATTTAGAACCGCATGCAATATTATAGTGGAGAAAATATTTGCGGAAACATAGGATAAGACATGCTCAGAGGGGGATTACGCTTGCCTTGCTCAACGTGCGGGTAGTACGGATCTTCGGGGTATTGTGGAGTAACCCCGGCTGCTTGATCTATCGAGGCATAGCAACGGAAGAACAATCAATCACCACACAAACTTTAGCAAAGGCAATGCACAAACACATGATGACATGTCAATTTAAATCCCCGGAGGAGGATGATTCAACTATTCAATTTAAACGGAGTTTGGGTGCTTAGTGGGGACACACCTCGAATACACCGTGGAGTTAAGTAAGGAATCATCTTTACTTGTTGATTAACGTAGTTGAGACCCTAGGATTTAACTTGTAATGATATGACATGATCATGTGAGAGATGCAATTTTAGGTGGTTAACATTCTTGCAACAATTATAAAGCAACGGAAAAAGAATTGGTGTTAAAACAAGTTTCAGAGAGCATCCGGTTTGAAATCCGGAATTTTCTGGGATGATTCCGGGTTCATTCCGGGTTTTATACCGGGTCTGGCACCGGGTTTAATTCCGGGTCATTTCCGGGTATGATCCGGGCGAAAATGGTCGAGTCCAGTACCGTTTTGCTTAACCCGGTATAGATTCCGGACCATTCCGGGTCTGGTACCGGGTGATTCCGGGTTCAGTTCCGGAAATTTCCGGGTTGGACACCGGATTTGTCAACGCGACCAAAACGAAATAGAGCTACGGGGATTCGACGAACTAGAGGGATAGGGAGGGAATGTAGGGGTCCAGAAGCACGGCATGCTCACCCTGAACTCGTGGGGGTGCTTGGAAGGACCGGAGATGGACGGAGACGGCCGGAATCGTCCGGGAGAGCTTCCGGCGGTGGTTTGCGAAGAACTTGGCGGCACGTTGGTTCGAGGCGTCCCGGCTCGATTCCTTCGGTGGAGTGGTAGAGGACGACGAGGCGGAGCTATTGGTGGTCTTGGTTTCGCTCGGGGACTCCTCAATCAACGGCGGCGAGCTCGGCCATGGGAGCTAGCTCTTGGAGCTCTTTGGGGAGAGAAGAATGGAGAGGAGAGTGAGGAAAGTGAGTGGGCTGGTTGGGGGTTTTTTTTCCTTCACTTAGTGTCCATTTCTTTTTACACAAAACCCCCTGCACTTTTGTTTCCACTCGAATGTAATTTGTTTAGCGATTTCATAATGGATGCCATGATGCAAAGAACACAAAAGCGAAAATTTTAACAGGTTTTCAGGTTCTCAAGTTTGGGGCTGTTACAAATCTACCCTCCTTACAGGAATCTCGTCCCGAGATTCTAAGGTGCGGAAAGAAATCGGGATACTCCTCACGGAGACTAGACTCTCGTTCCCAAGTTGCTTCTTCCTCGGAATGATGAGACCATTGAACTTTGAGAACTTGGTGGTCTTGTTACGAGTCTTTCTTTCGGCTTCGTCCAAGACACGGATAGGATGTTCGCGATAAGTAAGATCTTCCTGGAGATCCAGTTCTTCATAATTGACCCCATGGATAGGATCTTTGAAACACCGGCGAAGTTGAGATACATGGAACACATCATGCACATTGGGAAAGATGACCGGTAACTCCAACTTATAAGAAAGATCTCCTCGCTTGGCCAGAACGGTGAAGGGGCCAACATAGCGAGGCGCCAATTTCCCTTTGATTCCGAAGCGGCGAACGCCACGGAGGGGAGAGACACGGAGATAAGCTTTATCACCGATTTCATAGTGAATTTCCTGATGATGCTTGTCATAATAGCTCTTCTGTCTAGACTGAGCAATCTTCAGATTTTCTCGTATGATTCTAACCTTCTCCTCAGCTTCATTGATAATATCTGGACCAAAGAGTGCCCTCTCTCCGGTCTCAGACCAATTTAGAGGAGTGCGGCATTTTCTTCCATAGAGAACCTCAAATGGAGCCATGCCCAGACTAGCTTGATAGCTATTGTTGTAGGAGAACTCCGCGAAAGGGAGATACTTTTCCCAATCCTTGCCAAAAGAGATTACACATGCCCTAAGCATGTCTTCCAAAACTTGGTTCACTCTTTCGGTCTGACCATCAGTTTGGGGATGGAAAGCGGTGCTGAAGTTAAGACGAGTTCCCATAGCAGTTTGGAAACTAGTCCAAAACTTGGAGGTGAATAGGCTTCCACGATCAGAAATTATCTTCTTGGGAATGCCGTGAAGGACGACGATACGAGAGGTATACAGGTCTGCCAACTTGGCAGCAGTAACGTCCACTCGAACAGGGAGGAAGTGAGCCACTTTGGATAGTC
This sequence comes from Poa pratensis, assembly GCA_947311845.1. NCBI lineage: Eukaryota > Viridiplantae > Streptophyta > Magnoliopsida > Poales > Poaceae > Poa > Poa pratensis. The sequence continues at coordinate 54,001,764 of CAMZMU010000074.1, forward strand.
GATCAATGATGACCCAGATGGCATCATGCCCTTTTGGAGACTTCGGAAGACCAGTAATGAAATCCATACCAATTTCATCCCATTTCCACTCGGGAATAGCAATAGGGTGAAGAGTACCGGCAGGTCTTTGATGTTCAGCCTTTACCCGTCGACAGGTGTCACATTCAGCAACATACCTAGCAATTTCCCGTTTCATACGGGTCCACCAGAATAGTGGTCGAAGGTCTTGGTACATTTTGGTACTACCGGGATGAATAGAGAGAGGAGATTCATGAGCTTCTTGGAGGATCAACTCCCTCAATTTTCGTTTCTTTGGCACCACCAAGCGGTCACCAAAATAAACACTCCAGATTCATTGACAGAGAAACATTTGGCCTTCCCGCTGGCAATGTTCTCCTTGATTTTTAGAATACCCTTGTCACGCTTCTGAGCATCCTTAATCTGGTCCACAAGAGTAGATTTGATCTCCAGATTTGCAAGGTAGCCGGAAGGAACAATTTCCAGGTTCAAACGGGCGAACTCTTATAAAGGGCAGGTTGGGCCTTTTCAATCATCAGATTGTTGCAATAAGACTTCCGACTTAGCGCGTCAGCCACGACGTTTGCTTTGCCGGGTTGATAGTTCAGACTCACATTGTAGTCCGTGATTAACTCCAACCAACGCCTTTGCCTGAGATTTAAATCCGGCTGGGTGAAGAGGTACTTCAGACTCTTGTGATCCGAGAAGATCTCGCAACGGTTACCAAACAAGTATGGTCTCCATTGCTTCAAAGCATAGACCACTGCGGCAAGCTCTAGATCATGAGTTGGTATTGAGCTCATGCGGCTTAAGTTGGCGAGAAGCATAGCCACCACATGGCCATCTTGCATTACACACAGCCCAAACCTTGAAGAGAGGCGTCACAGAAGACGACGAAATCCTTGCTTGTGTCCGGCAGGACAAGCACAGGAGCGGACGTGAGCTTGGCTTTCAGTGTTTGGAAACTCTCTTCAGCTTCGGCCGACCATACAAACTTTTTATCCTTCTTGAGAAGGTCAGTCAATGCCTTGGCTATTTTGGAGAAAGCTTCGATGAATCGGCGGTAGTAACCCGCCAATCCGAGAAAGCTACGAATGTCCTTGACTGACATTGGAGTTTTCCAGTCTAGAATAGCTTGAATTTTGTCGGGGATGACTTCCACACCATTGGCAGATATTACATGTCCAAGGAAGACAAGTTTATCCAACCAAAACTCACACTTGGAGAACTTGGCATAGAGACGGTGTTCCGAAGCCGTGTCAGAACCAACCGAAGGTGTTCATCATGCTCTTCGTCGGTTTTAGAATAGATGAGGATGTCATCGATGTAAATGACGACAAACTTATCAAGATAATCCATGAAAATGGAATTCATGAGCCTCATGAAAGTAGCTGGAGCATTTGTGAGACCAAAGGACATGACGGTATACTCATATGAGCCATAGCGAGTAACAAATGCCGTCTTTGGGATATCCTCCTTTCTGATCTTTATTTGATGGTACCCAGACCTCAGATCCATCTTGGAGAATACTCTTGCACCAGCTAACTGATCCAACAGATCATTGATGCGAGGAATAGGTACTTGTTCTTGATTGTCACCGCATTCAACGGTCTATAGTCAGAGACAAGACGAGGCACGGTAGAATCTCTTTTCTGACAAAGAGTACCGGACAACCCCATGGTGAACTGCTAGGCTGGATGAACTCCTTAGCTAACAGCTGATCAATTTGCTCCTTCAACAGAGCCAACTCTTCCACCGGCATGCGTAGGGCTTCTTGGAAATTGGGCAGTACCGGGAAGCAAGTCTATGACAAACTCCACACTTCGATCAGGTGGCATGCCAGGCAATTCTTCTGGGAACACATCCGGGAAGTCACACACCACGTGTATGTCCTGGATTTCAGGAGGGGACAAGCCTTCCATGAAACATAGGGTGATCTCCGGGGAGAGGGGATTGTCTGATGATGGAGGTCCTGAATATGTAGCCCAAAACTGCACATCGTAACCGGAAGGGTGGGTCACGGTGATGGACTTAGCAGCACAGTCGAGATTAGCATGGTATCTTGCTAACCAGTCCATGCCCAGTATGGCATCAAGGCCCTTCGACCTCAAGGCTATCAACGGGAAAGGGAAGGACAGGGATGCTATGATAATCTGGACCTCAGGAGTAACGCCATCGGTTTGCCATTTAGAGCCAGGAGTGGAGATCTCCAAAGGTCGTCTCATTTTCTCGAACGGTATTTTGTGCTCTTTTGCAAACGCTATGGATATGAATGAATGCGATGCTCCAGAGTCAAACAAAACCGTAGCTGTATTGCCGTTGATTCGTAACTCACCCATGAGAACGCCGGGATCATCTTCAGCTTCTTCAATAGAGACGTGGTTCAGGCGACCACGCACAAAGGTCCAGCCTTGCCAGCTGGAGTGGCAGGGGCTCGTGCAGGAGTTATCGCGAGGGGTCTTCTGGGGGCACTCCCTGGAGTAGTGACCAGCCTGGCCACAGGTGTAGCAAGTGACTCCAGGTGGAGCAGGTAGCATAGGACGGTACCCACTTCCGCCTATCCCAAGTGTCGAAGTAGTGGGGTGCGGAGGAGGTGGCCTATATCCTGCTGCCCTCGGCATGAAGGGAGCACGAGGTACGGCGCTGTAGGGAACAAAGACCCTGCGCTTCTTGCTCTCAGAACCCGAGGAACTCTGGTGGTCCCCATGTGCGGGCCTCTTGGAAGCTTCAAGTTCCTTTCTTCCTTGCTCAAGAGTGAAAGCCTGATTGAACAGCTCCTGATAGGTCTGGAACCTGAAGGGCAAAAGCTCATAGCGGAGCTGCGGAGTCAGACCCTTGCGGAACAGCTCTTGCTTGTCAGCATCATTGGTCACGTCCCTTGGGGCGTAACGAGACAGATGGTTGAACTCACGACCATAAGTGCGGAGGTCCATCCGTCCCTGTTGCAGATCCAGGAACTCTCTCCTCTTCAAGTCCATGATCGGTTGGGGAATGTATTCCGCACGGAAGGCAGTGCGAAAATCCGCCCAAGTGAAGACATGGTTGGCTGGAAACAAAGCCACATGGCTTTCCCACCAACAGCCAGCAGCACCAACCAAAAGATAGGTGGCAAAGTTGACTTGTTCAGCCAATGGGACATGCAGCGCGGAGAACTTGCGCTCCAAAGCACGAAGCCAATCATCAGCTTCCAGTGGCTCCTTAGCATCAGCAAAGGTGGGTGGCTGCGAACGCAGGAACTCAGTGAGAGTGTTGCACTCGTTCCTCCGTGCATTCTGCTGCACCAACTGTTCCAGCACGCGCTCATTGCGCCCACGGTTCTCCTCAATAGCATTAAGACTAAGGATGGCAATTTTATCCATGGAGCCGGGTATCCATGGATATCCGACCCGGTGGATGAGGGTTTGGAGGCGAGTTTTTGCCCATGGATTTCATGGGGCGGATATCCGCTAACTCATGGGTTGGGCACGGGCAAAATTTTTGCTCCACGGATATCCAATGGATACCCGACCCACATGTCAGTGAGTTATGTATTTTTTTCCCAGGCCCATCTCTCAATATTCTTAAGGCCCAACTCACCCAATGACCCAAACTCATCATAATACTAATTACTGCTAACCCTAAATTGTCTATGTCTTGTGAGATTATGATGAGATTATGTATTTTGTTGTGTGATTGTTGGAGATTCTACATATTTAAGTACTTTGTGGTTGAAATATTGTTGATTTAATACTTCAATGCATTACTCGTGGATATCCATGGATATCTGGATATCCGGTGGGTTTGGATTTGGGGCGACATCCATGTCCATGGATACTTTCGTGGGTGGGGCATAGTAATGCTGATGGATTTGGATTTGGATCTGGTTTTGGTATATCCGCCCGAAACCGCCCCATTGCCATCCTTAATCAAGACTTGAGCCATCGAGGGTGGTGGCGGCAGATCATCCTCATCATCATCGTGGTTACCGCGACCACCACGGCCTCCACGGCCTCCACGACCTCCTCGAGCCATTCTGGAGATTTGACAATGACACGGTTAGCATCTTTCTCCGAATGGTCGAACAATAGCATTAGCGTCTTCACAAGTACACAGACTAGGGACGATAATACTTTGCGAGAAGGAAAACAACAAGATAGAACTTGGGTCGAAGATCAGCATCATGTGCTACTAGTGAGAGTTAAGAAATCACAACTTAACACACTCTAGTTGGCACAATCCGGGACCTTATGTTCAAGTCCGTGGGTTAACACCCAAAGAAAGGATCAATTGACTCAACTTGGTAGGAACATCGGAATTGATTTGGGATTGACAACGCAGCGGGAGCAATGTGACACATAACACTCAAGGTCGAACCCACCCACGTTTCTCCTAATTTTGAAGTAACAGGTGAGAAGCAAAACTTTTAAACTCAAATCGAGGTAAGATTGCTCCGAGATTAGAGGGTAACCAGGTAAGGAATAAAAAGAATCCTAAGATGGTTTTCACAACTCATTTTTAGGTTAAAAATATTTTCACAAACACTAGACTCAACATCGACCAGTAGAAGGGTTTCCTACAGGCAGTACTGCTCTGATACCAACTTGTGGCGCCCCGACCCGACTGCTATACAGTGATACTGTGTCTCCGGTTATCCGATACCAGCAGGCACACTATCAAAGCATAAGAGAGAGATCAAGACTTGTGGAACAACTGGCACATCGCAGACTCTACGACACAAATCATATAGTTCAACTCTTATAATAGAGAAAGATAGCAAATGACAACCAGAGGTCACAGACCCAACATTACATCAAGCGGAAGCGAAATTAGGTTGTTCTAAACAACAAGATCCAACATATGGCCTAAGAGGCCTACAGATAAACATCACAACGCCAGCTGTTCCAGGATGTCCCAAGCTGCCACCTGGGAACCCCAGACTACTCGTCGACGTCCACAAAGAACCCACCTTCGAGATCGGTGAAGTCCTCTCCTGAAAATAAGCAAAGACGTTGAGTTCGACGAACTCGCAAGATTAGGAGCTAATATATGCTCGATGATTAGCTTTCAAAGGTTTTATGGCTGTTTTGCATAAAGCTGATTTTATTTATGAAAACCATAACTCGAAGGCATCGTCTAATCAGAATACTTTTTCAAAAGAGGTAAGGAGTAACTCTTGCTTTCATCACTTTTCTCAACATCAACCACTGTACCTGTTCATCCAAGGCACCTCCCCGAATCACCCTCGAGGAAGCTCACCTTGCATTTGTGGGTGGTACCTCTAGTACCCAGTTTTTAATCATTCCGTTGAAGTTATTCTATGATCTTACCTTCACTTCCCAAGTCGTCCATAACCGCGGACACGGCTTTTCGAAAAGATTTAACCCTGCAGGGGTGTACAAATGTTTGCCACGCGTACCGTCCGGCCCATTACCTGATCATTAGCTCTCTTCCTTGGAGAGCCGGCTGGGTGGGAGCGGTGTCGACTTCTCCCTCGTTAAGGACTAACCCAGGATCATCAGTGAGGACGAAGCACGGATCATCGACACCGTGCCCCGTGGCCACTCATTCTCCTAACACCACAATCCTCATCTCAGCTCATCCCACCATCATCACGCACGCGCAAATGGAAGCCCGAACTAGAGGACCCTGGCTAGCCCCGCTCGAGTTATTTAGTCTATGAGGGTTCCTGCAAATGCATAGGCCTCACGCATGGTTGCACGCTCAGTCTTGGTTCAAGAGGTATAGAACTCGCACCTAGGCGGCGAGAACGAGACAAAGCACCACAACCACAGTGGCCTCTCATCCCCACCTTTAAGCATTTTATTATCCGTCACCACAATTCTCCACCATCATTCTCATTTCATCACCTGTTTCCAACATAAACCATCCACCATATAGCTATGCAATTAACTAAGCATGGCTAAGCAACAACATAACATAGTAAGTACCTCAGGCCACAAAACAATCCTATGGATAAATAGGAGGGAAAACAGGTATTGGCATCGGGAACTTAATGCAACTATAGGATACTCTAATCCAACGAAATTGACATTTAGAACCGCATGCAATATTATAGTGGAGAAAATATTTGCGGAAACATAGGATAAGACATGCTCAGAGGGGGATTACGCTTGCCTTGCTCAACGTGCGGGTAGTACGGATCTTCGGGGTATTGTGGAGTAACCCCGGCTGCTTGATCTATCGAGGCATAGCAACGGAAGAACAATCAATCACCACACAAACTTTAGCAAAGGCAATGCACAAACACATGATGACATGTCAATTTAAATCCCCGGAGGAGGATGATTCAACTATTCAATTTAAACGGAGTTTGGGTGCTTAGTGGGGACACACCTCGAATACACCGTGGAGTTAAGTAAGGAATCATCTTTACTTGTTGATTAACGTAGTTGAGACCCTAGGATTTAACTTGTAAATGATATGACATGATCATGTGAGAGATGCAATTTTAGGTGGTTAACATTCTTGCAACAATTATAAAGCAACGGAAAAAGAATTGGTGTTAAAACAAGTTTCAGAGAGCATCCGGTTTGAAATCCGGAATTTTCTCGGATGATTCCGGGTTCATTCCGGGTTTTATACCGGGTCTGGCACCGGGTTTAATTCCGGGTCATTTCCGGGTATGATCCGGGCGAAAATGGTCGAGTCCAGTACCGTTTTGCTTAACCCGGTATAGATTCCGGACCATTCCGGGTCTGGTACCGGGTGATTCCGGGTTCAGTTCCGGAAATTTCCGGGTTGGACACCGGATTTGTCAACGCGACCAAAACGAAATAGAGCTACGGGGATTCGACGAACTAGAGGGATAGGGAGGGAATGTAGGGGTCCAGAAGCACGGCATGCTCACCCTGAACTCGTGGGGGTGCTTGGAAGGACCGGAGATGGACGGAGACGGCCGGAATCGTCCGGGAAAGCTTCCGGCGGTGGTTGGCGAAGAACTTGGCGGCACGGTTGGTTCGAGGCGTCCCGGCTCGATTCCTTCGGTGGAGTGGTAGAGGACGACGAGGCGGAGCTATTGGTGGTCTTGGTTTCGCTCGGGGACTCCTCAATCAACGGCGGCGAGCTCGGCCATGGGAGCTAGCTCTTGGAGCTCTTTGGGGAGAGAAGAATGGAGAGGAGAGTGAGGAAAGTGAGTGGGCTGGTTGGGGGTTTTTTTTCCTTCACTTAGTGTCCATTTCTTTTTACACAAAACCCCCTGCACTTTTGTTTCCACTCGAATGTAATTTGTTTAGCGATTTCATAATGGATGCCATGATGCAAAGAACACAAAAGCGAAAATTTTAAACAGGTTTTCAGGTTCTCAAGTTTGGGGCTGTTACAGTAGTAAGGTCCAATAATAAAAACATTAAGATTTCATGTGGCACGTTATTTTTTTACCGATTTTGCCCTCCACCAAATCACATATTTACCCACCACTGCCATCCATAAGTCGTTTCGATTTTTTCTTTTCCCCGTCTCCCGTCTACCGTCGTCGCGTGTTTCCTAACTCTGTACGTCAGGTTTTTCCTACGCTCTCCTCTCTCCGACGGATCCAAATCCTTCACGCCACCTAGCCTGAGCCGGAAAGCAACATGAATCGTCCCCGTCGTCCAACGCACCCTATGATTTGAACGGGCGGTCGAGATTAAGGGGCAGAGATTCAGCCCAGCTGGCCCGTTAAGACGGAAGTAAATAATTTGAGGATGGCAAAAAACAAAAACAATCGACTAGACGCCGTACGTCGCCGCATCCAGCTGAACCGTGCCCTGGCCCGATCGAGCCGCCGCCGCCACGTCCGTGCCGTCGCCGGCTCGTCCTCCACCCTGATCGCGCCGCCGACAGCTCGATAGCGCTGCCGGATCGTCCTCCACTCATAAGCTCCAAGAACTCCGCCGCCACGTCCACACCGCCACCGCCTGGTTCCTCGGCTTTCTTGTACCAGACCTGCAATTGAACCCATTGTGCTACATACCGCCGGCAGAATCTTCACCTGAGGCAGGAGGTACATGATCTCGTCCATCATTTAAACTGATGAAATTCAGTTTTGTAATAGCATAGCTGAACATGTTCCCATCCAATTTGACCACTTATCCAGTACAACTAAATCACATAATGGTGTGAATTTCTGTAGAGCAATGTGTGTATTTCGATTCGTGAGCAAGCATGAAGTGAGGTGTGTCTTCAGCCAGACGTCGCTGGAGTGAACTGCCAATGTCGGAAGATGCAGCGTGACGACTGACGGCATGCAGTGTGCAACAAGTGTTTCGTGTTCTGAAGCAGTACGACATGCGCGACATCCATTGTTCATCTTTGAACGGAATCAATAAATTTCTGCTGTAGTATCCTTATTATTTATTGTCCATATTACAGATTACAGTATTTAGTGATTTGAGGCGAAAAAAGCAACCAAGCATGGAGTATGTGGTCAATGTGACATTGTTGCTCATGTCCCTCTCATCCATTGTTCATCTTCGAACGGAATCACAGAATTTTACTGGAGTTTTGAAAAGTAATGGAAGGCAGTGTACTGAAAATCTGATCAGTAGCACGTATTGTGTATACTAGTGTGATCCATTTACTGCTAATTTTGGCCAAATTGGTTTCATGTGTAATGGAGGAGAACAATGAAGAGTCTTCTTTTTGGAATAGTGTTCTGCTGTGATTAAGCTAGTTCATATTTGATAGGTAGTGTTTATTTGTGTGATCACGTTTTCCTTCTTATAGTGTATTTGGGTATTGAAGCTAGCAGCTGGGGTGCATGCCTTCAGGAGTTCAGGTCAAGGTAAACCTGAAGAGAATTTAATTATGGCAACTGAAAAATAGTCAGTTACCGCGAGCTTTTGAATCATCAATTTTTGTGCATGTTTCAAAACTCAAAGTCGTCATACTGTGCCTAGGGCCGAGGCCACCATTTCAGTTTTGCATCATGATGGTTTGGCAGACAGCGTCTCCTGACCCATTCGAGCTGAAACATTTTTAACAGAAGAAAATGTAAACCATATATAGTTGCATCCGATGAAATCCAAACAGTCAGATTCCAGTATAATAGCCCTGAGATGTTACAAAATTATTAGAAAAATACGTGCAGATTTTTCACTTGGAAAGCGCAGCCAGCTGCAACAAAAATAGCCTCGCTAATATGATGTTGAGATGTCCAAGGTTCAATTCCTGTAAAAACTTCCAAATATAAGTGTCCAAACATCTACGGTCATGGGCCAAATTGCGATTTTTCTAGGGCAGCACCAATCTCGCTTCTTGGGCCGGGGCCCATCTGCGGGAGGTCACAAATTACGCACTAGTATGATTTCAACTGCTCAAGTATTTAGCAGTAGTATGAATTCGTCTGGGCCCTTCGATGGATGAAAATAAACGGCTGTTATTGATTTGAGGGTACCACAAAACACCTCTTAATATGATCGCAAGAGCAGCAAACGCCGGAAAATCCCGACGAATCTGACGCACCACCACCTGATGTTTCCCGGCGGCCGGGCGGCGGTCATGAGCCAGGCCGTGGATGGAGGTGGCTACTGGCAGGGCAAGCGGCAGCTGGGCGCCATCCAGCACACTACGGTAGCCTAGCGGGGGGCGACCATGGCTCCCTCGTCAAGGTCATCTGCAAGGTGAACTCTCGCCTATGGTGCGACCATGTCGTCGGTAAAGGAACATCGATAGGAAACCAAGCACGTCTCGGGGGCATGGACTCAAGATAGCTCTCTCTGATGCTAAATCGTCGTCGCTGCAATCTTTAAGGTAGCTCTCTATGATGCAACACGGTCGGCAGTCCTAAAGATGGCATAGACATGGCCCATGGCGCTCATTACTAGCACGGCAGAGTCACGTCCGCCTGCCGAAGGCCACTGCCACCACTTCGTAGCTGAAGCGCTCAGATTAATGCATTTCCTTTGCTATTCTGGTTGTGAATAATGCACTCATCGTTAATCGGAACGTTATTTACTCAAGTTTGAGAAGTACACGTGCGCGGATGCCTCCAGAATTTTTTTATCTTTCAGATTTTCCATTCCTTTGTCTCCTATTCTCGGTAGTATGATTTAATTGAGAGCTCACATAGATTTTCGATTTGATTTTTCCGTGCATGATTTTCGATCATTTGACACCAAGCAGTATGGGCTATAAGTATAGCAGTGCCGGAATTATGTGTCATGTATAAGTGGATGAAGTACATATATAGAGAGACGTACGTAGGAAAGTATAAGAATACGGTGTTAGAATCATCACAGACAAAATATCAGATAGTAGGTACGCACAATGACATTTGGAAGCACAAAGATTCAGTTTGGGAGCAGATAGTCCCCAAAGGGTGAATTAGATTATGCACTGTCTAATTTCATAAACAAGTTGTGCCATTCGATACACATCTTTGTTACGCTTTGTTAAATTGCTCAGCCATGGCAACACACGAGGCTCATCGTCCTTTGCAATACAATCTTGTGCAAGTGCAACTACCGTACCTAAGACATGGATTTAACGAGAGGTTGGGTTCTCGGAAAGGAGGATGGAGATTTCAGGAGTGTTGACGCTCCGGCAGACATGTTTGCCCTCGCAAATCATCACACAATAACAATCACGGACGTCTCAACCCGCCTGAACCTATTGGGTGGCAACAAGCTCTTTTTAGGTCCTGAGTCTGATTTTTTCTAAAACTGTCGTGATTGTTTCTAAATCCCGTTGCAACGCACGGGCACTTTTTCTATAGTAATAAAAATAGGAAGTAGAACGAAAAAATTAAATAAACTAAAAGCACACACAAAAAGTTCACTCGTAACTAGGGTGCCTCTTGCACACCAGCAGACCAACTCAAGCCCTATTCTTCCAAGCGAATTGGGCCCTTGGTTTTATTGTAAATTCTGGACTAGATGTACAAACCATACAGATTTTGTAGCAACACAAATTAATGTTTCTGGACGTCACTGAGGTGATGTCAAATGCAAGGTGTTTAGTGAGGTCTTACAAAAATAAATCAAGTATTTCTCTAAACACCAATGGTAATTCCTATAGAACATATCGTCTTCCACAAACGCTATCATAGGAGAATCCAGACGGCTTATCCTGCCACTGCCAATGGCACGAACAAGATGCTGGATAATTGTTCCATGTCGACACAAAGCTGCCAAGGTTCAGATTCTTCACTAGACTCACCTCCTCCTTAAGTCCTTCTATGCAAGCGAACCAAGAGAGATCACAATTCACAAGTCACAACCACATCAAGTCCTTCTATCCGTGCCTCTCCGGTTCTAGTTCGTGCCCGTCCACGCAAATGGCAACGCCAGCCCGCCGGCAGTCGGCGCAGCCGCAGCCGCTGACGGTGGACTTCGAGGCGCTGAGCTACATCAGCAGGCTGGTGGAGGCGTTCCAGGCGTTCGACTCCGACAACGACGGCCTCTTGACCGCCCCGAGCTCCGGGGTCTCCTGGCCTCCCTCGGCATGAGCAAGTCTGAGGCGGAGGCGCGTGATATGCTGGCGCGCGCCGACAGCGACCGGGACGGCCGGCTCAGTGTGGAGGAGCTCTTGGATGTGATGAACGCCGGCGAGCTCGGGCTGGGCGCGCTCGGCGCGCTGCTGCAGGCCGCCGTGCCGGCGCTCGAGTCCTTCGCGGGCGGGCCTGACGGCGTGCTGGACGCCGACGAGCTCGCCAGGGTGCTGGGCCTCATGGGCACGGCCAGCGCCGAGGACTGCGCGGAGATCGTGGCGTGCATGGACGGCGATGGAGATGGGAGCATCAGCCTCGAGGAGTTCAAGCTCATGGCAGACCTTCTCTAGCTAGTAGGCTCATATTTGGGATCGACTGATCGATCCAGTTATGTATTGCGATGTGATCTGGATAATAAAATTATGCGACTACGTTTTACGGTTAGCTAAACCATATAACATTTCAAGAACACGTCTAATCAATTTAACATGTTTTTTTTATAGCTCAAGCAGTTTATCCGATTTCACTATGTCACGTCCTAACATTGGAGGCATTTTGATGGAGGCACTTTTATAAACTGCCTCTAATTGTAGTTTTTAAAGGCACTAATTTAAATAGTGCCTCAAATGGTTTTGTAATCAAAGGCAGTTTTGATAAAATGCCTCAAATAATTGTCATTTAAGGCACTACACAAAAGTGCCTCAAATGGTATACTTTTAAAGGCACTATTTTATGCCTCAAATAGTCTACAATAGAGGCAGTTTTCATTATTGCCTAAAATAACTATCATTTGAAGCACCAATTAAAAGTGCCTCAAATGGTTAACTTTTTGAGGCATAATTAAATGCCTCAAATTGCCTTCACCTGAGATAATTTTGATAAAGCCAGTCCCTCACGGAAGGCTATAACTTCTAATGCAGCTGAATCAGATACATCATTAATCACCAGAGCTGAAGCTCCCAAATAGGTTCCGCTATCATCTCTGCAAATAGCCAGTCCCTCACGGTAGCCTGCTAATTATGTTTTTTTGAGGGAAAACGGCAGCCTGCTAATTGTTATGCTCGTCTCTTCGCTATTCTGAATTGGCTACTAGAGCAAATTGAGCCCATTAGTACACGTCCACGACGAGCCCAACACAGCCCAGCTTTCTTCACGTCGCTCCCGTTCGCCGCAAGTCACAAGTCACAACACACGAGTTCTCTAAAAAAAGTCACAACGGACGTCTCCGTCTCTCGATCCCTTCGCTCTCGTCGCGCCGCCGACCTCCTCCGGCGGCGCCGCACTCCAGCGAGACTCCTCGTAGACCTCCTGCAAAAGTTCCCCACCGCCACCAAGCTGATCCGACCCCCGAGCGCGACGTCGCGGCTAACCCTAGCCTCGGGTTTGGCTCGGTCGCCGGCGCGATTACCGCACCGCCGCGCCTCCGACTGCGTCTCCTCGTCGTCTACGGCTCCCTCCTCAACCCCCTGATCGAACACGCCGCCTCGGCATCCCATTGACCTCGCGCTTCTGGGCTTCCCGGTGGGGTGGTGGTGTTTCCCCTGGGCAGGAGTGCCGAAGAGGATTTTGTGTGCGTCACATGCGCCGCAGCGGCGTCTGCCGGCCATCTCCCGCGCCGCCGATATTCTGCGACGCTCCTTGCCGCCGAAGTACCCAGTTGCACCTCCTCCCACGGAGCCCTAATCTAGCCGCGCCAGTTTGGCTCGGCGACGATGACCTCGTCATCGACTTTGTCGACGGCCTGCGCGACAGGGGTGCCATGCCGCTGCATCTGCTGCCACCCAGGTGACGCACACAAACTCCTCTCCGTCACTCCATGGATATGTTAACCTACCTCCCGCGAGCATTGTGTACCTTCCCTTCCCATGGAAATTGGTTACTCACTAGAGGTGTTTGTGTTATTGCCTAGCTGACCCATTGATTTATATTTCTGCTCTTACTAACCCTGATGATGGTGACGATGGGTGTAGGAGGGCAACCTAGACGAGGTGATTGAGTCGCTCCTGAACGTGGAGAAGCAGTGCCGGCTGGCTGGGGACGTGACCGGCACCAGGAAGGCCGCCGTCCACATCATCGAGCTCTGCTTCAAGGATGGTGCCTGGAAGAAGCTCAACGACCAGATATACATCTCAAGCAGGTATACAGCTCGCTCCTCCTTCCTTCCTCTCGTGGTCGATTGTGTCAACTTGACCCAACACTAGATTCATGTGGTTGAAGCATGTTCAGCGGAATTGCACAGAGTTCGTGTAGTAGAAGCATGTTCAGAGAGTTGACTGGATTTATGTAACAGAAATATGCATAACACTATTTCATTCTTTATACATCAGTGTCTTCAGAGAAGGTTGCTTTTTTTTTGGGGAAGCTGGAAATATGCAGTAGAAATATGTTGGTAGATATGTTCTGTTTAGCCTGATGTCTTTATGCAATGGGGGTATTTGTTAGTTTATATTAGTTGTCTTAAACAACCAAGTTGCAACTAATTTGTCTTAACAATCAACGATCTTCCTTTTTGCCTTGTAGCTTTACTAATTTGTTTTGCAACTCTGCATCTGCAATATACGTTCTAATCAGTGATGCATGCAGACACACATAAGACAAATGTTTCTGTTGTACCAATGCTTCCTGGTATGTTGTGTGCTTTTCTCGGGCTTGTATACAAAGTTTTTTGCCATGACATTTGAATTTATCGCACTTACAGATATCAAACTTATACCATGCTCGTGTGATGCCAGTGTTAACCCCTCCATGGATAATTTTTTCAAAATTTAAAGAAATTAGCTTTATTGTAAAGAGTTCATTCAAAAGTAAACATATGGATATGAAGGAGCTATATAGGCAATAGGACTTCATTTTATTTGTAAATATGGTTAGCTTAAATCCTAGAGGAACAAATCCTACATCTTTTACATCTGAGTAAATACAAATACTTTAAATTTCTTATGCCACTAAATCTGATTCAAGAGTATGTGGCGAACAACATGTCAGCTCTTTGGAATTTATAAAAATGGAAACTTATGTGATTTGTAACATGTTGACTCTTTGCAAACAAAAATGTGTTAATAAACTAATAACTTAGAATCTGGCTTATAATCTGGTAATGTGTAGTTATTGTCATGGTTTTTGAGTCGCCGTATAGTCGCCGATTAGTCGCCGACTAATCGCCAAGTCGTCGCGGCGTGGCTGGGTCGCGCAGGCGACTTGACTCACGGAGCAAGTCGCGCCACGTCACTGGCTCGACGGCGATTTGCTGCGACTATACAGCGACTTTTGCCTGAGGATTTCAGCGACTTACGCGGAGCAGGGACACGGGAGGAGGAGGTGCTGGCGGCGACGGACGGTGGCCGGAGGTCGACGCACGGGCTCGGGGCAGAGCTTGGCGATGGCGCGGCTCATGGAGCTCGAGGATGGAGCGGGGATGGCGAGCGCCGGAGAGAGGAAGACGGGGAGCAGAGGCCGGCGGCGAGGGGAGAGGCTCGAGCGAGGCTGTGCGGGAGTGCGAGTACGGGCTGGCGGCGCTAGGAGGATTCACGCGTGCTGGTTAGTGACTAGGGTTAGTGACAGGCCTGGGAGCTCGAGGACGGAGCTGAGCCAGTGCTGGGCCTGGCTGGCCTGGCCTGTCTGCTGGGCCTGGATGAAACAATGCTGCTGGGAGCTGGGCTCGGGGGTGACAGGCCAACTTTGGTGTGTACTGTAGCAGGCGACTCGGGGCGACTATACGCGCTGAGTCGTTGACTCAAGTCGGCAAGTCACGAGCCGCAGCCTCGGCGACTCAAATATCATGGTTATTGTACAATAAACTGAAAGTTTATAATCTGAAAGAGTAATATGGCCGTCCAGCGATAACTCCAACATAATTGCTTGCTTCTAAAGTTAATTATCTAAATGCATGATTTCTTGATTTATTTTTCGCACAAGTAAGGGCGTGTTCGGCAACCCACCGCTCCGCTCAAATCCGTCGATCCGGCTCCGCGGATGCGAATACTGCGTCTGTGGCGGAGCGGAAAACGTTTGGCGCTGCTCCAGCTATTTTCTGGGTCGAAAGCCCATTTTGTGTACTCCAGCCTGCTAAGAATATGACTTGTAGCTCGTGCGACTATTTTTTTTCTCCTGCGATTTTGGACTATACTGAGGGTTGCAGAGAGCAGTTTTGGCTGTACAGATGCAAAACAAAATAGCAGTTTCTGCTGTGCATATGTAAGGTGAACATATAAAATATTTAGATAACCTGAATACAAACATAAGACTATATTTCAGTGGCATCAAGTCTCATACAAGCATAATTTCAGTGCTGGTATCAAGTCCAAAAGCATAATGTGACGGTATCAAGTCCAAAAGCATCACATGTACAAATATATGTACATGCCACGATCATCACCATCCTAGAGCAATGGCGGTAGCTAGTTCATCCCTGAACGCATCCATGTCAGCACCATTTGCTTCTGGAGTTGACGAATCCGAAGCAGCAGCAGGAACAACGTACCGCTTGTATCGTTCCGGAATTTCGGGCACATAATCAAGATCTCTATCACACCGCTGAAAATGGATATCTTCTCTATCATGTGCACGAATAAAATTGTGCAATGCCATACATGCAGCGACAATCATCTTCTGGGTAGCCATGTCAAACTTTGGCATCTTGAGAAGGATCTGAAATTTCATCTTCAATACCCCGAAAGTTCTCTCAATTATATTGCGCTTGGACGAGTGAATTCTGTTGAACTTCTCGACAAGAGTATTTGGCTCTACACCTCTATGGAATTCAGGAACATGATACCTTTCTCCTTTATATGGTGCAAGATATCCATTTCTATTGGGATAGCCAGCATCAACAAGGTAGTACTTGCCTAAACAAAACAAAGGAAATATTGCATATTAGTTGTGACATATATATATTGCATCATGCAAATAATTACACGGTAGTATTTGTTAAATGCTCACCCTTTGGAGGATGGGGGAAGGTGAGCCTATCCTTGTCAAGTGCATGATAAAGGACACTTGTGTCATGCATAGCACCAGGTTGTCCAATTGAAGCATAAGTGAAATGCATATCAAAGTCACATACCGCCATCACATTCTGAGTTACTGCACCTGTTCTTCCAATGTATCTCACTTGTTGGGCCGGAGAAATGACTGCCCTAATGTGAGTCCCATCTATTGCACCAATGCAGTTTTTAAAATGTGGGTACGCACGTCTATCATTCCTAATCCTAGGATGCACGGTGCGAAAATTTGGATCCTTAGGCTTCAAGTAGTGAGAGGACATACGAACCACACAATTTAGTACCTCATGAAATTTCCGGTGCACGGTGTCGGCTGAATGTTTGAAACGGTTTTGTGTTCTCCTATTTGATTCACAGCCACCCAACGTCCAAAGAAACATAGCAAGAGACTCATAACTGCTAACAAAGGGGGAGTGTGAGAGCCCATACCGATCGACCAACAAGTCATGAAGGTCAAAGATTACCCTTGCACTCATTCTCAGCATTGTGTAGGTCTCTCCTTGTGTGTCAATAGTCTCTTGCAGCCATCCAAACCCACTCAACACAGATGTTCTAGCCTCAGCTTTCAACAACCAATTTCCACTAAATTTCGCAGCTATGTGTGCTGCATTTGAACAAGTGATAGATATTTGTTTTGCACGATGGCAAATCATCCTTCTCTTCATTCGATAAGCATTCTCATCTTACTGTCAGAAGACATCTACAAATACACAATGAACACGTTACCAAATAGTTGATACAAGCCAAATAGTAGTACATGGTTCAACAAAGTGCATAAATATTATCCAAATAGTTGATACAAGCCAAATAGTAGTACATGGTTCAACAAATTGCATAAATAGTCTCATGGCCATAGTCGATACAAAGTGCACAAATGCACAAATAACAGAACATGGTTAAACAAACGATCTACTTTGAATACTTGTAATCAAACTTCCTACGGAGCCAACCCTTACGAGACCCTTCACTCATGTGCATAAAAATCTCCCTTTGGTCTCGCTTCGCCATCAACTCCATGGCAATGTAGTGCTTGTCACTACCTTCTTGAGCACCACATGCCAAAACCGCATCCATGGTAGTCTTGACAGATGCATCATCATCACTCTTCATGAAGGACTCTAAAGAGGCTTGGGATCTCTCAGCAATGTCACCAATCCTTGTAATCTGCTCCTGCATCACTAGTGCACTCTTCGGTTTCTTGTTTCCATCATGCACAAACTTCCCAAGCCTCTTGACTCCCGAAGAACTAGCTGCCAGACTTGGCTGCAGTTCGGTATCCTCGGAATCAAGATCTTGGATGGAATCAACATTCAAGGCATCTGCTAACGCTTCACTTGAAGGAGGTGGTATACCCGAAGAAGGGTTCCAATAATCACTACCATCACTAGTGATGTCTTCAAACATCAACTTCAAGTTTGCTTCATTGCAAAGCCCTTGCTTCCTAAACTTGCCACAACCTGGAATGTCCTGCGATACAACACAAACAACATGTCAATATTCCTCTCTAATTAAATTGTACAAAGCAAAATATAAGCATAACAACTCACTTTTGCTGCCTTCTTCCACCACTCGGGATCTTGTCTTACAGTATTCCTCTCCATGTCCCATCCCCCTCCAGTCTCCCTCAATTTGAGCTGCTTGAATGCGTTGTAATCCTTTTTCAGCTTGTCCCATCTGTTTTTAAGTTGGGGCTGCTTATAGTCCAGTCCAGTTATCACTTGGAATTCTTTACCAACATCCTCATATGCTCTAGGCGTCAAGTGAGTGTTTGGCCTATTACCCAAACGCACTTGCTTGGCAAACAAATCAGTGATTATCCTAGTGTTGTCCTCAGTCCATTCAGCAGCCATTCTCAACAAAATTCTACCACTACAAAGAACAATGCACAAATATAGAGCAAATCAACCCCCTGCGAACCTATCCCTCTCGAGGTGCTCACCGATGGTGATACCAAACACATCTACATGGTAGAATTTTCTCACCTGAAGGGGAACAGAGGTTGGGGATGGTGGCGGCCAGAGCTACTCGATCTGGAGGCCGGGCGAGTAGGGGAAGCACGGCCGAGCGCGGCTGGACGACGAAGATCTGGGCGGCGAGTCTAGGAAGAAGTGGGCGGCGGAGCTGCGGCGAACCGAGGAGGTTCCAGCGGCAGCCGGAGTTGGGGGTGGCGGCGGCGGGTGTGTGGCGGCGGGCTAGGTCAAGTCATCGGGTGGAGAACGACTCGTTCCTCTCTGCTCGAGGCTGTGGTTCTGTCTCGCTCGGGAGAGAAAAGAAAAAGGCAGCGAACCGTGCATTTTCACTTGGCGGTGGCAGTTCCTCTGTAATTATCTACTGCTCCGCGAAAGGCTGATCCACGAAACCACGAAACAGGTGCTCCGAAAATTACACGGTGATTCAGCCCAGCTTCGCGGATCTGGCTTCGCGAATCTGGTATGTTCGGCACTGCTCCAGCTCGGAGCGATGAGAAGCTGGAAGCTGGCCTGTTGCCGAACACGCCCTAAACTAAACATGTTCTACTTACCCAGCTCCTGGACTATTTACATGTCTCCCAGCTTAGACTTCTAGCTTCCATTGACAAACATGATAGCAACATAGACAATGCATGATTTTGCTTATAATAGTAAGGCTACTTTTAAATAATGTGTGAACTATGACACTACTGATTGGTAGTCTAGCAATAGTCAGCAAATATAAGGAGTTGACAGTTGGTATCAGGAAATGAAATTATTCGGCGGAGTACCTTTTTCTGTCTAAACTCAAAATGGTGTACCATTGTAGGTCCAATAACTAGATGCTCATTATCTTCATCTCTATTTTAATTTGGACTAGCAAACTGTAGTGTTGCATGTTGCACTATTCTGGGAGTATTTTAAGAGGCATCAATCTCTATTTTGTTTCAGGTCCTCAACTTAGTGTGTGTTTCACAATGTTTTGACTGTTCATGTTTTGCTGCTCCAAGAAAAACATTAAAGCTATCCTTCCTCCATTGCTTCTGTCTGGTTTCTAACAGCCACGTCTGAACAAACCCAATTGTAGTGTCATTAATATGTGACTCCATTGCTTAAAAGAAAATGTTCTAGCTTATACTTCTAATTACGCTTTGCTATCACATAATTTACTTACAAACTGCTTGTATGTGGTATTTACTAACAATTAGATGCACTGATACATCTGCATCACCCGCTGTTTGGCTCGGGGTTCATAGGATTAGGCTAGTTTCTGAATGAAGAATGTTTCTGTTGATACAGACTACAGAGTCACAAGTTCCAGACAAGCAAAAAGAATAATTCAAATGGAGCTACTATCAAGATAAATGCACATGCTTCAGTTGCAAAGATCTACTGATTCTTTTCTGTTATAGTTACAAAATATAGAGGGAAAATACATTTGTAATTGTTATCATTGTAATAATGTTGACATTGGCGTCATTGATGCTGGTTTATTCGTCATGCTTGCTAGATTGTGTCTTGAAAGGTTGCTGTGATATTTAACTGTAACTGTAATTGTAACTACTGTGATATTTGAACCCGAAATAATGTGACATTTGACTGTAATATATATTTGAATCTTATTGTGATATCCAAAGGGTGTACACCATTTGAGGCACAAATCAAAAGTGCCTCAAATGGTATAGCATTTGAGGCATTATTGAGTGCCTCAAATGGTATAACATTTGAGGCACTTTTGAATTGTGCCTCTAGTGATATAGCATTTGAGGCACAAATCAAAAGTGCCTCAAATTGTATGGCATTTGAGGCACTCAATAGTGCCTCAAATGGTAGTATTTGAGGCACTAAATAATGCCTCGAATTTAACCCTTTTGAGGCACTGAAAATGCCTCTAATACTCACCTACTAAGGCATTATTTAAAAATGCCTTAAAAGACTTTTAACAATGCAAGTAAATCCAGCACTTTTATTTTTGCCTCGAAAAACTTTTTGAAGCATTTTTTTGGATTTTTGGTGGCATTTTGGAGTGCCTCCACATGCAGGACGTGATGTAGTGTTTGGAGTCTATTTCCACGTAAGAGATTTGGTTAAAAGGGCTCTTCACTCTCTGCACAAAAGCATGGGTGTCCATAAGAAGCACTGTCCATAATAGCTATTTTCAGTATGTTATCGAAGATCTCAAGCGAGATCACCGAAGCCACAAGCACGACCATAATCAGTAATTTGATGCACGTCCCCTATATGTCTTCCAAAGCATGTGTGTGCTCGTCTTTGAAGGTTGTATGGCCACGACGGGAGAGCGCCTATTTCCCGTGTGTCGAAGACACAAGGTAAAGGCTCAAAAATACTTGACGATGGACAAACGGTGACATATGGTGATGTAACTGCGTCGTCCGCGATGCCGTGGACACATGTCCATTGTCTTTGCCGTGTGTTTGCTATACTAGCATGTTGTGTGTGTTTCTTTCCCGTGTGCTCGATATCCGGCACACATGAAAGCTCCTGACACACGGCAACGAGCCGCTCTCTCGTAAAGGGCTTAGTGTACGGCACCGAAGATCCATGGAGCGAAAAATAGAAAAATGATATTTAGAGGTGTCAGAAAATACAGATTTGTACGTATGTATGTACATACTAATGTAATACACCTTTGTGAAAAGTTTTGCTAAAAAAATACGCCGTATTTTAGGCTACAAAAATCACAACTATGTGGGTCTAGAAAGGGAAAAAAAACTCGGGTTTGATCCCGACATTTCGGTATTTAAAATGTGCATTGGCTTTTGTAGTACTATATTTAGATGAACTTTGTTCGTATATATTAGACATGTATATGTATCCATATAAAGTTGACAGGAATTTGTTTGATATTTAATAGGTGATTTTAGATTTTTTTCAACGTGGTTTTTGAAAAAAAAAATCGGTAGTGTGTACGCGTTGCCTGACCTTAGAATGTGGTATACGCTGGTGACGTGAGGCGGTGTGCGTCAGCGTTTGGTCATGCTTGTCTTGTGGGAGGTTTAGAATGACTAGAATGTCCAGTTTTTTGTGGGGAGACACTGAAGAGAAGAATAGGATGCACTGGTTTGCTTGGTGGAGGATGTGCATACCCAAAAGATTTGGAGGTATGGGTTTTCGTGATTTACACTCTTTTAACCTAGCTATGCTTGCAAAACAGAGTTGGCAGCTACTATCAAACCCAGAAAGTTTGTGTGCTCGTGTACTTAGAGCAAAGTACTATCCGCATGGTGATCTTCTGAAAGCAGGGCCTAAGAAGAACTCCTCGTTTACGTGGCAGAGTATTGTGGCCGGGTTACAAACATTTAAGCGTGGGCATATTTGGAGGATTGGCGATGGGACACAAGTAAATATCTGGGAAGATCATTGGCTCTCTACTAGCCCAACAAGAAAGGTTTTTACACAGCGAGGCCAAATTATATTGAAGACAGTGAATGAATTAATAGACCCGGTTTCAAACTCTTGGGACGAAAATTTACTGCGGGAGAATTTTTTACCGGTTGATGTGGAAAGAATTCTCAGAATTCCATTGAGTGAACACTTGTCGGAGGACTTTGTGGCTTGGCAATTGACAAAGACATATACCTTCTCGGTCAGGTCAGCCTACTATGCTGAATGGGAGCACCAGTTAGGTGTGAAGACTAGAAGACGAGATGGCCAGGGGTCTGCGGATATTAATCCTGTATGGGATAATCTTTGGAAGTTAAAAGTACCTAGTAAAGTTAAAAAAATTCTTTGGAAATCGCTTCATGGGGCAGTCCCTGGAATGGCAATTTTGGCCTCACGTCATATTAAAGTCCACCCCCAATGTCCGATCTGTGAGAGGGGGGCTGAGGATATTAAACACTTGCTATTCACATGTTCTCGAGCTAGGAAAGTATGGAAGGAAATGGGTTTGCGAGAATATATCGATGCTGCTGCTAGGGTTGATCAGTCTGGCTCAGTTGTTTTAGAGAATATTCTGCGAAGTAAGAATGAAAAATCGCCGGTTCATGATGGTTTGAGTCTGCACGAATCTATTGCAGTTGCTTGTTGGTACATATGGTGGCAGAGAAGGGAGGCAGTGAAAGGAGAAAAGGTTGCTCCTCCTACTAGGACAGCATTTGCGATACAAGCTCTAACTTCAAACTTCATGGCGGGGCAAAAATCAACTGCAAAACCAAAAGAAGTGATGTGGTCGAAGCCAACTGATGGTAAATTCAAATTGAATATTGATGGCTCGTTTTATGCTAATGGTACAGGTTCAGTGGGAGCTATTCTTCGGAATGATCAGGGCGAGGTCTTGGCCGGGATGGCTAGTTTGATAGACAACGTTCTTGATGCAGCTGCTGCCGAGGCACTGGCCTTGCAAAAGGGACTTCAACTTTTGGAAAGGTTGGGATGCTCATCGGTGATAATTGAATCAGACTCATTGGAATTAATCAAGGCCTGCAACAGGGAGATCGAGATCTGGACTCCACAGGCAGCAATTTTGGAAAGTTTTATGAAGATAAGTATGATGGACTCGGTAATTTTTTAGCATTGTTTGCGGGAGGCAAACCAGGTAGCGCATAATCTAGCAAAATATGTGTATGAAACAAAGGAGAGCTTATGTTGGGTGGAGGATCCTCCGGGATTCCTCTTACCGTTTGTAATCAACGATGTAACTGTTTTGAATGTTTAAGGCGGCAAGTTTCAGACGCGCTCTTTTCCCTATCAGGGTACCTAACGGGACTGGAAGGTTTTTAATGAGGCGGATTGCTGATCTAATATATGGGGTGTTAAAAAGTCAAAAAAAAAAAGAATGCCAGTCTTCCTTCATAAGCATCGGCCGGGCTCTCCCTGTAGCCTACATCACTAGAACAATTTTTTTTAACGTAGCTTATGCAAGTCTTTGGTCATGCTTCTTGTGGGAGGTTTAGAAAGACTAAAATGCGAGTCTCTGTACAAAATGCAGTGCTCATTGGTCATAACCACGTGATTGGCTGTCTAGACTATTTTGTTTCTTGTTTTTTCTGTACGTTTGATTTCTAATTTTGTCCCCACTTGTTGAAGTTTGATTCCCTTGGCACATGGAAAATCGTTATATAGGAAGGGGCATAGAGGCTGAAACTTCCAAGTCAATGCTAACAGTAGCCATGGATGCGACCATGAGCATGGACAGCAATGGTGCTCTCCTGCTCCTTATCGTCTTAGTCGCCGGTGTCGTGGCCAGTTTTTTTCGATCGAGTCGATTGGGGGATGGGAGAACCACACTGAGCCCACCGTCGCTCCCCCTCCTGGGACACCTCCACCTGATAAAGATGCCGCTGCACCGGTCGCTGGCCAAGCTGGCCACCCCGGCGCATGGTGGGGCGCCGGCGCCGTTCATGTTGCTGCGGCTGGGCGCGCGCCCGGCGCTCCTCGTGTCGACGCACGCCGCGGCCGAGGATTGATTCACGGTGCAGGACGCCGCGCTGGCGGGACGGCCGCGGCTGCTCGCGGGCAAGCACCTCGGCTACGACTACACAACGCTCACCTGGTCCTCCCACAGCGCCGACTCGAGCGTCCTGCGTCGGTTCCTCGCCGGAAAGCTGTTCTCGGCGCCCCGCCTCGAGGAGCGCGCGGCCGACCGCCGTGCCGAGGTCACGTCCCTGGTGGAGAATCTGCTCCAGGACGCCGCAGCGGCCACCAGCGGGGTCACCCTCCGTCCTAGGCTCTTCGAGCTGGTCCTGAATGTGATGCTGCGCGCGGCGACGGGACGCAGGCAGGGCGGCGACGTGGCCCGGATCTTCCAGAAGTTCGTCGAGGAGTCAAAAAGGTGGTCGGGGCGCCCAGCCTCGGGGACTTCTTCCCGGCGCTGCGGTGGGTCGACCGTCTCCGCGGCATCGAGGCGGCGCATGCGAGGCTGCAGATGAAGCGCGACGCGTTCGTTGGAGGCCTCATCGACGACCACAGGAGGAGGCGCAACGCCGGTGGTGGAGACACCAAGAGCGTCATCGACGAGCTCTTGGCGCTACAGAGAACAGATCCCGAGTACTACACTGACACTATCCTCAAAGGCATCGTCTTGGTGAGTAACTGAGTACTTTCTTTTGTTGAGATGGTGAGTAACTGAGTACTGACTACTGAGTAGCATGTTCTGCTAAGAGCTTCATATATGACTTTGATAACACTATCATCAAAAACAGGTACTGTTCTCCACCAGCACAGACACTACGGCGCTCACCATCGAGTGGACGATGGCGTTATTACTGACGCACCCGGAGGCGATGCGGAAGGTGAGGGAGGAGATAGACGCCAATGTCGGCACGGGCCGGCTTGTTGAGGAGACGGACATCGCCAACCTCCCTTACCTGCAATGCGTTATCAAGGAGAGCCTCCGGTTCTGCCCCGTCGGCCCTCTCATCCCGGCGCACGAGGCCATGGAGGACTGCACGGTGGGTGGCTTCAAGGTCTGGCGCGGCACGATGATCATCGTGAATGCGTGGGCCATCCACCGGGACGCCAACCTCTGGGGCCCCCCGGAAGAGTTCAGGCCAGAGCGGTTCATGGACGTGGACGCTGCCGCGCCTATGCTGCCGTTCGGGCTTGGCCGGAGGCGGTGCCCCGCGGAAGGGCTGGCGATGCGCCTTCTGGGCGTCACGGTAGCAGCGCTCGTGCAGTGCTTTGAGTGGGATGTCGGTGAAGGTGGTGCCATTGACATGACCGAAGGTGCCGGTCTAAGTATGCCAATGGCGACGCCGTTGGCTAGTGTCTGCCGGCCCCGAGAATTTGTCAAGGGTTTTCTCCCGTCTTCCTCTTGATCGATGGACTGAACTCAGGGTTAAAAAAAAATGATGTGGACTGTTAGCGCCGGTGTACCGGGAGTGGGTGTTTGACTGTTTGTGTTTTATTATCTGATTGTGGAGTGGGTGTTGTTCAGAAGAAATAATACACCATTTGGTGACATCGCACATATATGTATTTGTCTTGGTGACGCTAACTCGACTTTTCCCCCTGCCTCCCGGGTCGCTCCCGCTCGGGCGACTCCGGAGGCCCCCAAACCCTAGAAAAAAAGCTCCAAATTCGATCTCCCCTGGGCGCTGCCGCCGCCGTTGCTGGCGGCGGTGGCGGCGCCCTGCCCGTCAAAGACGGATGGCACGGTGGGCGTCCGTGACGGCGCCCTGGCGGGCGGAGCTGAGGTGCTGTTTTGGGTGTGCGGGGTGGAGGAGGCCGGGGCGGCGGCTCTGGACCAAGATGGTGGTGTCGTCTCGGCGGCGAGCGGCGGCCGTGAATGCTTGCCCGTGACCCTGGCCGTGCGGACGGTGGGGTGACGGGGAGCGGGTGGCGTGGCGCGTGGGGCTCTCCGCTGCCCTCTGCGTCAGATCTGTGAAGACCGACATCTCCTGCTGCAGCTGCTCCCTCCCCTTGGCCGATCTCGCTGGATCTGGCCGGTGGAAGGTGCTGGGTGCTCGGGACCGGGGGAAACCCCTGGCCGGCCGTGGCCACAACGGCGGCGGTGCCTCGGCACCGGATCCCTCCCTGGAGGCTTCGTTGAGGTCCCTTCTCCCATCCCTAACCTCTCTGCTCTGGGTGAAAACCCTAATCCCCTGCTTGGGCGGCGGCGGTGTTGTGATGTCGCTCCCTTTCCTGGAGGCGCTGTCTAGGGATTGAGCAGGTGGTGGGAGAGTGGCTGCTCGGAGATGGCGTGTGGCGGTGCTGGAGGTCTGCAATGGCGATGCTTGGTCCTTCTTGCCGGTCTTCCCAGTGTGTGATCTCGTTCTGCAACTTGCGTCTTCCTGGGTGGAAACGCCGCAGCTGATGGCGGCGTTCGTTTGGAGCTTCGGAGCGGCTGCCGCTCGTACTCTCTCCGATGACCACTTGGGTTGCTGCTTCTGCGGGTTCTCGGGTGAACTTCTCTGTCGGCCGACGGTGCGGCGCCCTTCGAGTCAGGGCGAGAGGGAAAGGGTCCCTCTTCGACGACAGAGGCCGCAAGCTGCACCTTTGGCCTGTGGATGCGATGTGTCTGCGTTCTACCGTTTCCCGTGCCTCCTGCGTTGTCTCGCCTCGCTCCGGTGGCGTCCGCGGTGGAAGAAGATGGCCTCGACGATCCAAGCGATGGATTTTCCTATTCTGTTAGTTGGGTGTGTGAGGCTTGTAAGTTGTTCGTTTGTACTCTGTAATCTGCCGTACCGGCTTTGTTAATTCAAAGTTGGGCTCTTTGAGCCTTTTATCTAAAAAAAAAAGCTAACTTCCGGCCAGCCGCAATCGGCATGAACTACATATCCTGGTCATCGCGGTATGAGCTGACCGATGCTTAGAGCATCTCCTATACCAATACCATACCTAATTTTTGGGTAGCCAGATGCAGTTATTATGGCTAAAGGAGAGAGGGTTTGAGTATTCTTAAATTTTTCTGCTTAAAAAGAGAGAACTATAATTTCCACGCGGACAAGAAATAGAGTTATCGTATTTTGGATGGTGCTATTTTCTGCCATGGTGTATGTGTGTGTGCTGTTATGTTTCGTTCGAAAACTGAGCAAAGACTCCTTGTAAAACTTTTTTTAACGGGTTGTCAAGCTATTTGATGCCTTCTAGTACTAGTATAAAGCGTAGTGGGCCTCATTAAGTGGGGTTCGGGGGTAGACATACACCATTCCTGCTAGCCTCCAAAGGAAGGTCAATTCTAGAATTTGATTGCCCATGTAGAGGACCCAAGCTCCTCTGTAACTTTTTTTTTTTTTTTGAAAATGTAAGGTGCGAATGTTTGCATTTTAAAACATGGGACGGAGGAGTTGCCATTTGTTCAGTTCATTTATCGGTGAATAGCAACTCTGTGACATCAAAACTATTAGCTTGTGCTGCAAGAACAAATATGTTTTCTACAACACAACCTAGTTCCTTTTTGTAGTAACCTAGTCAAAATATTTAAAGAAACCCAATACAATATTTTGTGCATGAGAACGACGCTATTTACAATACAATAGAAGGCCCAATTTTCTTTAAAAAATTGGTGTTGAGGCGAAATGTTACACACGAAGCACCCAAATGGGCCCGGCCCAACAGCTGCGAGTACATGTTTTTGTGTGTGTTTTAGTTTATTTCTTTTTTGTTCTACTTCCTATTTTAATATTTATTGTATCTACTTTTATGTTAGAATTTTTTACTTTCCTTTTTTGAATTTACTTATAGATACATACATGCAGATTTTCTAAGATAGATGATAAATCGGTAATATTGCGGTTGACGAACATTTTATTCTAGATAACATAGTTACTTTTGTTCTTAAGTATGGCACAATATGTAATTCTATGAATGGTTTTATTTGATATTGACGGCACACTGAATGCATAAATTTTCAAAAAAAAAATATGCAATTAAAGTAAAAAAAAAGTAAGTTGAAAAGGTAATAGCAAATAACAGAACGAAAAATACATCAAAGGTAACAAGCAAAAAGAAAAATGGAAAACAGAAAGGAAAGCTATCATGTACCGGGCATTGGGATTGCGTGACAAGGCTCCCCGCGAGCGACCGGGGCGGCGGAACCCTAGCCCGCCTCTAGTCCCTCCTCCCCCTCCACCGCCGCCGCCGGCGTGAGCCGCCGGGCAAAGCCCGGTCGGTGCTGGCGGCGGCGGCTCTCCTTTACCCGGCCCGTGGTGGAGCTTCGCGGGGATGAACCTCACGCGCCGGTGCGCTACGATTTGGGATCCCGACCAGCGGGCGGCGGCGCTCCGAGGTAGCGGCGTGGCGGCGCGGTGGGGTTGGTCTGCTGCGGCCGGCGTGCCCGGCGGCGGTGGCAGATGGCTGAAGGAGGTGGAGGGGCTCAGCCCGCCTGGCCCAGATCTGGGCCCGTCTGGGCTCCATCTGGGTCGAGCTGGCCCTGGCTGCTACTCACTGCCACCGATGGCGACGTGCGGCCAGGAGCCCTCCTCCGGCTACTTGGTAGCTGGTGCGCCAGATCCGGCCAAGCGGGCTTCGATCTGGTAGCCTCCTAGCAGATCCATTCGGATTCTGCGGGTGTGACATGCGGATGGAACAGAGGCGCCGTGTCTGTCCTCGTCGTCGTACTCTTGCCTCTCACGAGCTGACAAGGCCAGGTGGGTCTAGTTCGGTCACCAGCATCCATCGTTTGTGCCTTGCTCGCGTTGCTTGTGCTTGCCGTCTCCGGGTGCGGGATCTCGGATGCCGGGGTGGCGGCCCTGGAAGGTGGACTGCACGGCCTGCTGTCCGGCAAGAGGCATGGCAGTGGTGGTGGTTCCGCTCTTTGGCTATGCGGATGGCGAGGAATGGGCAGCGGGGAATCCTGGTGTCGGCGGTGCTTCTGCTTCGGCGACCCCCAGATCTTGTCTTGGAGGTCTGTTTTGGTGTCAGCAGACCATTGGAGATACCGTGGAGTAGTGTGAGGGTAATTTCGGGTGAAAGCCTAGTGCTCCGGCACCGGTGACCCTCTTGAGGGCGTCGTTGTGGTTACCCTTCCTGCGCCAGGGCTCCGGGTGAAAACCCTCGACCGTTGGTCTCGGCAACGGCGGCCCTGTGTGCTAGCGCTAAGTTGACGAGGGAATATCTCCCCGGCAACAGCGCCAGAAACTATGCTTGATGCGTGTAACGTCACACGTCAGTTGGGAACCCCAAGAGGAAGGTATGATGAGTGCAGTAGCAAGTTTTCGCTCAGTATGAAACCAAGGTTTATCGAACTAGTAGGAAAACGAGGTTGCTTCGAAGGTGTTGGTGAAGGAGTGTAGTGCGGCGTAACACCAGGGATTCCGGTGCCAACGTGGAACCTGCACAACACAATCAAATTACTTTGCCCCAACTTAACAGTGAGGTTGTCAATCTCACCGGCTTGCTGAAAACAAAGGGTTAAACGTATCGTATGAAAGATGATGTTTGTTTGCATAAAACAGTAGAGAACAATGATTGCAGTAGATTGTATTTCAGATGCAAAAGAATGGACCGGGGTCCACAGTTCACTAGTGGTGTCTCTCCAATAACATAACTAACATACTAGGTAAACAAATTACAGCTGGGCAATTGACAATTGATAAGTGCATATAACATGCATGTGCGAGTTGTGGTGTCTACTATGAGATTCATTTGGGCATTACGACAAAGTACATAGACCGCTATCTAGCATGCATCTATGCCTAAATAGTCCACCTTCCGGTTAACATCCGTACCCCTTCCAGTATTAAGTTGCAAGCAACAGACAATTGCATTAAGTAATGTGCATAATGTAAACAATACATTCATCCTTGAATAAAGCATTGCTGTTTTACCCCTAGTGGCAACAACACATCTACAACCTTAGAACTTGCTGTCACTATCCCAGGTTAAATACAGGTTGAACCCAACTATCATGCATAAATACCCTCTCTTCGAGTCACAAGTATTCACTTGGCCAAGGCTTCAACAAGTAACGGAGAGTATGCAAGATCACAAATGACATAGACATGATAATATAATATTCAGTTCCACATAGGTATCAATATAAGTCAGATCCCAGCAAACACAACATGTAGCATTACAATAAGATGACCTTGATCATGATAGGTAGCTCACAAGATCTAAACATGATGGCACAAGTGGAGAAGACAACCATCTAGCTACTGCTATGGACCCATAGTCCAAGGATGAACTACTCACGCATCACTCCGGAGGCAGGCATGGCGATGTAGAGCCCTCCGGTGATGATTCCCCTCTCCGGCAGGGTGCCGGGAAGAGTTTTAGAACCCCCCGAGTTAGGGTTGACGACGGCGGCGGCAGCGAATATGTTTTGGATGAAAGGCTCGGTGTTTTAGGGTTTTCACGTCTCGGGAAATAAATAGGCGAAGGGGCGATGTCGGTGGACCCCCGAGGGGCCCAAACCACAGGCTGGCGCGGTAGAAGGTGGGGCCGCGCCGCCAGGTGGTTTGGCCACCTCGTGGCGAGTCTTCGTCTCTCCTTCGGACTCCATGTACGTGTTGGAAAAATAGAGACTTGGCCTTTTGTTTCGTGCAATTCTGAGAATATTTCCAGAAGTAACTTTCTAAAACCAAAAACAGCAGAAAACAGGGAACTGGCACTGTGGCATCTTGTTAATAGGTTAGTCCCAGAAAATGCATAAAAGTGATATGAAGTGTATATAAAACATGTAGCAAATGGTATAATAAAAGCATGGAACAACAGAAATTATGGATACGTTGGAGACGTATCACTGTGCGTCGTCACCCTCTTGGGGCGTTGTCGTGGAGCTCGGTATCGACATGGCGTCGTGCTAACATCGGCGGGCAAGTTTGGGTCCTTCCTCGAAACTTCGGTGACGCTGATGTGGGGTGTTCTCGATGGTTTCCTATCTTATACACGTGGCTTAGTTGCCCTGCGTTCGATACTAGGTGTCTGCTAGCAGGATCGGCGCTCCACGGCCCGGAGCGAGAGGGCAGGCGGCCCTCTTTGGCGACAACTGGTTGAGTGCAAGGTGACGAGGCCCGGTGATTTCACATGGAGATGTTGTTTCACTTCTAGTTAGTCGTCTTGATTGTTTTGTGGAGGGTGCAACTTCTCCTTCGTTTATCTTTTTTATCTTTGATCTGCTTTGTAAGAGGATTCCCTCATCACTTTGTATCGGTTCGGCCGTGTGGCTTTATTTATAAAGCTGGGCGAAAGTCTGTTTCGTGTACCGGGCATTTTGCAAAGCGTCGCTAAGAGCACTGCGACCGTGCGAGTGGAAGGTCCATTCTACCGAGGTAGCAGGCGCAGATTTTTATATCCGTTTGCTCATTATTTCAAGAATGTTGGGCCACGTGCTTGAAAATTTTGGACCAGGCTATCTGTGGGCTTGATTCAGACTGTGCTACGACGAGGCTTGAAACAAGTCGAGCATTCAGTTTCCATCTCACTGATCTTGTCAACAAGAACAGTACGACTTGGTCGTCGAGGTTCCCACGTATGCGTGGTACCACAACTTGCGCCGTGGGAGCAGATTAGTCCTGTAAGTTGCGGGATGGGGTACCGAGGTCCCACAAGTATGCATGCGGACTGGTTTTCGTTCACAGCCAATGTGGTGGCGACATGTGGAGTCCACGGTGGCAAGCCCACGGTTCGGAACTTTTGCGGAAAACCCCCTAAGTGTTTTACATTTTACAGTCGAGGACAAATTGCATTCACGAGCAATTCCCCACTCCCGAACCCTAGAACACGTCGGTGAAGGCGACTGGGCGGCGATTTGGGAGATTTGGGCGATTGAAGCGGGGCCGACGACGGGCGACAGTTAAATCTGGGGAGGAAGAGCACAGGGAGGGTGGAGGTGCTCGGATGGAGTCGTTTGGGAGTCGGGATAAGCCGCAATCAGGGGTCGCAGTCGCCGTCGGTGGCCGCAGTGGTGACCTCGACGGACAATGGCGACTTACCGGCGAGGTACTGTACCCAATGGCGAGCGGTACGGCGAAGACGAAGGCCAGGGTCGGTGCTGCTTCACAGGTGCCCTACCTTTTCTCAGTGATTTGTGCATTCTCTGTTTTCCCGGCCAATGACCTCTCCATTCTCTGTTTTCCAGGCTCGATTGCATTCAAATCCTTCTATCTTCTATGCGTAGGGGCGGATGAATCTCGCAGGCACTGATAGCTGCCAGTACCAGTACGAGAACCAGTTCGTCTCAACAAGAAATTTTAGAGAATTAGAAGAAGAAAATACGAGGTTGGCGATGAAGATAGCTGGACTGGAACTTGAGGTTCAAAAAATGAAGTCAGATAAGAAGAAGATGAAGCAAATTCACAGAGAGGAAATAAAAAGCAGGGACATGAAGGAGGTCAAATTTGTGTGTGCAGTAGCAGCTAGTGTAGTGATGTATGCATGTATTGCGCTGCTCATTAGGGGATTTGTGTGAGATGATCTAGCTATGTATGTGTGCATGTGTGTGAGATGATCTAGCTCATTGATACGTCTCCAACGTATCTATAATTTCTGATGTTCCATGCTTATATTATGCCAATTGCTACATGTTTTATATACACTTTATATCATTTTTATGCATTTTCTGGGACTAACCTATTTACAAGATGCCACAGTGTCAGTTCCTGTTTTCTGCTGTTTTTGGTTTCAGAAAAGTTGTTCTGGAAATATTCTCGGAATTGGACGAAACAAAAGCCAAAGTTCCTATTTTCCTGACACGTACACGAAGACCGAAGGAGAGACGAAGGGGGGCAGTGGGCCGTCCTCACCACGTGGCGGCGCGGTCCCACATGCTGCCGCGCCGTGACGTGGTGAGGGGCCCACGGGCCTCCACCGATGTTGCCCCTTCGCCTATAAATTGCCTTCCTCAGGAAAACCCTAAGTACCCGAGTCATATTCCACAAAAAGTTCCAGAGCCGCCGCCGCCGTCAACCCTAACTCGGAGGGTTCTGAAGCTCTTCCCGGCACCCTGTCGGAGAGGGGGTCATCACCGGAGGGCTCTACATCGCCATGCCTGCCTCCGGAGTGATGTGTGAGTAGTTCATCTTTGGACTATGGGTCCATAGCAGTAGCTATATGGTTGTCTTTTCCTCTTATGCCATCATGTTTAGATCATGTGAGCTTCCTATCATGATCAAGATCATCTTATTGTAATGCTACATGTTGTGTTTGCTGGGATCCGATGAATATTGATACTATGTCAAGTTGAATACTGAATATTATGTCTATGTCTTTTATGATCTTGCATGCTCTCCGTTACTTGTTGATACTCTGACCAAGTAGATGCTTGTGACTCCAAGAGGGAGTATTTATACTAGATAGTGGGTTCAGTCTCCATTTAATCTGGGGGAGTGACAGCAACCCCTAAGGTTGTGGATGTGCTGTAGCTACTAGGGGTAACCTAATGATGCTTTGTCTAAGGATGAATGTGTTGTTTACATTATGCACTTTACTTAATGCAATTGTCTGTTGCTTGCAACTTAATACCGGAAGGGGTACGGATGTTAACCTGAAGGTGGACTATTTAGGCACAGATGCATGCTGGATAGCGGTCTGTGTACTTTGTTGTAATGCCCAAATGAATCTCATAGTAGACACCACAACTTGCACATGCATGTTATGCACTTATCAATATTGTCAATTGCCCAGCTGTAATTTGTTTACCCAGCATGTTAGTTATCTTTATGGAGAGACACCACTAGTGAACTGTGGACCCCGGTCCATTCTTTTACATCTGAAATACAACCTACTGCAATCATTGTTCTCTTTCATTCTCTGCAATTAAACACCATTTTCCATACAACACTTTTAATCCTTTGTTTTCAGCAAGCCGGTGAGATTGACACCCTCACTGATTCGTTGGGGCAAAATAGTTTGATTGTCTTGTGTGCAGGTTCCAAGTCAACCGTCAGGACTCCTTGCACTTCCCAAGACACCAAGTTTTCTTACACCGTTGACACCTTCAGAAGTGTCTTCATCTCCTACTGGTTCGATAACCTCGGTTTCTTACTGAGGGAAGACTTGCCGCTACACTCATCAAATCTTACTCTAGGGGTCCCAACGACGTGTGGTTTACACGCACACTCATTAGGGGAGGGACATGTATGCATGTGTGTGTTGTTTGTAGTGACAGTATTTTGTAAGCTGGTACTTCTAATTAGTAAAAGTGATGTTGAATTTCATTGCATTGGTATCTATTGACAGGAGTGCATGAGAGCAACATGTTGACAGGCAATTTAAATGCATGTGTGTGTTGTTTGTAGTGACAGGAGTGCATGAGAGCAACATGTTGACAGGCAATTTACAGAAAATTCAGACATCTATTGAAAGCAAATGCAGTTGAAATAAATCACAGGACACATATATCACTGAAATAAAGATGTCTGATAGGAAATAGGTCATAGAGTCATCAGGTACATAGATTCATTAGGTACATAGCAAGAAATCCATCATTTTCTTGATTACAGGCGCAAAATACAAGTTACTGCAGCAGCTACACATCATCAGATGGTGGTGCATTTTGGGTAACAACAAACTCATCCATTTGAACTTGCTCATTGAGATCTGGCAGGTCAGTAGGCTTCTTCTGCTTGTCAGGACCAAACAGCAGGTGGTAGAAACTCCCAGGGGCTGTGTTGTATCCTCTTTTTGCAGTTGTAGCTCTTGCATCATCTTCACCTTCTTGATCCTAGGGAGTTGCCCATAATCCCTTAGCTGATTGAACTGTGACTCCTCATCGCCATGGATTTCAAGTAAAGCTGCTTTCCTAGCTCTGCCCAG
This sequence comes from Poa pratensis, assembly GCA_947311845.1. Classification (NCBI taxonomy): domain Eukaryota; kingdom Viridiplantae; phylum Streptophyta; class Magnoliopsida; order Poales; family Poaceae; genus Poa; species Poa pratensis. The sequence goes on from CAMZMU010000074.1 coordinate 54,036,299, forward strand.
CTTCCATCTATTTGGGCACATATTGAATTCTCTAGTAACCTTTGCAGCAAATCCTTGCAAATCAAGCTTTGGATTATCAACAAATTCATGCTTGAATTTGTCTTTTAGAATATTTGCAGTCAGAGCTTGCATCTCCCACACAGGCTCACAAGTTTGATTCCCATTGTATGCAGTGATTGTAAATCCACCATACCTGTTGTCCTTAGATGATTTGAATAGCCAGGGACATCCATCATCACACACAGCTTCAAGCCTTCTTGTATCATTCTTGACCTTTGTAATTTTCAGTCTATTTCTGATAATGTAAGCATCCAATGCTTGCCTTGCTTCACTAATACCACTAAACACCATCCCTATCTTGAAAATAGGATTTACCATGTCAACTTCAGGATTAAATGCCCTTAATTTTTGCTTCAGCTTAAGTCTGTCTTCTGCTACCAGATTCAGGTCATCATCCTCAAGTGCTCCCTCATCTTCTTCAGGCACCTCCTTCTCATTGTGATCATGTACTTCTGTGTCCACATTGTCAGCAAATAGATCATCATCACCATCTTCTGCATTGCAGTCACTATCGTAGAAGATAAAATCATTGTCACTATCACTATCTTCAGGCTGCACTGGAACTGATGCTTCAGGTGTTGGTGCTTTTGCTGCTGCAGCAAGAGCTGATGAACTTGATGCTTCAGGTGAAAGTTCTCTTGCTGCAGGAGCTTTTTTTGGACTGATGACCGGAGGCAAGCTAGGGCCACCAAACTGGATAACATCATCTCTCAGTCTCCTGAGAAAATTTGTGTGGTCTATGAACACGACAAGGACCCTCTGTGTCTTGATTGCTTTCCTCATCTCTGCATAATTTGTGTCTGTCTCAATTGGTACTAACCCATCTCTAATATCTTTCCCAGGCAAACACCAGTACAAGTGCAATTTTCCATCTCTCTCATAACCAAGTATGTTCAGAATTTGATCCATACAAGCACTTGACCATGATTCAGCACTACAGTTGTCAAAAGAGGCAACAGATGCAGAAACATAGTCCAAATTCGCTGCTAAACCACAGAAAAATCCATTGTGGCATACTTTCACTGTGAACAAATCACAACTGTCTCCTGCAGTGAAAACTGTACCAAAATTCAGAATTTTTGCAATTTTTTCATCACCAACGCACAATGAGTACTAAAACTAACACATCTATAACACTATTGCTACCAAATCATCGCCCAATCGTCACCATTACGACTCACGGAAACAGGGGCGGAAACAGGGCAAGACCTACAACTACATCCTGACTTTTCTAACAGATATCGCTTGCTTATGCTAGCTGCAGTGTTTGTGACGCCACCAAATCATCTTAAATACACAACGATCATGCGCCTCCGCACAAACCCTAGCAAAACCCTACCAAAATCCACCGCAGAAATTCGGGAGAGGGAACAATGAGACATACTGTAGTCAGGCTCCTGTTCATGCCACTCGCGGAAGTGGATATCGGGAGGCATGGCCGCCGAAATCGCCTCCTCCGGCGAGCTCGAGGTGGCGCCGTAGACGTCGCGGTTTCGCCTCCGCAGACTCCTCGCCTTCTACGCGAGCGAGGAGACAGAACGACGGGGGCATTAAATGAAATATACGCTCATTCGGGCATCTTTAAGTCAAAACTTCAATGCCAGACTGAGGAAGGACCTGGATGTGAGGTTTCGCACCTTTACTGGACCAATGTGCAAAATCACCGTGCACTGTCAGAGCTGACGTGGCTTCATTCGGACTAAAATGGACTGTCAAATTCGAGCTAATCAAGTTCTGGGACCTCGCTACCACATCCCGCAACTTATATGACGAATCTGCTCCCACCACGCAAGTTGTGGTACCACGCATGCATATACCTCTTAATTTCTGGAAGTTGCAGACCAGCGTTAGTACAGAGGTAAACGCACACGCGGTTCCTGAATTGACTGGAAACCGGTGCAAATTCTCACGCTCTTGAGGGGACGCTGAAGCCGATCTGAACCTGGACTTTCTACAAGGGGTACGGGACAGGAGAACAAGTCTCGTTGGCATGCAGATGATCAGATATTTATTTATATGCTCTCCATTGCTCTGGTTTAGCTACTTTATTACAGCTAGAATTGCGCAAATACATCCAGTCTCTAGCTATCAGTTTCATATTACGTACAGCTGACATGTGAGCCAGTCAGCCAGCCAACCCTTTTGACTTTCTGAAAGAGTACAAAAGTGTGAGCTACTAGATGATGATGCTAGGCCCATTTATTTGTTACTACACGAGAAAGAGACTGTCTTCATCTATATTAACCAGCAAAGTAAAAGAAGGTTTGTCCATCGAAAACTCCCACAAATGCCATTGTCACCCGTCGTTCGGTGATCTGGTGGCTCTTGACTTCACAATGGACAACACTCGATAGATCATCACAACCGGCCGGCTACTGCATCAGCCGATAGACAACTACGATCCCGAGGAGGCCGTGCTGACTTTGGTTCGTGTGTTTGGTACAGCGCAAGCTGTGGCAAGAGATCGACATGAAACACAGCGACTTTCGTCTTCCCCAACCCCTTCCTTCCCCGCCCGCCTCACCTCACAGGAGCCAGTCCCGCAACCATCTCGGGAGATTATGCCGGCAGGTTCACGTTCCGTGTGAGATACATTATACATACTGATGAAAATGGAGGAAGAAGGGAAGCGAAGGCAGATGGAGTGGTTGGCTCTTCGCATTGCGGCTGTGCGCCGAGGTGGAGCCTGTGACAAGCCGGGGGGGGGGGGGGGGGGGGGGGGGGGGGGGGGCAAGCGCTAATTGAAAATCTGAGCTTAGACTTTCTTCAAGCAAGAGATATAAAACAGGAGAACAAGTCTTGTTAGCATGCACATGATCGGTTGACCAAGATTGTGTACGATTTTAGTTGATTGGTCAGGTTAATTAGTTCAAATTAATTGCGTAAATTTAGTGCAAAATTGTATATTAAATATACGTCAATTAATCTGAAATGGACGGAGTACTTTTTTTCCAGCAAAGGTAATATACTAACATACAAAGATACCAACTACACACTGCCCCTCAAAAACATAATGTCAAGAATTAGATAAGATCATAAAAATGTACACAGCTAAAAAGATAAAATGATCCTGGCAGAGTGATCAATCACTCGCAGCAGACCGCGTACTTATTAATACTAGTTGGGGAATGTACGTGCAACGCACGTGTAATTTTTTTTTTTTTTTTTTGCTCATACTAATTAGCAGAAAATATTAAACATATCTTGTTACATAAAAAATTATATTACTTACACCGTTATGGAATTTCATAGCCCCATCTGTGTTCTTTGTAAATTGCAGAATTACCATTGCAAGTGTACATGCTAGAAGATATTTTCAAATCGTGCAACATGGCATCTTTTAAAATAATTACGTGCAAAGATGGAATTAAATCCAATATTATAATTGTTCCTTGAATTAAATAAGTAGGATAAATCTTCATAGGCCTGGCAGTAATAAACATTGCTCAACTATTCTCACTCCTTCCTTTACATTTTCTTCCCATAACCACTCAACTTCTTCACCATTCTTAATTGGAACCGGATAAAAACAAATGAACCAGCAGATGGCCATGCTGCCCACACATCAAATTACCCTTGTATATCTCGCGGTGTATAGATCTCGGTGCATCACCAAGAACATAAGCATTCAGAGGGTAGTTCAATTCACAAAATTACTAAGCATTTACCTTGGTAATAAGACAGCTCTCAAGCATGCAGTTGGTAGAATATCAAACTCGTTACACTGCCTCATCATAGCATCCTTTGTCCGGTTGCACAACTTTCATACAAATGTGGCACCAATAACAGTGGTTACATAAGAAGCAATATTGTACAGATGAGTAGTGGCGTTCATCTGTTGTACAGATAGTCAGATACCTACCTAGCTATCATTATCCTCTAACCATGGTCTCTCTCTTCAATTCTTTATGGATCGATGCTAGCTACACAACCACATCAACAACACAGCAGCGTAGCGTGCATGGATAGCTGCGCCACACCATCTGCGACCTTGGTGTCTCGGAAAGTTCCAGTAACTGAAACGTCTATCGCTGTTTCCTGCGTCGAGGTGTCCGCAGGTTTGTTGGAGTGAGGCACAACCTCGCGTTTCTCGGGCCGGCGGTCCTGCTGTATGCCTGTATCCATGGCGGAGCCGCGACGGAGCAAGCGCCCTGCAGGCTGCAGCGGTGGTGAGTGCTCAGCAGGGAGACATCACTGAACTGCTGCGACAACGCAGTTGTTAGTGGCGGGTAGTTGGGGATCGGGCCGATGGTTGCAGATGGAATTGGGAACAACGTGATAGTTATGTTGGGGAACTGGCGACAGCGAGAGGCCCTTCCAGGAGCACGACAGTGCCTGCCGGACGCGGGCGAGAAGAGGGCGCTACCTCCCGGCAGCGGTGCAGCGAGCTGAGGTGCGCGGCCTCATGACGGCGACGTGTCAAGCACATGGGTGGTTGGGCGCACGGGAGCGCGGGGAGTCCGGGCCGGCGGTCACCAGCGCGTGCTAGGTCTGCGCTCGCCGGCATGCGGGAAGGTTGGCTGGCGTTCCGCTGCGAGCGGCGGCCGGGGGTTGGTTCGGGTCTGGCCGTGCGGAACTGGGACAAAAAACAAATGAAAAGGTACGGTGGCAATTTAGTTGTATTATGTGGTTTGGTGGGAGGGCAATACCGTCCAAAACGGACAATGTTGAGTTGTCAAATATTGGGACGATGTGAGTTGTTTGATCGGATGTTGAACGGTCCAGATTTAAAGTATCTATAGACAACAAGTTTGCTCTTTTAATAGTATAGTTGGAATGTACGTGCAACGCACGTTTTTCATAATTAAAGGGGCAATTTGGAAGTAGGAAATATTAAACTTGCAATGCACATGTGAACTAATACATATACAAAAATTAGTACGTTTTAATAAATATTGAGGCACACAAATAATTTTTAAGACTAACAATAATCAATTAATTGCATAGTGTTTTCATCTAGAATGGTTGATTGCCAATTTTTCTTAGTACAATCTTGTACATTATTGAAAAAACATAATTGTTGTGTTCATAACATTCATGTGGAACAGATGCCATTATTATATTAAAATTTTACAATATACAGCAACAACATTAAGGTAAAATTCAAAATCGTTTTAAGGTATTATATTTTCATATGTATTTGTGACTCATGTCTTAGTGTCTGGTTCTCTTAGATCAAGCGATCTTTATTTTTCGTCCCACAGATTCTGTGTGTTAGTCAGAGTAGGGGATTTGCTCTCATCCCAGCTCGTTGCCCATGATCTCATAAATGAACAGGGGAAAAGATATCAACGAACATTAAGCTGCTTTCAGTTATTATTACTACAATAAAACACCTGCTAGGCACCTGCGTGACACCAGGAAGAAGCAAACATATTAGAAAAAGAAAGAGTAGGCTGCTTCCACGAATTAGCACATACTAGGGCCGAGGAAGGCTCTTGGAGGCCCCAGTTGCAGTGTGTTAAAAGTGTTAAATCTATCTACCACTGAAAAGTGGGTAAAATAGCTTGAGAGAAATTAAAGGCTGTGCTAGCTTCAGACCTTGTTTCCGGTTTGGCTCAGAATAGCAACCATTAATTGTTTTCCTGCTTTCTTTGACCCAAGCACCAAGATATTCCCACACAGTAACCACCGAATACAAAGGTTACTGTCAGAACATGGAAAATTTTGAGTACAAAGATTTCTATCATAAGTTTGAAAGTATATACACCTTATTCTTTTTTATTAAGCCAAACTTTTAAAGTTTGACTCGGTGTTGGTATTAATATTTTTGGAATTGAAATTTGTGGATATAAAACTGGTCAAACTTTACAAACTTTCAATTAAGACAAAAGTAATATGAGACTCATAATATAGCTTGTTTCTTAACACAAAAGTGTTTCGTATTTTCCAAAATAAATGTTGTTTAGGTTTTTGGGTGGTCCGCAACAAAATATTTTTGACCATTTTTTATAAATTTAGGCATACATGTCGATATTTTACGTGCACAAATTTTGTTGAAAATCGATATTCTGTGACATGTGTAAAAAGAAAAAATCTCATAAAAATGTCGGGATAACAACCGGGTAGGCCCACAAGACTAAGGTTGGGACATGGTCAGCTCATGGCCGCCCACAGGTGGATATCGAGCCAGCTCGACTCAACTCGTAAATACTCGTTAGTTAACGAGTCACTCAACTCAACTCGTTAACTAAACGAGCTCCAAACCCCAACTTGGCTCGACTCAATAAAAACTCGAGCTGGCTCGGTAAACTCATTAAACTCAGTAATAAACTTTAACAATATAAGCATGTATAGCGTGAGTAGTCCATATTATAGCATAAACTTAAATATTCAAACATTTCTTAACAAATCATTGTCCATAGCTTAAAAATCAGCAACATGATAGAACATAACTGCTATATATGGCCTACATGGATCCAGTGGCTATGCTCCCACGTAGGTATGGCCTAAGTATTGTGGGCATTACAGATCTGGATTTCGTTAACGTTGATTAACAAAAATATGCAATGGACTAGCTCTCAAAGTTATGATCTTAGGCATATTACGAGCTACACGAGTTTAACGAGTACTCGTAACTGACTCATTAAACTTGTTTTCTTAATGAGTTAGAATTGTCAGCTTGGCTCAACTCATAATTGCTCGAGTTTGAGCCGATTGAGCCGAGTTTTTGAGTACTCGTTAAGCTCACGAGTTTCGAGTTTTATTTCCACCCCTACACCCACTCTCCATGGGCTTTAGACGTTAAGCTGCGCCGACTCAAAACTATGACGACTCAAATATGGAGTCCAAGTACAAGACGGTGGATTGAAGGCAAACCGGAAAACCCTATAGGCTTCAAGTAGGACGTTGACCCCACAACCAAGTTGGAGATTTACTTGTAAATCTGGAGCAGCCATTGTATATAAGGTAGCTCTGTCCTTCCTTGAGGTCACCACTTCTACGATCCCCTAACTCTCGACTCCAAGTAGCACAACACGCATATTACGTATCGAGATATCATCATCAATATTAATTTAGCAGGAGTAGGTTTTTACCTCCACCGTGAGGGCCGAATACAGGTACATCATCTCTTGTGCATCCAGACGCAGAAATTCTTAATTCGTCTTGCTCCACACCTTACGAAAGTCATCTCAAGATGACATCTGATAATAACAAAAAACCCTTTTAGCATCGATTTTTGTATTTTTTTACATAGGACAAAAATGAACCCCTCTGATCTACTAAAAGTGTCGTGGAAATTGAACCTACGGTGTACAAATCGGTAGTTACACTAGCGACAAATTTTATGGATCGGAGGAGTATCAGATTCTCGTGAAACGACCTGTGAGCACCAGACATGTAAATGTATCGATTTTTCTTATAACAGATCATTTACCATTATGTTTTCTTGAGATCAGAGCGGAACGAATAATGACGGGTCGCAGATTCATATGTGAATATGTTGGACCGTAGTTATGATTGAAAAGGGCAAAATTAGACTGGAACAAAAATAGTCTATAATACTACCACAAGCAGATAATTATATTTCTAGCAAAGATTTAACTTTTTTTTAGCCTTGTGAGATTCTTGGGTAAAACCCAAACATTATCCATATGATGTAAATATAAACTGGAATGAACGATCGGTCTATAGGTGGTAAAATCCCCGAGTTAGACATGATCGATGAATGAGCTCAGTAACTCAGTCAATTTAAACTTTGTTGAAATGCCTTGGCATTTGGCTTGAAAAATGAATATTCGGACAACCATAATTAACCTCCGCCTACAGGACAGAAAAGCAAACAACCGTGATGCCCGGGGGCCACGGAGCAGGCATGCTCGCGTAGGACTTGTCGCTTCCATTTTTTTCATACTGGGTTTTCGTTCCGACCTATATTAGTAGCTCATCATATTGAGCCGACGAACGCCCATGCTAGTGGGCTCAAACCGCTCCCGTGGGCTTGCCCGCCTCTAGATGTCACGTGTAATTTGGTGTGCTGGGATGGGAGTCCTGGGAAAGCGTGGGGTCAAAGCCGGCCACAGGCCGAGCCGAGAAGGAAGGCGTGGAAGAATGCGCCTCGGGTCGTCGCGCGGAGAGTAGTAGTACGTCCAAGTCCAACCTCGCACATCAGATTGAACTCGGCCATTTTCCCTGCTCAATAACTCGCACCCACGATGTTGACTCGCATGCTTTCGTTAAACTCCAACGCTTGGATTACAAGAGGGTCCCATCACGATAGAGTGCAAACACTGGTCGCGAAGGATCCGTACTGAAAGATGCTCCTGGCTGCAATTAAGATTTCTTCATGTCATGATCGCCAAAGAATGGCCCATCATTCATCATTGAACGAGACCAAAGTTTATACTAGCAGATCGTCGCTTCTGACACATAGAACCAAAACTCTAGTCCTCAAATAGGCCCAAACGTCGCGGTACTCTGTTCGTACATCTTAGTCACAGTTTGTTTTATGAAAAAGTATGAATTATGCAAAAAAAAATAGAAGACAACAAGGAGTACATTACAAACAGAATCCAGACAAATGTTATGCAAAAAAAGTATGAATTATGCAGTTATTAAGTAGTGATCATTAGATACGAGACACAAGTAAAGCCCAGGCAGTAGGGTCCATTTCAGCACTCCTACGTGCTTTAGCTGCTTGTGAGGGGTTCTCGTAGGATGTGAGAGCGATGTAGCACGGGCTTAACTGGTTAATTATACAAATGTTGACATCAAAATCAAGATCTCAAGAGTATACTGGATTTGTCCGTGCCTGCGTTTCTGGTCGCACGAGGTGGCCTACCATCGTTTGGTTTTGGCGCATGTGTGGCCCAGCAGATCACGGATAGGCCGTTCCGTTCGTTTCTCTACTTGGCTTGAAGTTAGGCGCACACAAAAATAAACTTCCATACTTTAGTAAACGTGCAAAATGGGTTGAGTACGTAAATGCGAGCAAATAAAATGTTTGAACTTGAAAGAGAAAATATAGAACAAATTAAACCAAAGGTCGTCTTTCAAAGATTTATGACATATTGACTCCAGGGATAACATGAGATCAATACTATAGCATTCTTCCTAGGGCAAAACAATAGCTTGGAAATTATTATTTTTCGTTATATGCATGAAAGATTTGTAAAGATTGTTGTTTACGTTTATAGTTAGTATTGTCATCCTCATTATTTGTGATTTGGGGGCATTAGCTTTCACTAAGACAAGCCAACTTCACATCCTTCGGTCAATTCAAATTCTTCGTCTCACACTAGAAGAAATATCGCCATCTACCACGGCTCGGATTCGTGGTAGAAAGGTCATTTTTCGTGGCTAAAGGTTTTTAGCAACAAGGGGGTACCGTGGTGGATGCTGCGTGGCTGATTAATTAACCACGGCGGCGGGATTTTGTGGTAGATGGTTCCATCATCAACCACGAACAGATTGCCGTGGTATAAGAATCTAACGGACACGTGGCAAATGGCGTTATGTCTTTAGCCACGAGGCAGAAACCGTGGTAGATGCCAGGCCCAGATGAGGCCTGGTAAGGTTAGGTGGGCCGGCCTGGTAAGGCTAGATGGGCTGGCCCATAAGGCTTAGGTGGGTCGGCAAACTACAGACAAATGTTATGCAAAAAAGTATGAATTATGCAGTAGTTATTAAGTAGTGATCATTAGATACGAGACACAAGTAAAGTCCAGGCAGTAGGGTCTATTTCGGCACGCCTACGATTGCTTTAGCTGCTTGTGAGAGGTTCTCATAGGATGTGAGAGCGATGTAGCACGGGTTTAACTGGTTAATTATACAAAGGTTGACATCAAAATCAAGATCACAAGAGTATATTGGAATTGTCCGTACCTGCGTTTCTGGTCACAGGAGGTGACCTACCATCGTTTGGTTTTTTGGTAGCAAGCTCTGTCTTGTTTTAGTGCTTGTGTGGCCCAGCAGATCACGGGTAGGCACACACAAAAAGAAGAAAAAAATGATGAACTTCCATACTTTAGTAAAAGCGCAAAATGGGTTGACTACAAAAATGCGAGTTTATAAAGTATTTGAACTTGAACGAGAAAATAGACAACAAGTTAAACCAAAAGTTGTGTTTCAAAGATGAGGAAATTATTTTTCCATTTTGCGTCATGACATTAATACGAGAGCATTCTTCCAAGGGCATATACAATAACTGGGATTTTTTCCGTTATATGCATAACCGTCATTTTCTTTTGATAAATAGCATTTTCAAGGTATCACACGGATACACACCAAGGCTCTGCATTAGGATGCATACACACAAGAGTAAACCGAAAACAAAATGTAAAAAAGGCGAGTACACGAATCAAGGAGAGCTCGTAAAACGCATATGGAGCCAATATGACGATCATGCGGCCACTCTCAAAACCCCGCGCATTGTAGAGCTGACCATGAACAAAGCATATGTATGCACCGGTAGGGATGTAAATGGATCAGATCGGATTTTTATCACATTTTTTAGCCATGCCACACCTCATGTCTCGTGTCCTCTTCTCTTTTAGCAAAGTCCTCGACTTTTGTTTTTTGAGTGAAGTCCTCGACTTCTATTCAGCTTGGCTTCCAGGTCTTGTTAATTTAGAAGGCCCGTTGCCAAAATGAGAAATGTACGACGCATCACGCAAAAGATGGGCTTAGATTGAGCCCGCAATACATCAAGCCACGGCAACAGCAACTGCCCTCTTTAGACTTCAGGATGCTCCACTACATGATGCTTTACATAGGAATAGGATTTGTACGTGCATCCAATTCAGCTGCTCGTGCAAACATATCGGTTATGCGACGTACCGAATGTTTATGCAACTCAGGTTTAACAAATTAGGACTGCAATCAAGGTAATCAACCGTTCCAGGAATCTGTTAAGACTATACCATGGAAACCAAAGATGTGACTGTACGACATAATGTTTATTTCTTTAAGTAATGATCATCACATATTATGTGGGGGCACAAGAAGACTCTTAATAAACAATGTGAAATAATTGGGTTTGTGATTCTATTGACAGCGAGAAGTATAATAAGCAGATTATAGCACCAAAGTGATTGTGGTGTCCCACTAAGTAGCAGGTCAAACGGAGCCGAGGAAATGGGCCGCCACTTACAGGACCTGCAGAGCAGCTGTCCCTCCAGCACGTACAGGATATTTGGAGTAATGCAAGGCTCCCACGTCTACAGTTCAGCCCCTATCAATAAAGGAACACATTTCTTTAGTCTTACTCCGTATTAGACTAACTAATAACAGTATACAGGCAATTACACTGGCAAATGGCCAATGACTTGGGCAGCACAACTTGCTGGAACAATATTGACTAGGTGTTTGGGGGCGGCGATGCCGCACCTGTTATAACGTAAAAATGCTGAAATCTGTAGGAATTCATCGTTTACGGTATTTCGAAGTACCCGTATTTCATTTTAATTTTCTGTAATTTGTGTAAGTATGGAAAATATTTATATACATTTGAATATTCTGTAGTCGATAGAAGTGTGGAAAATATTCATATACGTCTGAATTCTCCAAAAAAAAATAACCACATTGTGAAGTAGGGGAAAGTTTTGGCATTTTAAGGATGGTTAAGAGTTGGTTAATTTTGTTATTTCAAATGACCATGGTTATTTTTTCGTAACATTCATGAATTAGAAATAAATAATTAGGATTTATTTGTAAAAACATTTTGATATGTTCAGTATATTTTTCTCGAGGCCAATGAATTAGTTATGAATTTTTTTTTGGAAATTAATCTAAATTTCTGCGGTGTTACTGTTATTATTATTCGTTGGTGAATTAGTTCATAGGGAAATAAACTTGGAAAATAATTTTTTAGGGCAAAATAAATTATATATGTTGCTAAAAATAATGCTAATAAAATTAGTTTAGAAAAAGTTGTTTGGCGGTGATGTTACTGGAAATTAGTCTGTAATATCTGAAGTTTTTTTTTTTTTAAGAAGTGATGCGCGGGGACTTTTATGCAAAAAGTTTATTACGGAGGGCCGATTTATATTTTTTGTAAAATGTGTGGGCTTTACTGCACATAAGCGCGTGGGGACTTTTGTGCAAAAAGTTGTTTGGAAGGGTGCGCGCCTGTGTGGATGGAAGTAGCCGGATTTAAAATTTTGAAACCTGGCAGAGTTTGTCTTTTTTTTTGCGCAGGAAAAATACAACGAATTTGAAGATTAGAGAGAAATATATATGTCCGTCGAAATAAAACGGTTAAAACATGGAAGTTGTTCACAAGGGTGTTGTACATCTATTCGTGAAAGAAAAATTCAAATGGATATCTGAGTGCGACGAATTTGACAAAATTCGTCAAATATTTTCACGAATGTGGATCCGAAATTAAGGAGTTAGAGTCGAATAAATTCGAAACAGATTACGGGAATGGAACATACTTATCGACGCGCAAAATTTTTCGTGTACATATTTTCTGACGGTTTGAAAAAAAAAACTACTGTAGCGTAGTCGGTTTCGATTTTGGTCGCTATAGTGCGACGCTACAGTGTCAGGTGGGCTGAGAGCGCGAGAATCCTTCGCGCTATTATATATAGGTAGTACCTGACATAAATAGGTATCATTCTTGAGTCGACCAAAATCGAAACCGATTACGGGAATGGAACCTATTCGTCGGCGCGAAATTTTTTTGGTGTATATATTTTCCAGAGGTTTCGAAGAAAAAAAAAGTAGTATCTGACATAAGTAGGTATCATTCTAGAGTCGATCAAAATCGAAACCGATTACGGGAATGAACCTACTCGTCGGCGCGAAATTTTTTCGTGTATATATTTTCTGGAGGTTTCGCAAAAAAAAAGAAAAACTACTGTAGCTAACACTGCAGCTACTGTAGCACGCTACAGTGCGATGCTACAGAAGCTACAGTGGCCGAAACGCTTCCAGCTTTTATATTATATATATAGAAAGTCTTTATATTTTGAATTTTTTTTTTGTTAAAATGTGGAAATTGTTGGAAATAAAGAATGAAGAATGGTCTGAATTTTTTGGAATGTTTGTGTTGAAACATATTTAAATTTGCATTATTTTGATATCTAGAAATGTTTGGAGATGGGTGGCGTTTGAATTTGGAAGGTATGTAAATATGAATTTTGTTTCGAAATGCTCAAATAGATTTTTAATATTAGGGGAAAGTTTACAGTAAAAGAGAAAGAAAATTGGTTGGGTTTTAAATTTGTTTAATTTGGTAGACATTCATTTTTGAACTTGATTTAGGCTTTACAATTTTGCATATTTGAAATTTTTTGAACATGTAGTTGGGAAGTTTGGTAAAGGTTTTTTAAAGAATATGGAAAACAGTTGTAGGAAAAGGAAAAAAAATTGTAGGTAGAGGTTCTTTAAAAGTGTGTTCATATTTTGGAATTATGGTTAAAAGAAGAAATAGTGTGGTGTGGAAAGTTCAAATTTTATATAGTTGTACTTTGAAGTTGTTCGGAATTAGGTTTGTCGGAATTTGGGAAAGGAATTGTGTCTGCAAATTGATTGAGTTGTGGAAATTGTTAAATTTGGAGTGTTTGTAAAATGGTTGATTTTGGGAAATTTTTTAAACTGGGAAGCAATTTGTATGTAAATTTTATTTACGTTTGTGGAATGCCTATTTTTGGAAGATGTTTAAATTTTGAAGTATTCATACGCGAAATTTGGTCGTATGGCATAAGTAGTGAGCAATTTTTGTTTGTGTTATGTTAATAAATAGTTTTTTTGGATTCAAATTTTGAATATACGAATGGCTATATTTTAAAATTGTTTGTTTCTTGAATTAGTGAAAGTTCAAGTAAATTTGTTTTGCAAACGTAATTTTGCGAGGTTGTTCGTGTTTGAATTTTGATTACTTTTGTTAAATTTTGCTTAATATTAAGTGGTTATTACTGCAGTCATGTTGTTTTTTTTTTATTACCATGGTTAGTAGAATTTAATTTTTTTAAATTCACGCATCCGTATGTTTTGTGGGATTTTTAATTCGATATACGTATTTTGTAAATTACGAATGGTTTTATTGTTTAAGATTTGTTTGTAATTTGAAATAACTTTAAAATGTTGTGAAGTGGTTGGAGTGGCTCTCTTTTTTTATTGAAATTTGGTTTGGGTGGATTTGGAAATGTTTACTAAATTTTTCTGGTTTAAGTCGTGTTTTACAAATTGTTAAATTTATTTGGGAAAGTAGGGAAAAAAAGAAAAAGAAAAAAAAAGGCTGAGCCGGTTGTGCAGCGCGGTGGGCCGGCCATCAAGCGGCCCAGCCCAGCTCAACCGCGCGGTGAGTTAGTGGTGACGTCACCGTCAATGGCTATATTTTAAAATTGTTTGTTTCTTGAATTAGTGAAAGTTCAAGTAAATTTGTTTTGCAAACGTAATTTTGCGAGGTTGTTCGTGTTTGAATTTTGATTACGTTTGTTAAATTTTGCTTAATATTAAGTGGTTATTACTGCAGTCATGTTGTTTTTTATTTATTACCATGGTTAGTAGAATTTAATTTTTTTTAAATTCACACATCCGTATGTTTTGTGGGATTTTTAATTCGATATACGTATTTTGTAAATTACGAATGGTTTTATTGTTTAAGATTTGTTTGTAATTTGAAATAACTTTAAAATGTTGTGAAGTGGTTGGAATGGCTCTCTTTTTTTATTGAAATTTGGTTTGGGTGGATTTGGAAATGTTTACTAAATTTTTCTGGTTTAAGTCGTGTTTTACAAATTGTTAAATTTATTTGGGAAAGTAGGGAAAAAAAAGAAAAAGGAAAAAAAACGCTGAGCCGGCTGTGCAGCGCGGTGGGCCGGCCCATCAAGCGGCCCAGCCCAGCTCAACCGCGCGGTGACGTTAGCGGTGACGTCACCGGGACGGTGGCTCGGCCGCGCGGCGCGGCGGACACCGGCGGCGAACGCCGGCGTCCTAGCACGCGTGACTGGGCGCGTTGTGTGCGCCTCGTCACGGGGAGGGCTTTGGCGGCGGCGCGCCCCTATTGGATGCCGGAGAGGCGCGGCGGTGGCGAGAAGCGGCGGAGGACCGCGGCACGGCGCCGACGATCCCCGCGCGGTGCGGCCATCCTGGCATGTGGTGGTCGGGCAGGAGGCGGAGGCGAAGGCGGCGGTGCTCGTGGTGGTCGTGGATCTGTGCGGGGAGGTCGGGAACGGCGGCGAGAAGCGGCGGCGGCGGCGCTGCGGGCGCGCAGGAGAGGAGAGGGCAGGTGGAGTTTCTGACGTTTTTTCGCGAAGGACCCTATAGTTTTTTTGAATTGCAAATAGATCCTCCTCTGTCGTTTGGTACACGTTATCCTGGACTGCGGGTTTGATTTTCGCTTTCCTGAAGGGTTTTTTTGCAAAACTGGCACGGGAGCGTCCTCCGGATCGTCCGATCAGCGACAGACGGTCGCGCTGCAGTACTGTTCCACCTACAGTGCCCGCGGCCGTCTCCTGGCCGTTGGATCGTTCGGAATTAGGTTTGTCGGAATTTGGGAAAGGAATTGTGTCTGCAAATTGATTGAGTTGTGGAAATTGTTAAATTTGGAGTGTTTGTAAAATGGTTGATTTTGGGAAAAATTTGAAACTGGGAAGCAATTTGTATGTAAATTTTATTTACGTTTGTGGAATGCCTATTTTTGGAAGATGTTTAAATTTTGAAGTATTCAAACGCGAAATTTGGTCGTATGGCATAAGTAGTGAGCAATTTTTGTTTGTGTTATGTTAATAAATTGTTTTTTCGGATTCAAATTTTGAATATACGAATGGCTATATTTTAAAATTGTTTGTTTCTTGAATTAGTGAAAGTTCAAGTAAATTTGTTTTGCAAACGTAATTTTGCGAGGTTGTTCGTGTTTGAATTTTGATTACGTTTGTTAAATTTTGCTTAATATTAAGTGGTTATTACTGCAGTCATGTTGTTTTTTTTTATTACCATGGTTAGTAGAATTTAATTTTTTTTAAATTCACGCATCCGTATGTTTTGTGGGATTTTTAATTCGATATACGTATTTTGTAAATTACGAATGGTTTTATTGTTTAAGATTTGTTTGTAATTTGAAATAACTTTAAAATGTTGTGAAGTGGTTGGAGTGGCTCTCTTTTTTTATTGAAATTTGGTTTGGGTGGATTTGGAAATGTTTACTAAATTTTTCTGGTTTAAGTCGTGTTTTACAAATTGTTAAATTATTTGGGAAAGTAGGGAAAAAAGAAAAAGGAAAAAAAAGGCTGAGCCGGCTGTGCAGCGCGGTGGGCGGCCCATCAAGCGGCCCAGCCCAGCTCAACCGCGCGGTGACGTTAGTGGTGACGTCACCGTCAATGGCTATATTTTAAAATTGTTTGTTTCTTAAATTAGTGAAAGTTCAAGTAAATTTGTTTTGCAAACGTAATTTTGCGAGGTTGTTCGTGTTTGAATTTTGATTACGTTTGTTAAATTTTGCTTAATATTAAGTGGTTATTACTGCAGTCATGTTGTTTTTTTTTATTACCATGGTTAGTAGAATTTAATTTTTTTTAAATTCACGCATCCGTATGTTTTGTGGGATTTTTAATTCGATATACGTATTTTACGAATGGTTTTATTGTTTAAGATTTGTTTGTAATTTGAAATAACTTTAAAATGTTGTGAAGTGGTTGGAGTGGCTCTCTTTTTTTATTGAAATTTGGTTTGGGTGGATTTGGAAATGTTTACTAAATTTTTCTGGTTTAAGTCGTGTTTTACAAATTGTTAAATTTATTTGGGAAAGTAGGGAAAAAAAGAAAAAGGAAAAAAAAAAGGCTGAGCCGGCTGTGCAGCGCGGTAGGCCGGCCCATCAAGCGGCCCAGCCCAGCTCAACGCGCGGTGACGTTAGTGGTGACGTCACCGGGACGGTGGCTCGGCCGCGGCGGACACCGGCGGCGAACGCCGGCGTCCTAGCACGCGTGACTGGGCGCGTTGTGTGCGCCTCGTCACGGGGAGGGCTTTGGCGGCGGCGCCGCCCCCTATTGGATGCCGGAGAGGCGCCGGCGGTGGCGAGAAGCGGCGGAGGACCGCGGCACGGCGCCGACGATCCCCGCGCAGTGCGGCCATCCTGGCATGTGGTGGTCGGGCAGGAGGCGGAGGCGACGGCGGCGGTGCTCGTGGTGGTCGTGGATCTGTGCGGGGAGGTCGGGAACGGCGGCGAGAAGCGGCGGCGGCGGCGCTGCGGGCCGCGCGGGAGAGGAGAGGGCAGGTGGAGTTTCTGACGATTTTTCGCGAAGGACCCTATAGTTTTTTGAATTGCAAATAGATCCTCCTCTGTCGTTTGGTACACGTTATCCTGGACTGCGGGTTTGATTTTCGCTTTCCTGAAGGGTTTTTTTGCAAAAATGGCACGGGAGCGTCCTCCGGATCGTCCGATCGGCGACGGACGGTCGCGCTGCAGTACTGTTCCACCTACAGTGCCCGCGGCCGTCACGGGGAGGGCTTTGGCGGCGGCACCGCCCCCTATTGGATGCCGGAGAGGCGCCGGCGGTGGCGAGAAGCGGCGGAGGACCGCGGCACGGCGCCGACGATCCCGCGCGGTGCGGCCATCCTGGCATGTGGTGGTCGGGCAGGAGGCGGAGGCGACGGCGGCGGTGCTCGTGGTGGTCGTGGATCTGTGCGGGGAGGTCGGGAACGGCGGCGAGAAGCGGCGGCGGCGGCGGCGGCGCTGCGGGCCGCGCGGGAGAGGAGAGGGCAGGTGGAGTTTCTGACGATTTTTCGCGAAGGACCCTATAGTTTTTTGAATTGCAAATAGATCCTCCTCTGTCGTTTGGTACACGTTATCCTGGACTGCGGGTTTGATTTTCACTTTCCTGAAGGGTTTTTTTGCAAAACTGGCACGGGAGCGTCCTCCGGATCGTCCGATCGGCGACGGACGGTCGCGCTGCAGTACTGTTCCACCTACAGTGCCCGCGGACGTCTCCTGGCCGTTGGATCGGCGATCGGACGGTCCAGGAGCGGCCGGGCACTGCTACGTCGTGGCACTGTAGTGCTACAGTGGCCGATCTTCTTCACGCCATTATATATAGTTAGTATTAGTATATGATGCACGCCTCAACTTTTGCATGTGTGTCGGCTAGGTCGGAGATGAGCCCCTGATATGAACGCGTGTCGGCGCTACAGGACGTCACCAGCCTCGCAGATGCCAGTATCCATTGACGGCCGGCACCAGAGCGTACACTCTGAGGCAGCATCGACGAACAGAGGCAGGCCGTCTTGCACGACGAGGACGACAACAGAGGAGACTGGACCGGGGAGCGCGCAGGTCAGGAGGACTGAAGATCGGGCGCACAACGGAGGCGGGAACTCCTAGGACGACAGTCAGCAGGAACACGGGGATGGAAACCGCGGGGGCCGCCGGCGGTTGTTGCGCAGAGACGGCGGCGGTGCGGTGGCTGCTCTGTTTTCTCTCTAGGGGCAGGGGCCTCGCGCGGGCGCGCTAGCGGGCGATGTGAAGTGCGGACGCAGATGGCATGTATGGTGGTGGCGCCAACATCATCGGCCTCGCACACGGAGGAGTGGCGCGAGGGTCCCCACGCCGACGGCGACGACCAATGGTTCGGAGCCGCTTCCACATCCAAGGCGCAGATGCCAGAAGGTGTACCAGAGCTTCGTGGTTGGGTTGATTAAGTGGAGAGGAGAACAAAAAGAAACGAAACGGTACGGTGGCAATTTGGTCGTATTATGTGATTTGATGGGAGGGCAAAACGGTCCAAAACGGACATTGTTGAGTTGTCAGACATTGGGACGATCTAGACTGTTTGATCGGATATTGAACAGTACAAATTTAATGTATCCAACAAGTTTGCTCTTTTAATAGTAGTATAGACTATAGATATTTCTCAAATACATTTATTCTCTAGCCATCAATATCACGTTACGTGTACAGCTGACATGTGATGAGTCAGCAGCCAGCCAACCGTTTTGACTTCGCTTCTGGATGATTACAACAATGGCAGCTACTGGATGACGATAGGCGATTTGCCGGGTAGCCCACTGAAAAAGTAATGTCTTACATCTACTAATCAACTAAAAAAGATATCCCTAGTTACTTACAAATGGATGCCATATGAGATTACAACCGCACCTGGTCTAAGATTATAACCCATACACAATAGCCTCAGTAGGCCGAGAGCATCCGACAACATATGGCCACGATAAATCATCTCGGCACTCATACGTTCGTCGTAGCGTACAACTCTTTCTGTCATCTGGTGGCCCAGACTTTTTTTTTTTGAGAATTCCTGGTCTTTTACAGTACAGCTGTAGTATCTGAATTCACGCACAACTCACTTCACACACACACTCTACACCACACGCACGCCACATGTGCGCAAGCTAGACCTAACCAGACTATACTAAGCTTCTGAGCCTCCGTGAGCCTAGATCTACTGGGAAACCCCTGCGGTGGTGGGCACACCATAATACCACTAACTGAACCACGGTGGAATTTGGCCCAGAAGCTGGAACGGGCAGACTGATTAAGGGCTCAGTCTTTCCCAAAGGCCCTCCACAAATATGCTACAGCGCTGGGCACTGTTCACGTGAACAGTGCCGCACGGGTGAGACGCCCGGAAAAACTCCCGCAGGAGTCGAACTCGGGTGGGCTGGTGAGCCACCGCTACACACAGCCACCACGCCACTGCGTGGTCCTCTGGTGACCCAGACTTAACAATCGAGAATCCTCGAAATTGAAAGTCATCACAACAGCCGCACCGAATACACATTGGGTGACGCACCATTACCGAACATCGCAACGAAAATTCAACACGATCCCAACGAGGACAAAATTGTCGGTCATCAAAAAACAGATGTAGGAGATTTAGGCATACTCCTCCCTGCCCCCGCGTCGCCCGCGCCTGGCGACACGGGGAAAACCCTAGCCGCCGCCGGCCAAGGGGCCTCCTTCCTCCGCCCACCGCAACGCCCCCGCGGAGGAAGCGACGGCAAAGCCGCGCGTGCGAGGATGGCGGCGGCGGGGCCATTTTTCTCATTTTTTGGGCCCGGGATCCAGACACGCAGGCGCGGCGTGTGCTGGTGGGCACGGCCGGCGGCCGGCGCGGAGAGCTTGCGGGCGGCGTGGCGTGTGGCGCGCGGCGCAAGGCGGCGACGCGCGGACGGCGTGGAGTGTGGCGCGCGATGCAAGGCGGAGGCGCTCTTGCGGGTGGGGTCAGCCCGGGCCCGATCGGGGCTGGGGGCAGGCTCGGCGGGCCGCGGTCGGGCATGCTGCGTTCTGGAGCTCGTCCGGCGAGGCTGCTGCTCGCGGGGCCGAGAGAAGACCGAGGCAGCCGGTGGCGCTGGCGTGCTGCGGGGATGCAGAGCGTCGAGGTGGAGGTTTCCGGTGCAGCAACAAGGGGTGGCATCTCGTGCTGCTGCTCTCCGGCACCCGGGAGGCGAGGAAGCCGGGGCAGCGGCCCCGGACCAGTGGCCGCCTTGGCGGCAGGCAGCGGGATTGTTGCGGCTTGAGGTGTCGCGGCCGTCACGGCTACGGGGGAGCTCGGGGGGTGGCGGCAAAGCTTGAGAACTCGTCTCGTGGCGCCTATCGCTTCACGGTTGAATAGATCTCTCGGGCGAATGCCTTGCACAGACTTCGGTCGGTGCCGACGACGGCGGCGCCCTCGGGCGTCGTTCCCCATCTTGATGGCGTCGTTGTGGAGTTTTGACATTCAACCGACGTGAGTGGTCCTAGAACTTCCGGGTGAAAACCTAAGCTCCTTCGGAGCGGGCGACGACGGCGTACATGTCGCTACCTTCTTGAAGGCGTCGCCTTGGAGTTCCTGGCCCTCGCGGTGCGACTGGTTTCCGGCAGATGGGGAGGATGGCTCTGTGGCCAAGGGAGGTGGATGTCGGGGCAGCGACCCCGAACGGTGGCGGTACGTCGAGGCGGCGGCCTCGAGTTCCCACGCGGCGATGGTCCTACGGGGCAGGAGCATGGCCAAGTGCGGGTTGGGTGGCGTCCTGATGCTGTGTGGACAACAGGTTTGTTGACCTGACTGGTTCGACTTCGGGCAATGCGAAGTTCGTCCTGGTTGCTACGTCGGGGCAGCGGCCCCGGAGCAGGTGGGCTTGGCTGGCGTCCTGGTGCTGTGCGGACAGCAGGCTTGTCGACCCTGACTGGTTCAACTTCGGGCTATGCGAGGCTTCGTCCTGGTTGCGACGCCGGGGCGGCGGCCCCGGAGCAGGTGGTGTGTGTTTGTGGTATTGGTCGGCTTGTGTCGTCTGGGCGGCGGGTCGCCTCGCCTTCCGGACCCATGGACTGGGGTTTCGGGATGCCCCGCTCTCTGGTGACTTCGCCACCGCCACCCACCGTCAATTCTGCAGTTGTGGCTCCCTGCTGTCTTTCCGTCCGCTTCGTCGCTGGGAAGGAGATGCCCAAGCTCGGGTCGATCGCGCCAGCTCCATCGACCACCTCTGTCGCTGCGCCCTCTCTGGCCCGACATCTCGACGCTGCTGCCATGGTGGCTTGCTCTTTGCCGCCGTCCCCCTGCAGGTCAGAGTCCAAGTGCTGCATCGTCGCCCCGTGCCTGTGAGAGTCCAAGTGTAGCTTATGGCAAAGGCAAGGATGATTGGGTGTTTGTGAGTCGGAGCCGTCGCCCTAGCCATGGTCCTCCTCTCGAGCCATCTAGGGAAGGGCTTGAGCGTTCTCTCGCTTTCAAGCGTTGGGCTCGAGGGAGGTGTTTTCGGTGCCTTGAGCGTGGCCACCGGGTCAGCTCATGTCGAGGGCCCTTCAGATGCATTCGATGTCGTCGTCCTGGTCACCGGGAGCGTTTCTGCCGTGCGCGCTCTCCCTCTGCTCGCTCTCGCTCTCCGGCTGCTCGGGATCGTTCTTCGGACCCGTTCTCCGTTTGCTCCGCCTCGCCGTCCCTCGTCGCCTCATTGTGGGGCCGAGGATGCGGGCCTCTCGTCGTCGCGTGCTTTCGTGCAGCCGTGTTGCAAGGATTCCATTGCCAACGCCTTTTCAGTCTCTTCTGCGGAGTCCCAGTTTGCCCTGCTTCGCATGGAGGTCCTCCAGAAGGTTGAGCTGCTTCGCTCTGAGGTCCACGACGCTCTTGCCAAGCTTCAGATTGCGTCGGTTGTGCCTCCGCCAACTGAGGTTCAGATTGGTTCTGTTGATGAGGGGTCTGAATGCTGCTTTGGAGATTTTTCCCCTCGTGCTCTACATGCGTCGTCGTCTATCCTTTCGAGGGTTCTCGCCACCGAGGTTGTGGCTCCTGTTGTGGAGATCTTGCCTGAGCTGCAGGATCGTTGTGGGGAATCATCCGTCTCGCCCGAGTCCTTTGGGAGTGTTGTTCCTGTAGGTGGTGTGGTTGCTGCACCAGAGTCACCCTTGTGTGACGAGGTTGGCTCTTTGGAGCGTTTGACGGTGGACATGGTGCCATCGCCTCCTCCGTCTGAGTCCTACGAGTTGCCCCCCTCTGTGGATCTCTTTGACCGCGAAGCTTTTTTGGCACGTTTGGACGAGGTTGTCTTCGTGAAAAAGCTTGGTCGTTTGCTCGCCTGCTTGGAGGCAGCTAGCCCTGGTTCTGGCAAGGCGATTGCTTGCCTCATAGTAGAGGAGGCTTCTGCTGGCATAACCAAGAAGGTGAAGAAGACTCTTAGAAGCATAGGCAAGAAGGGTGGCACCTTTGGTAAGGCGCCCGCGACTGCTTAACGGCAGCTGCGTGGTCCTTGGGTGGCCGTCAGCGCCTGCGGTTGCTTAGCTAGAGTGCGGTTGTCGTTTCGGTAGTTGCTGGTTTTAGGTGTTGCCTTTTGTGGTTGTGTTGGCCCCCTCATGTTGTTGTTGATTGTTGTTTGGTTTTCGCCCGGTTTCTTCCACTAATAAACCGGGCACCTTCTTCTTAATAAATGGTTGGGGCAAAGCTTTTGCCCCCACAGTTCGAAAAAAAAAATACAACTACGATATGGGCGAGTCTATGGCTTGGCAACGCAGTCACAAATGGCGTGGGGTGCGCGTGGAGTGTTGCACGACACCTTTCTATATATCCACTTGCAATGGTTTATCATGTTACCGAGAAAATTCCCCTATAATTTCCCAAATGCAAATATGAATCGTCTCAAAAAAGCGGGCGAGAAATGGAAGTCTTGGTTAGACCAATTATCACTTCACAAATAGTATGACAAGTCTTTAAAAAAGGCGCAAAGTTGTGTTAAGTTAATACTAGCGGAACAAGACAATCGCCAAATTGAGAACCAACCCACCCAATCCAATCCAACTAATACGAAGAAACAACTGAATAGTCTTTCACCAAAGCTGTACGAACGAGGCCAGGTCCAAGTCCAAGCAAGCAGTTGACGGCCATTTTTCTCTGCTTTTATTTATTTATTTATTTATTTTTCTTTAAGTAGGGACACGTGCATGAAGTAGAATAAGATTGACGGGTTCATTTCCAAATATCAGGGTGTGTTGCACGTGTACATGTGGTAGTGCAACATAGGAAATGTAGGACCTTTTTTTTCTAGATGAAGTATATGACGGGACCTAGCAGTGTAATACTGTACTCTGTTTTGGTTTACATTTCGATACTCACACACCGGCCGGAAAACTGATCGATTGAAGCCTCGTCGCCCAACAACCGGTTGAATCCACGGTCATGTCAAAGTAACCGGTCGTGCACGGCCACACCCACCATTTCAGCAATGTTCTGCATCGTCGTTTATTTGGAGCAAAATATTCAGATGTGTGAAAATTTCGCTAGTCGGCTGTTATAAGAAACTTGGAGGTTGAGTACTGACTCCGTATCAAAATGTAAAACTTTCTCGACTTTCTAGTTTTGTCCTCCATATACGGAGGGAGTAAGTCCCACCTAGAACTTTGTAATCTAGTTGGATGGCACATCTAAAACATACTCAAACTTTCATGTAGATTCCAAGGTGGCTTTTGTAATAGAGAACCACATCTTTAAACCAAGCACTTCACACAAAACCAGCACCTTTTTCTGAGGAATCATTGCTGTTTTGGAGAAAGATGAATGATTATTTCAGATAGTGGATTGGGTTTAGCAATCTGATCCATATCTCTGGCCGATCCATCGCTGCTGATTGGGAATAATTTTAGGTTATCTCCGGCGACAGCACATGGAATGGATACCATTGGAGGTTATCGCACATCCCAAAAACTCCATGGCTATAGCATACGGTGCGACTTTGCTGACCTGACCATGCATCTCGGATCCAGCGCCTAGCTCGATCGCTGCGCACTCCCAAGCTTTGACTTTATCTTGTCGTCATCCATGCCATAGGTCAGGCTCATCATACTTAGTACGCGACGGCGTAGGGACGAAGGAAAACAGACCGGAATACCTTCCTTCCTGTAGTATACATCAGTGCATCACCCCTCTACGGAGCTCCAAAAGTAAACGCCTCGGGGTCAATAACGGAGTACCCACCCACCCCGTCACCCTCCAAAAAATCTAAGAATATCTAGTAAAGAAACTTCACATCAAGAGGACATTTCTTCAGATATTTACTTAATAAATAGGGACCTAAATCCGCGCCCGCCACAGAGAAGAACACGAGCCCGGGAGGTGAGGATGTACACGGCCACAACTCCTCCTACCAGATCTCACAATTATCTATGTATATATTATCTATCTTAGTTTCCACTTGCTCCTCAATCAACCACGCACACATAAGCACTGAGGACGACGACGTTAATCATTGCTTTAGATAAGTGTTAAGTGCTATCTACATGTACCTACCACTAGAGGAAAAGAAGTGCCTTGCAAACGCTGGAATCTTCAGCACCGGTTCCTTTCACGCCTTGCTTTTTCCCACCTTGTTCAACAAAAGCCTTCTCTCGAAAAGGTTCCACGCGTATGGAGAGAATGCCAGCTGAATAGATATTAGCAAAAACAGTTGTTCCTCTTCCAGAAATTTCCCTGTTTCCCTGCCTTAATTCTTTCCCCACGGTGAGAATTTGTCGACAAGTCAACGGTTCTCGAGTCTCGCCCCGTGTTATGCAAATAGGGAGTATTAAGCAGAGTTTACTCTAAAAGTCTGGTTATAGATGGTTATGGTTTGGTTTTCTTGACCATTACAGTCGCATCATTGAATCAGAAGATATGCCTAAATATTTTCAGAGTTGTATGGGCATGGTCCGGTATTCCACACCTACTTCCAATGTTTGGTGACGATCAGAAAAAAACAACAACTAACGTAGTATTGTGTAGGAAAGTTGGACTTTTCCGTAGAACTGGAGCTGCCCAAGCAAAAGGTCAAACCTGTGAAATGGGTGACAGAAGTATTTCTTTTCTCTGTGGATTGAAAATGGGTAGTGGCAAACGTGTAAAAAGAGCTGATTAGGATGTGCCTACAGCATCTAACCTTTGCCATCTTCCTCCTCGAGGGAGCTCCCACGAAGAGCAAAAGAGAAACAACAAGCAGCTTCTCCCTCCCCACCCCATGCTGCTTGGCAGCACGAACCACCCATGGTTCCCTAGGCAGTCAGAATCCAAGTAGAGTAGTCGACCATCCCTGCAGTAGGCGAGTTCGAGGAGAGAGCCATGCAGCCACTTGGTTTGTCACGCGGTAGCAACAGCAGCAGCAGATACACCAGATCATCCGTGCCTTTCTTTGGCCTTGCTGTCGCCGTTCTGCTCTCCTTTGCCTCGCCAACAAGCTCCTGCACCGCGCAGGAGAGAAGCTCCCTCGTCGACTTCCTGGGCGGGCTCGTGCCAGGCGGGGACGGCGGTCTCAACGTGTCATGGGTGAATGGCACAGACTGCTGCCAATGGGAAGGGATTGTCTGCGGCAGCGATAAGACAGTCACAGATGTCTTGCTGGCTTCCAAAGGTCTCAGAGGCGTCATCTCGCCGTCCCTCGGTAACCTTACTGGCCTGCTGCGCCTCAACCTGTCTCATAATTTACTTGGAGGCAGTCTACCGACAGAATTGGTGTCCTCCAGAAGCATTGTCGTCCTCGACGTCAGCTTCAACCGCCTCGATGGTCATCTGCAAGAGCTGCAATCCTCAAATCCCAGCCTTCCACTCAAGGTGCTGAATATCTCGAGCAACTTGTTTGCAGGAAAGTTTCCATCCACGGTATGGGAGGCCATGAAGAATCTGGTTGCCCTCAATGCGAGCAACAACAGTTTTACAGGAGAGATACCATCTTCTATCTGCACCAACGCCCCATCGTTTGTCATGCTTGACCTATGTTACAACCAATTCAGCGGCAATATTTCCCAGGACTTGGCAGTTGCTCCATGCTGAAGGTGCTCAAGGCTGGCCACAACGACCTTAGTGGAACTCTCCCTGCTGAACTCTTCAATGCTACCTCATTGGAGGAACTCTCTCTACCCAACAATGCATTGCAAGGAGTTCTTGATGGCTCCCTCATAGTCAAGTCAAGCAATCTAGCTGTCCTTAATCTTGGATCAAATAGTCTCAGTGGCAAGATTCCAGATTCTATAGGCCAGTTAAGGAAATTGGAGGCACTCTACTTGGACAATAACAATATGTCTGGTGAGCTGCCATCAGCACTAGGTAACTGCACAGATCTCACATATATTACCCTCAGAAACAACAGCTTTACCGGGGATCTTAGCCAAGTCAACTTCACCATGTTGGATCTGAGGATAGCTGATTTTTCAGTGAACATCTTCAGTGGTACCATTCCTGAAAGTATCTACTCATGCAGCAACCTAGTTGCATTGCGCTTGGCTTACAATAACTTTCATGGCCAGCTCTCACCAAACATTGCCAATCTCAGGTCCCTCTCCTTCTTTTCGATTACCAACAACTCTTTTACAAATATCGCAAATGCACTTCAGGTGCTCAAGAACTGCAAGAACCTCAGGGCTCTGCTTATTGGAACCAACTTCAAGGGAGAAACCATACCGCAGGATGAAACAATTGATGGTTTTGAGAACCTTCAGGTACTGACCATAGATGCCTGCCCATTGGTTGGGGAAATCCCTCCTTGGATATCAAAGCTCTCAAAACTGGAGATGCTAGATCTATCAGTTAATCACCTCACCGGACCAATACCATCCTGGATTGATGGTCTGGGCTTCCTATTCTTTCTAGAGTTGTCAAGCAACGAACTTACAGGAAACATACCAGCTGCATTAACAAAGATGCCGATGCTACTATCAGAGAAGAATGCTGCCAAGTTGGACACGAGATTCCTTGAGTTGCCTGTATTCTGGACGACATCACGTCAATACCGCACGGTCAGTGCTTTCCCCAACACATTGAGTCTAGGCAACAATAATTTCACAGGTGCAATTCCCCCTGAGATTGGACAGTTAAAGATGCTAGACGTTGTCAATTTAAGCTCCAACAGCTTAACTGGTGAAATACCACAAGAAATCAGCAACTTTACAAACCTGCAAGTGCTTGATTTGTCAGACAACCAGCTCACAGGGAAAATACCATCTGCATTGAGTGATCTGCACTTTCTTTCTACATTTAATGTATCTAACAACAAGCTAGAAGGGCCAGTTCCAAGTGGAGGACAGTTTGATTCCTTTTCAGATTCTAGCTACAGCGGGAATCCAAAGCTATGTGGCCCTATGCTCAGCAACAACTGCAACTCAAGCGCATCTTCATTCTCCGCGAAGGGGCGGAACAAGAAGGCCATTGCTGCACTTGCATTAGGTGTGTTCTTTGGGGGGCTTGCAGTCCTGTTCTTGCTGGGACGTGTTCTTATGTCCCTCAGAAGATCACACTCTGTCCATCAAAACAAGAGTACCAGCAACGGCGATATAGAAGCATCTTCATTCACTTCTTCGAATGACTTGTGCAATGCATTGGCAAAAGGAACCATTTTGGTTATGGTACCACAAGGCAAGGGAGAATCAGAAAAAATTACTTTCAAGGATATCTTGAAGGCCACCAATAACTTTGACCAGCAAACCATTATCGGTTGCGGAGGTAATGGCCTAGTTTACAAGGCAGAGCTACCTAATGGACCCAAGCTTGCCATCAAGAAGCTCAACGGCGAAATGTGTCTGATGGAAAGAGAGTTTTCTGCAGAAGTTGAAGCACTCACTGTGGCGCAACATGACAATCTCGTGCCTCTATGGGGTTACTATATCCAGGGAAACTCAAGGCTCCTCATATATTCTTACATGGAGAATGGGAGCCTGGACGATTGGCTTCACAACAGGGCTAATGGTAACTCATTGCTTGACTGGCCAACAAGGCTCAAGATTGCACAAGGAGCAAGCCGTGGCCTTTCTTACATCCACAATATCTGCAAGCCTCACATTGTACATCGTGATATCAAGTCCAGCAATATACTTCTCGATAGGACTTCAGAGCTTATGTTGCAGATTTTGGCCTTGCCAGATTGATGCGTCCCTTTGATACACATGTCACAACTGAGCTAGTTGGCACTCTGGGTTATATTCCTCCCGAGTACGGACATGCATAGGTAGCTACACTAAGGGGCGATATATACAGTTTTGGAGTGGTGTTGCTTGAGCTGCTCACAGGGAAGAGGCCTATCGAGGTCTTGTCCAAGTCGAAGGAACTTGTCAAATGGGTTCGGGAGATGAGGTCCCAGGGAAGGGATACTGAGGTCTTGGATCCAGCACTGAGAGAAAGAGGACATGAAGAGCAAATGCTGAAGGTGCTTGAAGTTGCTTGCAAGTGTATCAACCATAATCCTTGCCTGAGGCCAACCATCCAAGAGGTAGCGTCCTGCCTGGATAATGCAGATGCAAACCTGCAGGTGGAACTGTAGTTAGAGGACAGCAATGAAATAGGTGGCAAGTTTGTACTTCGCTAAACTAGGTGTAAATTGAGTAGAAGGATTGCATTCCAACATACCGTACAGTAATGTGTTTAGTGTACATCTCTGTAAAGAAAAGGGCCGTGCTTACGAGCCTCCCTATTCAATTTTGCTTCTTTTGTGTGTGTGCAAACATTGCGGGTCCATACTTTTTTTCTTTTTCGAACGGCCGGGCAAAAGCTTTGCCCGCACAATTTATTAAGAAGAGAGCTGCCCGGTTAATTATGGAAAACCGGGCCAAAACCACTACAACAAAGGCACACACAACAACCGGACCCGAGACCACACCTCCATCGGGTCGCCGAGACAAGACGACACCCCACCACACCTAAGAAGCTACATCGACACTCACACTGGGCTAAGAAACGCCAAGATTATGGCTCTAACGACCAGAGCAAACACCTGAACACACAGAAGCTTCGGAGCCGCTGCTCAGACTACCACCTGCACTAGACCTTTGGGATGGTCTTCACGGCACAAGGCTTTTCCTTTTCCTTCTGGCACCCTTGGACTTGAGACTTGGCAGCTTCTTCTTGTGCTGCGCAATACGACCGCTGCGGCGAGGAGTGTCAACAATCCCTCGTATGATCTTCTTCGGCACCGGAGTGGACAAGAACGGCATGCGCACGGGCTGAGTCACAGAGGCAATGAATCTCTGTAGTGTCCAAGAATCAGGCGCCAGGTCCATGTGATCTTCCCGGGGAGACAGAGGGTGCGCAATACCCTTAGACGGTACCGTCGACGCTGGCAAGGGCGGGGTCACGGGCATTCCCAATGCCACAGGCTCAAAGTCAGCAGAGATGTCACGCACTAGGTAGGGAGAGTCGTCGCGGGACATGAAGAGCAAACGCTGTGACCCCGCGGGAGAGGGCGGCGAGCTAGAGCTAGATGGCGTGACGGAGGTGAACGTCGGGGAGGCGTCCACGGCGATCGGCGTATACTCGTTCCAGGCTTGATGTCCTGCATGAAGAGGCATCGAGTCATGGGTCCCAGCTGGCCCCACAACAGCACACGGTGGCCCACCAGCCACAAACACAGGAGGGAGCGGCCCCTCGGCAGGAGAACACAGGAGGGGGGCACGCTCCAACTCTGGCGAGGCGATGTCGAGTCTGGCAACGAGCTCTTCCGCATGCTGGAGGAGCGAGTAAGCGCAGCCAAACAAGGAGCGCAAAGCAGCAACATCCTCCTTTAACGGCTGAAGGGCCTTATCCAGAGCGGTGGTGAGGTCGTCGCGAAGGAGACGCCCCTGCTCGGTAAGGGCATGGTGGAGCTCCACGGCAGCGACATTGGCACGGGCCGGCGATACAGCACGGCGACACCCAAGAGGGGAGGGTGTCCGCGTGAAACGCGACCGGTCATGGCCCTCGGAAGCATTGTCTCGACGCTCGTGCCAGTCACCACTGGTGACATCAACGTTGAGGTTGTTTCGGCCTTCGCACGGCAGAGGAGGTGCAACAATCTCGGCCCAAGAACGGGCACCTGGGGCGGATGGGGAAGACGTAGCCCGATCCATCGTGCTAACACGAGCGGGAGGACAGTCAGGAGGCTTCGATTTGCAACGACGAGGGCAGAAGCGTTCGCGGTGGCCGGACTCGTCGCATGAGAGACAACGGATCCTGTCGATGCACTTGGAGTTGCGATGGGGTGGTGCAAGGCATCTCGGGCACTTCCCCTTGGTCTTGCTAAGGAAGCGAAGAAGGCTGGCTTGCTTTTGCTCGGTGCGGTCACGCGGCGCGGGCTGACCCGCAGCATCGTCATCACGGTCACCATGACGCGGGCGGCGCTGCCGAGAGACGCCAATCCAAGGCCGTTCATCCCCTGGCGGAGAGACGGCGCGCGAGGACGGGCGAATGCCTCCTTCCTCAGAGTCCCGCAACAGGAAAGAAGGTGGAGCAGTGATGGTGGAGCGCAGCCGCAGTGGAGGATCGATGACGTCGGCCTGAGCTGCGCTACCAAGGCGAGGGGAAGGAGGTGCGGAGTCCGGCACCTCCTCCGAGTCAGCCACAGACGCCCAAGATGGCCGCAGCGGAGAGGCCGACGAAGATGGAGCTGGAGCAGCCGGGGCAGGAGCTGGAGCAGGGCTTGAGACGAGCACGGACGACTGCAACCACAGACGTTGCTCCGCAGAGAGAGCCAAGGGGAGCGGGACGAGAAGAGCACCGGCCGGAAAGGCGGAGGAGGGAGCTGCCGAGGCGGCGGCGGCGCGCCGGGCGCGACCGCGAGCATTGGAGAGGGCTCCATCCTACTTCACGGACCGAGCACCCCGGCACCACGGCGACGTCGACGGAGCGCAGAACATGGACACGCCGGAGAACAGCTTGGACGCGGCGGCCGGAAACCACGCAGGGGGAACGGCTGAGCGCCGCCACAGGAGCGACGAGGCTCCAGATCGAACTTGGCAGCGGGAAAGAGCACGGCTAGACGGAGCAGAAACGCCCCTCGATGGCGCCGGAGGCGGCCGGAGCACGCCGGCAGGAGCGGGCGACGGCGGTGCCGCCCACGGAGTCGCGGGAGAGCCGCATCTCAGATCCCCTCGTGACATAAGCCACGGTGGAGAGAGGACGAGGAGGCGACCCTGGATCTGTGCTCAGCAGCGCGAGACCTGGCTGATGCAGGGAGATCAGGTCGCCGGCGGCGGCCGCATGCCTCGCGTCGCCATGTCGCGAGAGCTCTCTCGACTTTTTTCCTCCGTCTCCGTATACACCTTTTCGCGGGTCCATACTCAATCTCGTGATTGCGGGAAGTTGGTTAAAATCTGTTGCTAAGTTCAGAGCTGTTCAGTATACTTTCGAACCGAAAGGCGTCCTACAGAAGACGGCGCAAACATGCAGGTGTATAATATCACGAAAAAGTAAAGATGTATTAGATTTCTCAGGAAAGACTCTATTAATCTTTCTCTGTACAGCACTGTCGTGCTTCCTTGCTAACTGTTCGAGGAAGTCGGTCGATGTCGCTTCAAGTTGTTGAATACACTTCTAGGAAGAAAATAATCACGCGAAAAACGGCGAGGCCATGTGGATATAAAATATCAGGAGACACATCAGTTTATTTGATTGATTGATCTGAAAAGGGTACAAGAGTACAAGACGCCGCCGACCGTCGTCGGTTCAGCATTACAGGACCTAGCTGCTGCCAAAGTGCTACGGACTAACATTCAGAATTTATTTAAACCGGAAGCATCCTCTCATACTCTATAAACCTTCCTCGGCACGACACTTTTTAGTTGAAATTTCATCTATCTATCTCCTTCCAAATGTGTTCATCAGATCACGAATCACCACTCGAGATTCAGACAGACTGTGGGCGTGTCAGGGTCGGCTCGACCTTATAATCACAATGCGCGGGATTAACTGAAGCCCCATCTGGTTCCGAGTAAACTGGGATCGACAGAGGGCGGCAGGACACGCGGCGAATTCCAAACCCTACTAACGATTTTCGCGGAAGGGACGAACAATCGCATCCAGAGCAAGGATAAGTCGGGTACCCCTAATGGACCAGCCGAACAAAAACAATTTGCAGCAGCACCAGCCGAGCAAAAAATGCATTGAGGGTTACAGCGATGGTTGTACTGAACCTTACCTTGGTGGCCACGATCTCGCCGTGGCTCGCCGCCGGCCATGGATAACCTGCCATGGCCAGAGGGAGTGGGGTGAGGGTGACGGCCAGGGGCGGATCTAGTGGGGGTGCCATGGCACCCCCTCCAAAAATGCAGATTTTTTTTAACTAGTAGTATTCAGACGATCAGATCGATCGTATACACGTATAGTAGGTGAAAAATGCGAAAATAATGAAACTGTGCAGTCAAAACTTGGAGAGGCACAGCAGCCCATCTAATCCTCGCAGCCCAACGAGCCCATTTACATCTCACCAGGTCCAATCGCTCGCTCGGTCTAGGCTCCAGGCCAGCATCGGCCAACCTGAGCAAACTCACCTCGCGGCGGCGACGCTCGACCTAAATCGACTTTGAGATATGAAGAGAGGCAATGCCATAATGTCTATGTTCGAAGCATGAAGCAAAGGTGAAAAAAAATGCATCTTCTTCATCTCCGACTGTGAGGCCGTCTCCAATTGTTGAAGGGGCCTCCAATCAGTCCACTGCCTCCAATGGATTATTAATGCTATGTCACTTGTTACTATGGCTAAGAGGAGGCTACAGAAGTTGAGGGAAGATGGATGGGAAGAGTTCCAAGCAAGAGTGGATTCGTTTTGCAGACTATATCGGATCAAAGTGCCTTTGCCGAATGCTAGGTATGCAAGATCACCTCGTTGTTACCCCAAACAAACAATTGATGATCATTATAGAAGAGAAGTATTCCTCGTTGTCATTGATAGTATTCGGCAAGAGCTTGATAATAGGTTTGATGAAATAAATATGGAGTTGTTCATTTGCATGTCAGCATTGAATCCTATCAATGCATTTGCTTCTTATGATAGAAAGAAAGTTCTAAGGCTTGCCGAGTTCTATCCCAACGATTTCTCACAAGCGGATTTGCTGAGACTTGCTTTACAACTTGACAACTTTATTGATGACATGATAAATGATGATAGTTCACAGACTTACAAAATCTTGGTCAGCTTTCTATGAAGCTCGTTGAAACAAAAAAGAGTGTGCTTTACAAGTTGGTGTATTTGCTTCTCAAATTGGTGTTGCTTTTGCCGGTGGCAACCGGAAGTGTTGAGAGAGTATTTCTGCGATGAACATAGTGAAGACCTATCTGAGAATAACTATGGGTGACCAATTGTTGAATGATTGCTTGGTCACATATATTGAGAAGGAGATCTTCCAGAAAGTGAACGATGATGATATTATCAAGCTTTTCATGGCAGCAGCAACACGAAGAGTAGTGTAAGGTTGAAATTTGGTAATTGTTGCTGTTTTTGTTATCTTTTATTGGCATAAGATCTTATTAGAACTATATGTAATTTGGTATTATTTTGGTATAAGACATTAAAGCTGAATTTATGATGCTTTTGAACCAAAAAATTTAAGCTTGGCACCCCCATTGATCAATTCCTAGATCCACCACTGGTGACGGCGGTCGAGGTGGGAAAACACGGCCGGCCCATTCGGGTCAAGCGAGTGATGTTAGGGCAACCTGGACCGAGCTTGGACTGTTTGAGGCCGCGTGGGATTGGCCCAGAACACTGTCCAAATCTGTGTGCAAATCCGGCCCTTTGTTTTGTTTTTTCGTCGCTCTTGGCTCGTGTCCGGCTTGGCGCTTTCGGTGGCCGACCACGACGAGGAAGCTGCGGCGCGGCGGAGGGCCGGACCCGTTCAGCATGCGCGGCGGCGCCGTGCTCCGTGCAGCATACTTTGACATTGGTGACGGCGCCTACAGGCGGGCACGACGCGCTTTGAAAAGACTTTTGAAAAACAACAAAAACATAACAGAATTCTTAAAGTTTACGTAGGTCGGTATGTGGTGTGGTCACATGGATGATGTGAACAGAAACTTTTCCTCTAAAAGGCTTTTCAGGTCAATCACCTCAAAGTGTCAACGATCTTGTTTCTTGATGAATCCTCTGATTCCTTAAGTTTCATCCTCTCCCTCTTCTCCTCTAAAGTATCATGGATAGACCGGGAGGTGCCGCGCAACTTGGAACGAGTCCTAGATCACCAGGTCGGTCGACGACAGGGCCATAATGGAGTCAGAATGTTGGCATGTTCGCTAGTAAGACCATACGACATCACTCGGTACTGAAAGTTGCACCCAGGTCGTCGATGGTCCAAATCGACATTAGTACTTTGCCGACCAGAAAGTCACTTTGTCTCCCAAGTTTCAATGGTCTCTGTATTTTAAATTTTAAAATGCATTAGAAATGCACGATGTTTTGCCTCATATGTCTACATGCATGCACATATTATGTATAATGCGTTTAAAAGTACATAAAAATGAAACATAAATTTTGGACTTACATCTGAACATTCTATATATGCACACAAAAAGATGCACGTGAAAAATATAATTTTGTGGTCTTTTTAATAAGAGTCTCGTGAAAAGTCATTTTAGAGCATCATAATTTGTCTTTTTATATAGGACACAAAAAATAACTTTTTTTGCGAAACTTTATATTCTAATTTACACCAGAAAATTTTGGTCAAATTTCTAAAACATCTTTTTTAAATAATAATGGGTATTTTGAGTAGTGAGTACATCTATAGATACGAGCCAAATAGATTTCCATCTGATCACTATATTTCATTCCATCATCAGCTGGGACCTACTGGAAAGGTCATCAGCTTTTGCTTTCCTGTAGAAGGCAAAGCCCTCGTCGATCGAGTCGTGGTGTCCCATGCTCTGGGGCGCGTGGCTATGGCAACGGCAAGGCGCCGTACGAAAAGCTTCACGTTCCGCGCAGTCGTGCACCCACCCCGCGGCTGGATCGATGTACTTTTTGGTTCTTTGCTCCTGGTGTTTTGCTTGGATTTAACTTTCGATCGGTATCTGATCAACAAAGCGTTGCCGTTCAATTCGGCCGGATGCTCCCAGTGGCTACCTCTAGTAATTTTAAATATGTTTCTACCTAGATACCAACCATACTGCATAGTTTTAAACACATCATTAAACTAGTTTCACAATAATTGAACATATAGAAATAGAATTTTCATACAATCAAATAAATCAACTACATCCAGACTCGGTTTGCGTTGAAGTCCTTTGAACGTCCACAAATGCTCAACTATATTATTTTTAGTTGGTGATGAACCTTTTTTGTAACGGATTTTATGTATGGTAAAAAAATCAGCAAACTTAAGCGGCACCTAGTGATCCTCAACCTCGGCAAGAGGGCCATGCATCTCATATGGCTGATCATCAATCACTCCAGCAACATGCTCACTCTCGATAATTATGTTGTGCATGCTAATATAAAGTTATAACTCTCACGTATACTATTTCGACCAGTTTGGAGCCGGCACCTGAAAATTGTAAAACCAGTTTGCGACACATCAAATGTCCACTCGACATCCATCTTGGCATTCTATTGTCACGAAGCAAACCAAGATTTTTGTTTATTAAATGGCTGAAGATGTCTTCGCCAATGTCAACCATTTAAGATATATGTCATCGGTTAGGTAGTACCCATTAGAGTGTATGGGTCGCCATTGATCTCATAGTTACGCTTCGGAGCATCGACTTCAGCAAGTGTTGCAAAACGGAGATCATTGCGGAACATTGATATCATTGTGAGATCTCGTAATGACAAAAAAGTGTGCTAAATATATCCGCGTGTCATAATCTGCCACAACTTCTAACTCGACATTACACTCACTAATATGACCTTTATATAGCCCTTACCAAGTCAATGAACAATTAGTATAGGCCCAATGCATGGAATCGATACTTCCAAACATTATGGAAAAATTCTCTCACTACACTTTGTGCCCGGATCCGAGTTGTGCCTGCTTCATTTGATGCTCTCAAGTAGATTAGTCCAAACATTGCCACCATCGTATCTTGCAAAACATGTATATGGTCTTAATGCATGTGGACTCATTAATTTATCGTCATGTGTCTCTGCAGCAGCTATATATTCAAGACACCTCAACTCGCCTACATATTCAAGACACTTCAACGCGATAGTGCATTTCTAAATAGACGAGAAACCAACCATTCTAGTACACTCACTCTTAACATATGAAGTAGTCACCGTACTCCGGTAAGTGTTATTTGCTCCCGGGCACCAGTGAACCTTCCAATTATAAAATGAAAAATCATATTTATGAGTTTCAAAAAATTCTGAAAAAATCACGTGTGTAGGTAATGGTGTATACCATACCCGTATATATTTTCATTTTGAAATACTTTATATTATGGGCTATACAAAATGATAAATAAGTTAAACTTAGAGATTTGAAAATAGGCGTATTTTAGATCCACAATTTGTCATTTTTGTATAGCTAAAAATACAACGTATTTTGAGTTGATATTTTACAGGTTCATGGAATATACTATTGCCTACTCCTGGGATTTTTTTTTAGAATTTTTTGAAACTCATAAATATGATTTTCTATTTTTTTAAAATCGGAGGATTCAATGGTGCCCGGGAGCAAAAAGTCTCTACCACCGTACTCCCTCATACTATACACAAGACACCTAGTCAACAAACGAGGAAAATGCAACTTAGAACTCCCTCCGTATCAAAATAAAATTTTCTAGCTATTTTCTGCACGCATGTATATATACATGTTTTAGTATGGGAACATTGCACTAAAATATGTCTAGATATATGCATGCAGAAAATAGTTGGAGAGTCTTATATTTTGATACACAGGGAGTACTAGCTAATTGTTCATCACGAAAAGTATCACCAATATAAAGTATTATCAGGATTTTTTCATCTAGAACATTAATCAGCATCATGTCCTCCCTCCTTTTCTATCCACACTAAGCAAATCAAATTCTTGTGAATAAATATTATCAGACTGATTCTCAACAAGAAATTTATTTCCAGGAGCAGAAACTCAAACATTTTGGTGTGAATGTTTTTAACAATAACGAGTTGAAAGTGGTTTGTCGCTGCCTGGTTGAGAGTGGGAGACATTCTATCCACAACCTGATTGATAGAATGCTCTGATTGCTTGTGACTCTTGCAATTTCAATGCCAAGCATTGAACGCTTATTTTATTCTTTCTATATTATGAAGACAAGATTAGAACAATAAGATGGAGGATGATTTTCTTGCCAACAACTTGCTAGTGAACATACAAAGAAAATTCACATAGATAGAACTACAACCATGAGGATGTTCTTATGTATTTCATGGGGGCAAAGAGATGACATGGGTCTGTGATGACAAACATGAAAATTCATGGTTAAAGTAGTATATATCTCTTTTGTTTTGGAGTAGTAGCTTGTACATATATTGATGTTAGAATTCCATTTGTACGGGGCAAGTCGTATAACATTTGTTATTTCAATTTCCTTTTCTTTTTTGCATGGAAAATTAGCAACTACGGGAGACATCCCATGAGTGCTGCGTACGCGGGCGCACCGATGGGAGCAGAACAGGGGCGCGGGCAATCCCCATCCTTAGGAAACTTGAGATGAGCTCCAGCCATGTTAAAATTAACACTCATCATTTATTTATATTAAACAATGTTACTTGTTAGACCGTTAATGTTAACATACAATGCTAACCATTTGAGTTTTGTATCAAACCGAACGAAAATAACCACGTGAAATTAATACTAAACATAAAGACACAATATTAAACTTTATACAGTTCAAAAAGTGTCTAAATATACTTTGTTGAATATTAATAAAATATTATAACACAAATCACAAATATCCACAAATTATTTATAGAACTTAGATGAATTTAGAGTCTATTCTTTTCCAAATTACTTACGGAACTTATATGAATTTACAGTCTATTCTTTTCCAATATTCTTAAATATGACGCAAAACGCTTTAAAGTGTATCATCTAACAATTTTTTGACACACTTTATAGAGTGTATGCTTGCTTTTCTTAGGTGTAAGAAAATGAATAATATACAGATTACACAGTTATCTAACATGGGCGGAATAAATGAAGAGTTCTAGAGTATACAAGATATTTATCCTTGTAACTTTTTTTAACCGAGACAAAAGACTTCCCGTTTTCATTAATTAATCGGAAGTGGAAATTGGTCGGTTAATTAATGGGAAACCTACTTTGGCATCTCTTTTTGTTGGTTCATATGTGATTAATATGCCTATATGTCGCTCTTGTTTTAAGAATGATCACAATAATGCATGTGTATATAGTATATGGTATCAAAATATAAGGACTTGTATTAAAGATTACATGATAACACAGTCTATAATTGCAATATATAGGGTATATATATGGTCAAAATTATATGTGCAAATTGCATAACAGGTTCTATCACGAGACTAAAATAAATATGGAATAGAAAAATAATAATAGTTGGATGTCACAAAATATGAATCATGCAGAACTAAAACATGAGAATATGTAAGATGTTTAACATATTTCACATGTTGTGTAGATTCAAAATAACATGAGTGGACATATACACTAAAACGTGTCTAAATACATGTGTGTACATGTGAATGTGGAAAAGTCCCTAAAACATCTTATGGTTGGAGTAGATGTTATTTGACTGCGCTTCTAGGAGTAACACATTTTTTCTATAAAGAGTACTTATGTGCAAATATCGTCATTTAATAAAGTAGCACGTCCTTTGCACATGGATGATGTGAACAAACTGTATTTACTGCATGTTATTTAATCTAAATTTCCTCACTAAGATTTAATAAAGACAAAACACTCTAACAAACTCACAGCGGTACCATCTTATGTTTATTTACTGAACTGTAATACATTTTATAATTCTAAAACATATTGTCGATGTTTTTCATAAACTTTGCATGTGACATATTTTTCGTGTTTTTTACGTACTACCATGGGTTGTTTTGGAGTATAAACGTCTGGAATTGCTTCAAAATATATACTAATTAGAACGTGGTGCTGTCCTTGCAGAAACAGACTGAAGTTTTGTAGCCATCATCGTCATTTTACCCGTATTGAAAAGTCACCGACCTGATGCAATCGCCATGCATGCTCGCTTCCTTCCTGACTTTCTAGGAACCGTGACTTCCCTGACGCTGAGAGCCTGAGACAGCCTCCGATCCCCACGTAAATCCACTGACTTGCTGAGTCTGCATATAGCTCTGCAGCAGAAGCATTCTCTGCTGCTTTCTCCAATGTTCAGAGCTCTTTTCCCAGTCGTCAATGGTCGGAGTTCAGACAGTCGAGTAGATTTTTTTAAACTGTATCGCCGCAACTCCCGACCCAACGATCGAACACGATGATGCAGTTCACCACAGCATCTCTTCATCCCCTTCTTTATTCTGGGAGGGTGAAGACTACAGTACTACACCTGCACCTGCATGTTTGATTAACTACTGCATCTGTAATTCGCAAGCAATCAACAACCAGATCGAAGAACATCACCAAGCATGTTCTTGACTGCGGCGGTCAGTGGAGAAGCAGAAACTTCGGTCGATCGACCGGTAAAAAAAGTAAACGGCAGCTCCTGCCACGGCCAGCCATGTCGTCCTCCACGCTCTCACGTGCCGCCCTCACGTGATCCCACATGATTAAAAGCTAAACAACATGGCAGGTTAGTCCTTGGAACAACTGACACCGGTGTGAAGCTCAGAGAATTAGACAACACTAGCTTAGTCACTCTTGGTCCTAAGGCAAAGGTGTTCATCATCAGTACAGTCAAAGATGCAGCACATGACAGCCCTGACTTCTCCCTGTGCGGAGCGGATTAGATAATCTGATGGGCACATGATTAGCATCAGGATCTTGGTTAGTTACTGGGGCTCGATCCGATCAGTGTAGCACCTCCGCCGCTCGCTAGCCGACTAGACGATTAGTTTACTGTCTGCCTTGGTGCCACTGGGAATAAAACCCTTGGCAAAGCCCACGTTAACTCCACCACCTCCTCTCAGCCTCTCCTCGATCTTTGCTCCTCTCCGATCCACGCCAGACCTCACCCACCATCCTTCCTCGTCTGCACACTGCCCCAGAAGAACAAACCACTGACCGGCCACCAGGCGGCCCGTCACTCGAGATGAGTCTTTCTTCTGCTTCTTCCAGGGGTTGTCGTCCGGTGGCTCTGCGAGTGCTTCTTCTTCTGCTGCTTCTGTTCTTGAGCTCGGCGTCGTCGTCGTTGGCCGCAAGTGCCGGGCAGCAGTACCGGCCGTCTCGAAGGCTGCTGGTGTCGCGGCCATCGACGCACAAGAGCAAGCAGCAGATGTGGGTCGGCGGCGAGAAGAAGCCCTATGAGACCAACGCCGGCGCCAGCTTGGGGCGCCGGAGGATACCGCCCCGAACTTGGAATCCCGTGCACAACAGATAAAAACTGGTACATGCGTGCCTACTCCCAAGCTTGTGCGTGAGTGTGTGGTTCAGTTGTTTCGTCTCATTGTGATCTAAATCAGCCAGTTTGCCGTTAATTTCAGGAATGCACGGAATAGATCGTCGTGGAGCCTAAGCCACCCAGTAATCGGGAATCAGGAATTCAGGATCAGAAGGGAACTAGACATACATGGAGGATCGTCCTCGCATCTGTGTGCAAACCTTTTTCAATTTTGTAGTGGTAGTTTTTCCTTTTTGTTTCCTTCAATTTTTAGATTCTTTTTGGAGTAACATCACGTTTTGAGAGGAAAGGCTCAAAAAGAGCCCTGCTTTTATAAAGCAAAAGTAACATCACGTTTTAATGACAGGCTCTTTTGCCTTCATCTTGTTGTTTGGTTGGATTTAGCAGCAGCTGTAACATATATAAGTGGTTCGTGGTACATGCATGGAAGAAACTAGTATCGATCGATCTTTTTTTTTTCGTCCGTCTAATTCTGTATTGTAGCATACGAAATGCAAATCATATAAACCACTAGTATCTGAAGTGCCACGTGTATTAGGAAACATGCATACAATTTTTGAATCTCGATGCAGACAGTTTTCAAAAGAAAGGCTGCAAGTACAAAAGAACAAATAAGTTTCCATTGTAAAAATATGCAGCCGTGGACATGTGGGCTGTGGCTACCACATCCAGCCGGAGGCCAAAATAAAGGCAACAGAAAATTTGTTCGAAGCTGCAAAAAGAGAGAGCCAGCCCAGCCCATCTAAAGAAGGCTGACTTGTTCGTATCTTTGATGGGCCGAGGCCAGGGCCAGTGCTTTCAAGGGAAAAAGGAAATGGGTGTTAAGTCATTTAGAGGCATGTGATCATATCTCATTACCCTCAAAAAAGAAGTGATCATATCTCATTGTACCTGTTGTTAGTAGTTGTTCAAGGTCTGATTACCTGTTAACGAGGAGGGGGATGAAAATCCTCAGGCGCTGAAGATTGACAGCTTGCTACTTATAAAAAAAAAAAATTGGCGGGAGCCATGAAGATTACTAAAGTTGTCGAATTATATTGCCTAGCCTCGGGAGCCATGATTCATAAGCATAAAAATATTAGTACTTTCCACAAAAATATAGTCATTCTCATTAATATTACTGGGAGTAAAACTATCGTACCCGAAATTCAATCCTATAAACCACTAGTATTTGAAATACTACATGTATTAGGCAACATGGAAGCAATTTTTGAATCTCGATCAGACAATATTGAAAAGAAGGCTCCAAGGACAAAAAGAAAATAGTGAAAACATGCAGCCTTAGACATGTGGGTTGTGGCTACCATAAATAGTACTAATACTAGTAGATGTCGCAGGCCTAATCCTATGCATCGTCGCATCGCCTAAAGGCTCCGTTGATGGCCCAGCCCATTGGATGAGATATTTTCCGCTTTTTTCTTCTTACTTTTTTTTCAGATTTTCAAAAAAGTTTTCAGATTCTGAAAAATGTTCAGATTTGAAAATTTACTTAGATTAAAAATTTGTTTATTTTGAAGTTTATTTGGATTTGAAATTTTTAGGATTTGAAATACGATCAAATTTGATTTTTTTAGATTCAAAATTTATTCGGATTTGAAATTTGTTCGATGGATTTGAAAATTTACAAACTTAAAAAAATCTGTTTTGAAACCAAAGTGGGATTAAAAAAGGATTTTAAAAAATCAGATAAGACATTTGTTCAAATTTGATGGAAAAAATCAGATTTAAAAATTGTTCATTAAAAAAAGTGCAAATTTCAAAACGCTTGCATATTTCAAATATGTTCGGATTTTAAAAGTTCATATTAAAAAAATTAAAACTCAAAATGTGAAAAAATCGTAACCCATCTTCTTACTCCATGTCATGTGGGTGAAGCTCCCTATCCCTTGCATTTAGATTCCTTGGAAGCAAACCAACAATATAAATCGGCTTTTCTTCCTAATTCTGAATCAACTCGCTATAGAGTGATGAATCAATTAAATCAAGCATCTAAACTGTTTTATCACCCGTGGCTAGCATTATCACAAGGAAGGGGACGAATGTTCGTTGTCCTAAGTGTGTCGGCTATTGCTGGACGGGAACGGTCAGATATCTATCTAGCCCTTGTATTCCTTTTGGTAAACTTCTTCTATTTCTTCATGTTCAGTCTTTTTATTGTGCTATCTTTTGGTTAAAGTGCAGTAGATAGTTTGCTCATCAGCTTGAGAAGGTGGCTATGCTCATAGCTTCTCTATATTGTACAATTCTCCTTTCGATATGTTATAGATTCATGATGGTGCAAGTAGAAAAGCAAACCAGGATGCAAATATCTAACTAGTCTTGTATTCAACCAACTCTACAATGACTTGTGCAAGATCGCACTCCTTTATACGGACAGAATCAAAAAGAGGAGAAATATAAAGAATGTCTTCTCCTATCAATCGAGAGGATACGTGACCTATTTAGGCCCGTCAATTCTTCAGGCGGGTGAATCCAAGCGTTCAATGCAACTGCCACCAACAAGGGGCTACCTCGAAAGGCTGGTCTTAGCCTTGACCAACCGCTTCGTTGGAATTCAACTTTCCAGATGCTTGTTGAAGCTATCAAATATAAGGCAGTCCTAAATAGCTATGCAAGTGAGAATGGTGAAGTTGCACCCGATGTGAAAGAGTGGGACAATACTGAAGTCATATGTGATTTTCTTAGAGCTTTTGAAGAAGCTACAAATGCAGTTTCAGCTGATAGGAAACCAACTTCACATCTGTTCTTGCTTATGATCTTGTGCATCCGTAATGTCTTAAGGGATCCTCAATGGAAAGTTAATGCAACCATGTATAATCTATCCCTTTCTATGGATGACAAGTTCGAGAAGTACCGGAAATAATCCAAGCTGAATGTTGTGCTTGTGATTACCACAGTACTTGATCCAAGGAAAAAGTTTTA
Organism: Poa pratensis; assembly: GCA_947311845.1. Taxonomy (NCBI): domain Eukaryota; kingdom Viridiplantae; phylum Streptophyta; class Magnoliopsida; order Poales; family Poaceae; genus Poa; species Poa pratensis. The sequence goes on from CAMZMU010000074.1 coordinate 54,079,870, forward strand.
CTACTTGGAATTCTTTTATGAAAAGTACTGTGAGCATTTTGTGGACATTGAGACTTGCCTTGATATCATATCCAAAACAATGAAGTCATACTATGAGTTGTATGAAGAGCAAGTCAAAAGAAGCAATGAGCAATCTGTGTCTCGTGAAGCTAACATTAATGTGGGGTCACCTGTTCTTGGTAAAAGAAAACTTGAAGAAGAATTTGCCCGATACAAGTCAAGGAGGCTAGCCTACACCCAACCAAAGTTGGAGCTGGACGCATACATAGATGAGAATTTCATTGAGAGTTCAGTTGAACCATTTGATATACTTGCATGGTGGAAATCAAATACTGAAAAATACCTTGTACTCTCAGCTATGGCTCGTGACTTCCTTGCAGTGCCACTTAGTACTGTGTCGTCCGAGTCGACATTCAGTTGTGGCGGAAGAGTTCTAGGAGATACACGAGCCTCCCTAGCACCACATGCCCTTGAAGCTTTAGTTTGCGCAAAGGACTGGCTTATTAAAGTCCCAAGCAATGAAGGTAAAATGCAGGTCCAAGCTCTAGTCTGCCCTTAAAGCAATGAAGCTTTAGTCTGCATAAATGTAATTTTTGATGCTTACTATATATTGTCCATGTGCAGGTCCAAGCTTAGCAGGAGGTCCTAGCTCAGAGCATGATGCTGGGTCATTTCCTGATGTCCACTAGTACAGTATGATGGCATGTACGTTCAGTCATGTTAATTTGGTCTCTGTAGTGACCTCCCATGGATTTTAAACATGGCCATCTGTTAATTTGAGAATGGTGGGGAAATGTCTTCCTGTTATTTTGCTTGCTCAGCCTTTGTTTTTTTATAGTACTTCATAAGCTAACTTGTTTTTTTACAGTATAGTCAGCTACTATATATGCTCTGCTATATTCTAAAGTCTGAAAAATAAATGCTACTCTGATGGCTAAGCACTCACGGCAGTTAACTGCAGGAAATTTCAGTAGACGATCCCAGATCAGCCGGAGCTCCAAGTTGAACTTAGCTCAGCTGGAGATGATGCTACTTGGCAAGTTCAGAGCATGATGCTTCAATCTGAAGTTTTATGTTTCTTATGCATCTAATCTTGGACAAGCAGCATTGTTGATATCTGGAACTTGTAATATAAGTCTGAAAAATAAATGCTACTCTTATTAGCAATTTTCGTTGGAATCGTGATTTATCTATTTTTCATGGTTTCCGAGATGTATTGGTGTATATTTTGCTCGTATCCTTTTTACAAATTTTCTGTGAATTTTAATTGCAAAGTAACATTCAGATGTCGGAGAACTATGAGCATTTTGAGATTTTAATCTGTTGTATATTCCACGCTCTACAGCTGCAGTACACGGAAATTTTCCCCGGAATCAAATTACAAAGCTAGCTTTAGCAACGGACAACTAATTAGTACTCGGCTAGTTAGAATCCACGGGTTGGATCCGTCGTTTCAGCCTGAAAATTCCTTGCGGGGCGGTGCGGGGCGGGCGTGAAATCTGTGTGGGGCGGGGTGGGCTGGATTAATAAAATAATTTGTTGGTTTTGCCTGGGCTGGGGAAGCAGCTTAGTGAAATGTGGTATGGGCTGGAGACGGTGCGGGTTTTGCACCATTCCCAGGCTGACCCCCAACGTGATGGTTCCTTTTCCAAGAGCCCAGGGCAAGTTAAAGTAACTATATTTGTACTAAAAATTTATACCTTCTTAATTTTAATCCTATTGTGGTTTTAACAAATATATGTTGCATACTATATAGTTAGCATTGTTAATCATACACTACTTTTTTGTAAAATTGTTTGCTGTTATAAAGTTTCAATGTCGTATATCATTGAAACTTTCTCTCGGTTGCACAGTAAGTTGGGAATAAATTTTCTTTTTGAAAGGACACGGATGTCGCCTAGAGGGGGGTGAATAGGCGATTAAAATTCTTTATGGTTTAGGCTTGAATAAATGCGGAATAAAACTAGCGTTTAATTTATCAAGCACGAAACCTAAACAAGCTAGGTTTACCTATGTGCACCAACAACTTATGCTAAACAATATAAGCAAATATGTGATAGCAAGATATATTATTTCAAGCTCGATGGCTATCACAAAGTAAATAGCATAAGTAAGAAGCTCGAGTATAGAAATACCGAGCACTTGGAGACGATGATTTATCCCGAAGTTCACTTCCCAATGGAAGCTACGTCTCCGTTGGAGCGGTGCGGAGTCACAAAGTGATCCCCGAATAGCCGTCAAATGGCACACCGTAATATCCTTCGTGCCTCCACCAATGCGGAGTGCCACGAACCACTATGGGACACTTAAGGGTGGTCACCGAACCCGTACAAGAATGAGGCACACTCCACAACTTAATTGGAGGCTCTCACCGAATTCCCGCGGCTCCCAAAGCCACAAGAATCACAAGGTTGGGGCGCGTCTCCACAACTTAATTGGAGGCTCCCAACAATCCCGCGAGCCACCAAAACTCCGAGATCAACTAGGACCGTCTAGGGCACTCCAAGTACCCAAGAGGACAAGCTCTAGGGCACCCCAAGTACCCAAGAGTAACAAGCTTCTCAACTTCGATTTCCACGTATCACCGTGGAGAACTCAAACCGATGCAACCGATGCAATAGGTAAGAACACAAGAAGTGCTCAAAATCCTTCACTCTCAAATCCCACCAAAGCAACTAATGCTATTGGGGGGAGAAGAGAGGAAGAACAAAGAAAACACCAAATTCTTCCAAGATCTAGATCCAAAAGCTTCCCCCACACTTAGAGGAGAGATTGATTGGTGGAATGGTAGATCTAGATCTCCTCTCTCTTTTCCTTCTAATTGGAGGCAAGAATCATGGAGGAATAGAGAGAAAGCAAAGCTTCAAAAGGTCAACAATGGAGGTCAAAACCGTGCTCAAGAGTTGGGGTCTCTTTGGAGAAGAAGACCCCTTAAATAGGTGGGGAGAAATCTGCCCGTTTGGCCAGAAAAAGCACGGGTCGGATAATCCGACCCACACTTGAATCGGATAATCCGAAATATATCAGAGAGCTGCAAAATAGCAGTTTTCGCGACCAGCAGAAATCCGGGTCGGATATTCCGATTCATTTTGAATCGGATTATCCGATAGTCTGAAAACTGACAGAAACAGCAAAACGAAAACTGCAATATCTTTTTCATCCGAACTCCGATATCGATGTTCTTGGGCTCGTTGGAATCACCACAACGAGCACGACAAGATGATGCAAGAAAACATCATAGTCCATCGTGAGGAGGAATCCACAAGAAAGAGTTTGACCTCTCTTATAAAAGACAAACCGGTAAAACCTCCAATATCAAAAACGCAACAAGATATTCATGAAATCCGTTTTTGATGAACTAGAGCTTGGTATAGAGATGACACAAGCTCTAAATTCTCACATGGATGAAAGCCAAATAAGAACCAAGAAAGATGATATGCCAAGTATGCAAAGGTTTGAGCTCTCTCCAACTGATACGCTAAAACTCAATCGAGAGCCCCTTTGATAGTACGGTATCTATCCTATAACCCGGTCTCCCAACTAGAACCATGAGACCGGTAAAATAGAAACCCTATCATACCTTTGCCTTGCGCATTCCACTTGAGCTAGATGATGACGATCTTGATCTCTTCAAGTGGGCCACCTTTCTTGATTGCGCTTCGCTTGGTGAAGATCTACATATTTCTCCCCCATACACCACTATGGGAGAGCCTCTTATCGGCATATCTTCACATGACCATTATCTCCAAATGGGTGGCAAGCTTCAAGCATATGATATCTTCGAGATACTTCTCTTGAACTTGCACATCTCAAGGTTGATGACGATCACCACTTGATGTCATCCCCATGGGCTATATGAAATCTTCATTTGATGCACACCCAAATAAAGATACCTAACCACACATAGAAAATGCCACACACATGTAATGGGTTAGTTGACAAAGCTATATGGATAATTTCTTACCATACCAAGAGATACATTATCCCACTTGGTACATCTTGGAGCTTTGTGTATTGATCAACCTTGTATCTTTTCTTCTCTTTTCAATAGATGATGTCTTGAAGATAACCATGAATGTCACATAATCCTTTTCTTCAAGACATACTTGCAATATGCTCAACTTACACATGACCAATCATCGGATAACTTCTCGAATAACAACTTGGTCATCACATACTCTTCTTCTTGATCATATCAAGTATATATCCATAACCTCGATGATCTTGATGCCCAAAACTTCATTATATCAATATATTCATGACATCAATAACCTTGAATCCAACATATGGAGTTCAAGCATGGTCTATGGACAAACCCTACAAGTACAACTCGATGCAACCATTAGTCCATAGGGATTGTCATTAATTACCAAAACCACACATGGGGGCGCCATGCCCTTTCAATCTCCCCCATTTTGGTAATTGATGACAATCTCTTTTACAAGGGTTTATATAATGAATTAAGCAACCATGCAAAGCAACAAGCATGGATGCATGAGCATGAAAGAAGCATGGATGCATGAGCATGAAAGTAAATGCTTATGACCAAAACAAAAGCATAACACCAAATTTCCCTTTAAACCCTCTAAAACTTCTCCCCCATTGGCATCCATTTCCAAAATGGGCGAAAAATCTTAGAAGATCAATATAGTATGAGCTCCCCCATAACGCGTGCGTTTCTCAAAATATGAGTGAAATCAAATACACATATCCAATGACGAATAATTGGAGAGAGCACAAACTATATTGAGAATCCAAAGGTTGCAAAAGAATGATATGGAAAACTTTTTACAATTCTCCAAATAAAAAGTAAGCAATCAAAAGGATCCAACTAACCAAATAAACACAAGATATTATGATTTGAGCAAAATAGTGTTTTAAAAAAATAGAGGAGCTCCCCAATATTTGTACACAATTTAGAATTATTTGAATACAAGGTGTACAAACATGGAATCCTCACTCCTCCGGTATCCAAAAAAAATGAATTCACAAGCTCAATAAGATGCAAATGAACAACAAAGCTTGTGACATATCCCATGGTGAAGATAATTGGCTTGTAAAGACAAGCAAGATATTCACCAAGATGAGAGCACCAAGAAGTGATAAAATAGTATATGCACTCATAAATCAAATTCTTTTCGGAGTCACGCCAAAGAATCAAAAACATAGTAAAAGAAGTGACACCGAAGAATTAGGGTATCGAGTAAAGATGTAATTTCTCTCATGTATATAGGTTTCCAAGTGTACAACAATCATGAGATATATATCCACAAAGAAACATGTACACATAAAATTAGTTACTAAGGAAAAGAAACACGATATCCAAAGGGAAGTCATAAAATATACACATATGATGTTTGTTTAGGATCATAGCCCATAGCTCAATATTCTCATATTGTATAATAATGAACTTCAAATTCAACCACAACAAATGCATCACAAATATCACTAAGAGAAAAGAGATAGATGGGACGCATTGATAAAGCAACAAGTATCATAAGAATCGAATAGGATTTGCAAATTCATCAATAAAGTCTCTCTAAACTTTTGCAAGAAACACAATAAAGGTATAAATAAGTTTCATGCCATGATGCAACCTACACAAGGTTGGATGCTAGAAAAGTATGCATGAGGGTGAATACTTGTTACCGAGATGACATTGGGTTGATGTAGTAGATAAAATTTCATCAACCATCCTCGCTTGACTCCAATAAGCATGTAGTGAGGTACCTTCATTATAAATGAGACAAGCATCCAATGCATCTCCATGTACCTAAAACATATTCAAGTAAAATTGTTCCCAAACTAATTGGGTCCAAGTAGTTAGTCAAACTACAATACATAGAAGGAACTCCTCAAAAAATATGTGCATATAGATATGAAATTGGATTTCATGCACATCTTAACAAATTTAGGATTTCGAGGAGTTTCACCTATATATTGGCACAAAGAAAGAAAGCATGCCATAAAATAAACATGTAGTACATATGCATGCCTATTAACTTTAATAACCAAAATGAGATACAATTTGGACAAATATCAAGAAATCAAAGATGGTCCAAATTATATCAAAGATCCAAATCAAAAATTGATTTAGAGAAGCCAATTGAAACTAAAACCAAACCAACACATGATTGAAAAGATATCAATTGGACAAAGATATCAAAATGAAAATAAGATACCAATTGAGAGAGAGATGTTAATCAACGAATGATATAACCCACTCCCAAAGAGAGATGCCAATTGGGACAAACTCTCAAAAAGAAAGAGTGGGGTTCCAACAAATAAACCACACCCTCTACACTTTTCATGATGGCACAAAGTACCAAGCCGAAAAGGTTTGTCTTACATGAGACATGTCATCGGGATCAAAGACCAAAGGAAAGGATCAAATACAAATAGAATATAAATAGTGTTTAAAAAAATACATGATAGCTCTCCCAACAAAAGTGTATTATTTATGATCTTGTATTTGAATACACAATGCACACATATGGAATCATCGCTCTCCAAATATCTATTCAAACACTAGTCATATATCAAGTAAAAGCAATAAGATCCAATACTAATGAAAAAATAAGTTTGTATTCAATATAGGATAGCTCACCCAAGAATAGTGCATTATCTATAAGTAGACTTTGAATGCAAGGTGCACAATGATGGGATCAATGCCTCTCCTACACCAAATAAAACATTAGGAAAGTTTGAGTAAAGTAAAAGAATCCACAAGAGGCAAGGAAGACAACGGGAGATAAAACACATTAAATTTGGCAAGAAATAAGGCAATAAAGTCAAGAGCCAATATGAAGACGACCTACAAATTCACCACAATTGTGAATCACTTGTTCTTGGACAAGGAGTATATGGAGAGATATTTCTCGGTGGTATATTAGAATGACATTCAAGATCATCTTCACAAAACATAAGCACACGACAATGTATAAGATTTAAGTGAGAAGCTTATGGAGATAGAAGTTCTTGATAGCTTCAAATATTCACATGATAATGCAAAGCAACTACAAAGAGTACTTTGAAGCAATTGGTTTTCCAAAGAGATATATGAGAACATATTAGAGGAAAACCTTACCAAGAACATTCATCACAAACAAGATCCAAAGTGTGAGTAAGTAAAAACATTTAAGCAAATGGGAACTTGTTTGAGAAACATGCCACATAGGAACAAGATAATTAACAATATCAATTCTAGGTGGCAATACCTCATATGTTCACATTGACTAGGTTGTAATATGCACATAGCATATTACTCCCCCATAATGTGATAATCCATTTATTCTCCACAAGAGGCAAATAAAAACCAACTAGAGATAATTAATGGACATTATAGAATTTGAATTTCTCATGGTATGACATACCACATAGAAACTAGATAAGATTGATATATCAACTCTAAGTGGTAGAACTCATGTATACATATTTTTAGGATTGTGAGGTGCGCAAGCATATCACTCCCCCAAAATGGGATAGTCCAAAAATATCTCAAAAAGAGCCAATTAAGATATAAGCAAGTTGATACAAATGGCTCAACACAAACTCACACATACATGGTGTGCAAACCAACATACACATACTTGATTCTCAAGATAAGTAAGTAGAGAGCACAACACATACAAACACTAGCAAGGTACAAAACCAAACACATGCAAGGGTGCAAGCAACTTTCAATGTATGTATGATTTAAACACAAGTTACCGCAAGGAGGAACATTGGATATGAGATAGAACAATATAATCCAAATGACTTGGCTTGAGAGAATATAATTGATGAAGATCCCTTAATTCTTCATGATGTAGCCAAGTCTCTAATGCCCTCCACCAACACCTATTGATCAAGTTTTAGTTTGTTGGTCCCCAACCAAGTTGGGTCCTAAGAGGTTAGTCACAATAGGCTTGGCAACCCAAATGGTCCTTTTCTTGACACCACTTTGAGTACCAACATATTTGGCAAACACATTGCCAACCTTATCCTTCCTAAGAGAATAAACATTATCAATTATTATGGGATTGGATAAGTTACCACTAGTGCATGAAGAGGCAAAATGACCCTTCTCACGACATATGTAGCAACATTTGCTTCCTCCTTTCTTCTTAGTTGAAGCTTCATCATGAGGAGGCATGCCATGGTTCTTCTTGGGAAGGGACCGTTCTTCATCTTGATGAACTTGAGTTTGAACTTGAGGCCTCTTCCCTTGTTGCTTCTTGCTAAGAGATTTCTTCTTCATAGGGCAAGATCTAACATGGTGCCCTTCAACTTTGCACTTGAAGCAAGTGATCTTGGCCGAATTCTTGACTTGTTCTTGGCCCTTCTTTTTCTTGTTATACTTGGACTTGTTCTTACTATTGGAGTTGAATCCAAGTCCACTCTTGTCATTGGGACGTCTTTGCACACTCAACATGTTGTCAAGTGTGGGCTTCCCATCATGACGCTTTTCCAAGTCTTTCTTCAAAGAAGTGACTTGTGCCTTGAGCTCTTTTAATTCCTCTACATGGTTAGTATCAACAAAAACACTAGAGGAAGTAGAAACTTCATTGTTAGAACAAAAAGGCATGGAAAGTAATTCATCACAAGATGTAGCAATATTATGAGTGGATGAATTACTAGGACTAGCACATGGCAATAAAGCATGTTGAGTAGAAGTTGTGCCATTGTCCACATGAGGTTCACACGATGTTACCTTAGACATAATAGCCTCATGAGCTAACTTTAGCTTATCATTGGAGACTAAAAGATCCTCATGAGAGCTCAAAAGCTTTTCATGTCTTTCTTCCAATTTCTCATAATTGCTAGAAAGCAATGCAAGTTGAGCCCTTAGCTCAACATTCTCAGTCAATATGGATGCTTCACAAGAGATAGAGTTAGTAGCACAAGCATCATTATTTATGATAATAGGAGAAAGTAACTTGGCAAGCTCTTTAGAGTGAGAAGCTTTAAGTTGCGCATGAGACTCGGTGAGTTTGATGAGCTCACCCTTAATGACCCTAGAGCCATTATCTAGGTGCTCAAAATCCTCAAGGAGTTTGGCATGTGCATCTAAAAGCTTACTATTTGTTATTTTGAAATCATTAACCAACTCAAGGGCTCTATCATGGGATCCCTTTACTCTAGAAAATTCAAGAGCAAATGTCTCCTCAAGAGACTCCTTAGTGGTTTCTTCTTCTTCAAGAGCTTCCTTGAGTTCGGCGATCTCATCCGCATATTTATATTCGCGGCTTTGCATTTTCTCAATCGTGTCTTCATGCTCATCAATAAGTTTCTTGCTCTCGATAGCAATAGTCAAGATTTCTATAAAGTTAGAACAAGCATTCTTATTTTTACTTAGAGCATGAAAGACAACTTGACCTTTCCTATTTAAGGAAGACATACTATCATCACAATCATCATCACTATCTTCATGGATATATTGGAATCCAAGGTAGGAGATACCTCGGAAGCTTTAGCCATAAGGCAAAAGTGAGTAAATGATGATGACGATGAAGAATTGCTTGAAGCACCATTTAAGTCCATGTCTTGTTCCATTGAGTGTTCGGTTTCCTCTACATGGTTAGCCAAACAAATACTAGAGGAAATCGAAGCATTTTTATTTTGGCAACAAGATGTAGAGAGCATATCATCACGAGGATTAATCAAGCTATTTGTACATGATATGCAAGGACTATGAACACAAGCATGTAAATCAATTTTTGTGCTAGATGTGTTTAAGTCCAAAGATAAATCATTGCAATAAGATATAGGTGAGGGATCATCAACAATAATCTCACTATCATCATTACAACATTTATCACTACTCGCATTATTTTGTGGCTTGCCACATGTAGGTGAAGTAGACGAAGTTGAGAACTCATTACGGCCGGAAGTGGAGGGACAACAATCATCTCCACAATTCTTGGACACATCATATTTATCTTGAAGTTTGGTCCAAAGCTCATGAGCATTCCGAAAAGGAGAGACCGACATAATAACTACATCGCTCAAAGCATTGAAAATCACATTAGAAGCTTGAGCATCTAGATAGGAATTATTCTCATCCAATAAAGATAATCTTTTGGGATTCCTTGGAGGAGAATAACCCCTATCTAGAATTCGCTCTATGTATGGGTCAATGACCCGAATAATATCAAGAATGCGAATTTTCCAAACATCATAGTTAGTGCCATCTAATATAAAAGAAGCATTGTGCACTAGTCCGCTAGACGACATCTTTACTCTCTAGGCGGTGAAGCCTAATAAGGAGAGAACCCGCTCTGATACCAATTGAAAGGACACGGATGTCGCCTAGAGGGGGGTGAATAGGCGATTAAAATTCTTTATGGTTTAGGCTTGAATAAATGCGGAATAAAACTAGCGTTTAATTTATCAAGCACGAAACCTAAACAAGCTAGGTTTACCTATGTGCACCAACAACTTATGCTAAACAATATAAGCAAATATGTGATAGCAAGATATATTACTTCAAGCTCGATGGCTATCACAAAGTAAATAGCATAAGTAAGAAGCTCGAGTATAGAAATACCGAGGCACTTGGAGACGATGATTTATCCCGAAGTTCACTTCCCAATGGAAGCTACGTCTCCGTTGGAGCGGTGCGGAGTCACAAAGTGATCCCCGAATAGCCGTCAAATGGCACACCGTAATCTCCTTCGTGCCTCCACCAATGCGGAGTGCCACGAACCACTATGGGACACTTAAGGGTGGTCACCGAACCCGTACAAGGATGAGGCACACTCCACAACTTAATTGGAGGCTCTCACCGAATTCCCGCGGCTCCCAAAGCCACAAGAATCACAAGGTTGGGGCGCGTCTCCACAACTTAATTGGAGGCTCCCAACAATCCCGCGAGCCACCAAAACTCCGAGATCAACTAGGACCGTCTAGGGCACTCCAAGTACCCAAGAGGACAAGCTCTAGGGCACCCCAAGTACCCAAGAGTAACAAGCTTCTCAACTTCGATTTCCACGTATCACCGTGGAGAACTCAAACCGATGCAACCGATGCAATGGGCAAGAACACAAGAAGTGCTCAAAATCCTTCACTCTCAAATCCCACCAAAGCAACTAATGCTATTGGGGGGAGAAGAGAGGAAGAACAAAGAAGAACACCAAATTCTTCCAAGATCTAGATCCAAAAGCTTCCCCTCACTTAGAGGAGAGATTGATTGGTGGAATGGTAATCTAGATCTCCTCTCTCTTTTCCTTCTAATTGGAGGCAAGAATCATGGAGGAATAGAGAGAAAGAAAGCTTCAAAAGGTCAACAATGGAGGTCAAAACCGTGCTCAAGAGTTGGGGTCTCTTTGGAGAAGAAGACCCCTTAAATAGGTGGGGAGAAATCTGCCGTTTGGCCAGAAAAAGCACGGGTCGGATAATCCGACCCACACTTGAATCGGATAATCCGAAATACATCAGAGAGCTGCAAAATAACAGTTTTCGCGACCAGCAGAAATCCGGGTCGGATATTCCGATTCATTTTGAATCGGATTATCCGATAGTCTGAAAACTGACAGAAACAGCAAAACGAAAACTGCAATATCTTTTTCATCTGAACTCCGATTTCGATGTTCTTGGGCTCGTTGGAATCACCACAACGAGCACGACAAGATGATGCAAGAAAAATCATAGTCCATCATGTGAGGAGGAATCCACAAGAAAGAGTTTGACCTCTCTTATAAAAGACAAACCGGTAAAACCTCCAATATAAAAAACACAACAAGATATTCATGAAATCCGTTTTTGATGAACTAGAACTTGGTATAGAGATGACACAAGCTCTAAATTCTCACATGGATGAAAGCCAAATAAGAACCAAGAAAGATGATATGCCAAGTATGCAAAGATTTGAGCTCTCTCCAACTGATAAGCTAAAACTCAACGAGAGCCCCTCTTGATAGTACGGTATCTATCTATAACCCGGTCTCCCAACTAGAACCATGAGACCGGCAAAATAGAAACCCTATCATACCTTTGCCTTGCGCATTCCACTTGAGCTAGATGATGACGATCTTGATCTCTTCAAGTGGACCACCTTTCTTGATTGCGCTTCACTTGGTGAAGATCTACATATTTCTCCCCCATACACCACTACGGGAGAACCTCTTATCGGCATATCTTCACATTACCATTATCTCCAATGGGTGGCAAGCTTCAAGCATATGATATCTTCTTGATACTTCTCTTGAACTGCACATCTCAAGGTTGATGACGATCACCACTTGATGTCATCCCCATGGGCTATATGAAATCTTCATTTGATGCACACCCAAATAAAGATACCTAACCACACATAGAAAATGCCACACACATGTAATGGGTTAGTTGACAAAGCTATATGGATAATTTCTTACCATACCAAGAGATACATTATCCCACTTGGTACATCTTGGAGCTTTGTGTATTGATCAATCTTGATCAACCTTGTCTCTTTTCTTCTCTTTTTAGTAGATGATGTCTTGTAGATAACCATGAATGTCACATAATCCTATTCTTCAAGACATACTTGCAATATGCTTAAATTACACATGGCCAATCATCGGATAACTTCTCGAATAACAATTTGGTCATCACTTACTCTTCTTCTTGATCATATCAAGTATATATCCATAACCTCGATGATCTTGATGCCCAAAACTTCATTATATCAATATATTAATGACATCAATAACCTTGAATCCAACATATGGAGTTCAAGCATGGTCTATGGACAAATCCTACAAGTACAACTCGATGCAACCATTAGTCCATAGGGATTGTCATTAATTACCAAAACCACACATGGGGCGTCATGCCCTTTCAATCTCCCCCATTTTGGTAATTGATGACAATCTATTTTACAAGGGTATATATAATGAATTAAGCAACCATGCAGAGCAACAAGCATGGATGCATGAGCATGAAAGAAGCATGGATGCATGAGCATGAAAGGTAAATGCTTATGACCAAAACAAAAGCATAACACCAAATTTCCCTTTAAACCCTCTAAAACTTCTCCCTCATTGGCATCCATTTCCAAAATGGGCGAAAAACCTTAGAAGATCAATATAGTATGAGCTCCCCCATAACGCGTGCGTTTCTCAAAAATATGAGTGAAATCAAATACACATATCATTAAGGAAAAGTAAGGAAAGTGCACGCCTCCTTAATATTTTTGCAATTGATGGATTATATATCATGTTTGTATGTTATTGTATGAATGTTCTACTCTATTTTTAAATATTATATTGGTAGAGATTCCAATATACGGCCTTAAAAATATCTTAATAGAGGGATGTACTGTATGGTACATAGAATATTCTAGAGTATACATTAAACAATTGGCATGACCATTTTTCCATTATCAAATGTACTTAGAGGTTAGAATGGATTGGTTATAAGATAATAATATGTTGAAGATGCGTATTTTTTATTGTAATAATATTACTTCTAGTAATCAACCACATAAAGTAATATGGGTTCAATTTTTAACTGATCATATTTAATTATTGTATATGCTCACCGCAAGGCGCCTCTGCATCGCACGGTGTATAAGAATGCTCACAACAAATTATACATTTGAAATGTATCTAGCGAAACAATTCATATGACAAGGCTATTGCTGTTCGACACGTTTTATATCGACTTCAGTCATGCTTTATTGGAGTTATCTGACGCCAAGGAGGAAGGAATATCGATTAGGATCCTAGCCTTGTTCCGTTTGAAGTTCCTAAGAAAGGGGATTGGATTCATTCACTTGCATTCCTGCTAGCACTAAAAAAAGCTACTGGATCCGGGGCAAGCATGGGATTGTCTGAAACATAGGCAGAATTGGCTGTTTTTCTCCAATTTTAAGCAACTGCTACGCGGATAAGCCACAAACCCCAGCAAGCTGCTGCAACGGGCGTGAATCCGTTCTACTTCTGTTCTGTTGTCTCACTTATGAGGAGCTGGTACTTCCTGATCAAGAGTGTAGTGAGCATAAGTATTGTATTGTTCAGTATTTTCTTTTCAGCATAGGATAGATTAGCAGAAAAATAAAACTTGTAACCGCCAATCTAACTGATTGTTCTTACATGGTACATCATATTGGTCTATCACGTATAATGGTTTATGTAAACTAAACTTTGATTTTTTTTATAACTAGTTAATAGACTCTTATATTAATCATTAGCCTCCTTAGTACCGCTCTATTCCCGAGATTGAATCTCCGATCTTTTCCTCTCTCCCTCCTGGGCCGCCCCCGCGCGGTGGCTCTGGAGGCTCCCAATCCCTAGGCCAAAAGGCCTCAGATCCTGTGCGCCGCCGGCCGCTGCTGCCGCCGGCGCCGGCGGTGGTGGCGGCGCCCAGCCGTCCAAGATGGGGGGCAAGGAGCGCACCCAGCCTTCAGCTCCACGCGCGGGGAGATGGAGTTGCGGGTCGGTGGCGCATGGTGGAGCTCTGGATGAGCTGGGGCAAGGAGAAGAAGGTCGTGAGGGTGGAGCTAACGGCGGTGTGCGACGGCGGTGGCCGAAGCTGTGAATCGACGTCGCCCGGGCCCAATCTGGATCCACCTGGGTCCAATCTGGGTCGGAGGGCCACTGCTGCACGGTGGCATCCAGTGCAGGCTCGAGGTTCTCGGGCGGGGCACTCGTGGTGACGCGGGGCTCGTCTCGGCTCTGGCCGTGTGCCACTGCTGTCGGTTGGGAAGGTGGCACGGCGGCGGTCCGGCGGCGTGGGGGACAGCTGGTAAGCCTGAATAATTGGTGGTGGTCCTAGGGTTGCTCTCACCGCGAAGATGAAGATCTGCTTGACGCATGTACCTTGATCTAGCAAGAGTGTCGAGTTTCGGAAGGCTCCGCCGGTGATCTATCATGGGCTAATGCCTAAAGATTGCTGGATCGGGGGATTCGGTCACGCCGAAGATAGCGGCGTGAAGCTCTGCGTCTGTGCCATCATGGGCAAATCCATGGTGTAGGCAGAGGCGGGGAATGTCATGAAAGCTGAGATTAAAGGACTAGCAAATGGTGATTGGAGACTTTGCGGCGATGAGGAACTTGCTTGGAGTTGCAGGAGGCGGAGCAGCGGTATGTTAGTGGTGGCAACATCACAGGTGAAGTTCAAAGTCCTACCTTTTAAGGTGAAAATCCAAGGTCTGGCCTTAATTGGTTGTGCCTGGGAATGATCTTGTTGAAGACATTGTTTTGAGAGCGGGGACTATCTTCAGGGTGAAAACCCAAAGTCTGGCCTTAATTGGTTGTGCCTGGTACTGTTCTTCTTGAAGGCGTTGCTTTTGAAGAACTGGACATCAGGTGGTGTCTTGGTGGTTGTGCGGCTGCTGCAAGGACTGTAACTCCGTAGCGGGACTTTTCTTTTTATTTCTTCTTCTTATTGTCTTTCGGCTGTGTGCATCCGTAATAGCTTTTGGTTATTGCGTTGTTGCAGAGGCTAGATGTAATTTGTATCTGCGCAATATTAATATACATTCTTTATCTAAAAAATAGACTCTTATATGTGGCAAATAATAGTACGAGAGTCACAAACATACTTTAGTATTTGAGGCCGTCCTGTTCTCGGGGTCTAGGGCGGTCACGTTGTTTGCCCGTTCTATGTACCGACTTGCCTTCTTCCTTCCCACGGCTACCGCAACTCTACCGGAAGCCATCTTAGTATCTTACTCGTCGCCGGTTGGACGCGGTGTTTTCTCCATTGGCACCACCATGCATGTTCTATAGACCCCCAAATTCTTCAGTTCATTGTCGTGTCGGGCCACCGACGTGATGCGGTGACAGTGGTTCCTCTCCCGCACCGCTACCGAGACACTACTAGAAGCCGTTTTCGTTCCCACATCCGGGCTCCAACTCCTCTGCGTTTGTAGGCCAAGCCGATAACATTTCTCTGGCTGAAATCCATCATTCACGTCTTCTGTGAACTTGCGGTCTCGTGATGCAATGCATTTTGTGCATACTCTTGATCAAGCTAAGTATTAACAAGTTATACACCGGTGAAGGGCTCATACAGGCGCTTGGCGATCCAATTCCTTGGGCATTTTTCCTCAAGCCGTTTTGCTTTATTCAAGCTAAAAACCTAAGAAAGTCACAAAGCAATCCTCGTGAGAAGCTCCATGATCCGTGTTCGTCACCATTTTCTACTCAATGCAGCAGATCCATAGGTTCAGGCGTTCCTTATTTGCCTGAAGAACATGGCCATTTCCGATTGGAAATTCAGATTTCCTACCACATCGATCGTCTCCACCGATCGTCCAAAAATTCTCAGAATCGCATCCTGCAGAACGCATCATCAGGATGCGCCAATGGTGTCGACGTTCTCGAGCCAGCTGACCACCTCCTGTATCGCCGGCCGGCTGAGCGGGATGGCGTCGACGCAGAGGCAGGCGAGGTCGAGCACGTACAGCATCTGCGCCTCGTCGGCCTTGCCTCCACCCTTCCTCAGCCGCGGGTCCAGCGCCTCCGCGTGCTTTCCCGCCGACCTCATCTGCATCACCCACCCGACGAGGTCCCTCCGCTGCCCATGCGCCCCCACGAAGAACTCCACAGGCCGCCTGCCGGTGAGCAGCTCCAGCAGCACGACTCCGAAGCTGTACACGTCGCCGCGCAGCGTGGCCACCCACCCCTGCCCGTACTCCGGCGGGATGTACCCCAGCGTGCCCACCAGCTCCGTCGTCACGTGCGTCCGGTCCGGCAGGATCAGCCTCGCCAGCCCGAAATCCGCCACGCGCGCCTCACCGGACTCGTCCAGCAGGATGTTGCTCGACTTGATGTCCCGGTGCACGATCTGCGGCGTGCACCGCTCGTGGATGTGCAGCACCCCGCGGCTCGCCCCCCGCGCGATCCTCAGCCTCGCGCGCCAGTCCAGCTCCGTGTCCTTCCCCGTCGCCGGCGGACGCTCGTGCAGCCAGTCGTGGAGGCTGCCGTTGGCCATGTACGGGTAGAGCAGCAGGCGGAGCCGGCCGCGGATGCAGAAGCCCTGGAGCGGGACCAGGTTCTCGTGCCGCGTCGCCGACAGCGCCTCCACCTCCGCGCGGAACTCGCGCTCCACCAGGCACATGTCGCCGTTGAGCTTCTTCACGGCGAGCCGCTCACCGCCCTCCATCTCCGCCAGGAAAACCAGTCCGTATCCCCCCGACCCGATGATCCGAGCCGGGCTGAAGTTGTTGGTCGCCTTCAGGATGTCCACGAACGACACGCTCTTCCTCGCCGCGCCGTCGCTCGCCTCCTCGGACATGAACAGGATCGTGTCGTTGGACTCGTCGCCGTTGAGCTCGGACATGGAGTGGAACAGGGACGCCTCCGCGGACTTCCCGCCGTCGCTGACGGAAACGTTCGACATGACCTTTCTGATGGCCATCACGGCGAGTCCGAGCACGACGGCCACGGCGACAAGCCCGAAGCATACTCCAAGAACGATGGCCAGGACGACCCTCTTGCCGACGTTCTTGGACGAGCCTGTCGCCTTGGCGGTCTTGTGGCCACACTGGACTGAGATCTCCGGGCCGCACAGCTTCGGGTTCGCCGCGTAGCTCGACGGTGGAAACGCGTCGAACTGGCCGCCCGTTGGGATCGGGCCCTCGAGATCGTTGTACGAGACGTTGAAGCTGGCCAGGAAGTGCAGCTTCTTGAGAGTCGACGGAATCGAGCCCGTCAGACGGTTCCATTGCAGGTCAAGAATCTCCAGCTTGATGAGGCCGCCGAGCTCTGGCATGATGCCGCCGGAGATGTTGTTGTTGCTGAGGTCGAGCACTTGCAGCGTCTTCATCTTCCCGGCATCTTCCGGGATCGCGCCGGAGAAGTTGTTCTTGCTGAGGTTCAGCGTGGTGGCGACGCCGGACATCTGGTAGTACGCGCGGCCCTTCCTGATGTCCGCTCCGTTGTTCGGCGTCAAGGTGAACACGACCGGCATATTACCCGGATTGAACTCCGCCTTGGCCTTCTCCGATGTCAGCAGCAGCAGGTCCATCAGGGACGGCGGTATCTCCCCGGCGAAGTTGTTGTCCGACAAGTCCACGTACGAGAGCTTCTTCATGCTGCCGAGCCAGCTCGGGATCGGGCCGGTGAGCCGGTTCCCGGCGAGGTTCAGGACGTTGAGGTCCTGCAACTTGGACAACCACGACGGTATCTGGCCAGTCAGACGGCAACCCTGCATCACGATCAGCCGGACTTTGCTGACGTGGTCACCGACCCAGCCAGCGTCCGGCAGGGCCTCGCCGTAGAAGTTGTATGACACGAGCAGCGCCGTGAGGTCCTTGCAGCCCTTGAGGTTCCAGAACATGCCGCTGATGTTGGTGAAGGAGTTGACGGTCAGCGATATGAACTGCAGTTTAGCCAGGTTGCCGATTTCCGGCGCGACCTGCCCGTTCATCTCGTTGTTGGCGATGCGCAGCACCGTAATCGACGTGCATGAGTAGATGCTGGGCGGCATGGTGCCGGTGAAGTTATTGGAGGCGGCGTCGAGGACGCTGAGATTGACGAGGCGGGAGAAGTCAAAGGCCCCAAGGTCCCCGACGAAGCTGTTCGACCGGATGTCCAGGTACCGGAGGCCGGTCCAGTTACTGAGCGCCGGCGGGATCGTGCCGGTAAGGTTGTTCTTCCCGAGCCGGAGCTCCTCCAGCTTCGTGAGCTCGCCAATGGACGCCGGCAGCTCGCCGGTGAACGTATTGTAGGTGAGATCGAGCCTGACGAGGTTGGTCAGCCTGGCGATCCGCAGGAGATCGAGCCTCCCCTGTATCTGGTTCGAAGGGAGCAGCAGCTGCTCGAGCGGTGTGACGTCGAAGAGGTCGTCGGGGAGCTCGCCGGTGAGGTTGTTGCGGCCGGCGCTGAGCACCCGCAGCTGCGAGCAGTTGCCGAACCCAGGGGAGACGGTGCCGCCGAGCGCGTTCAGGGAGACGTCGAGCACGGCAAGACCCGGGCAGATCGCGCACAGAGACGACGGGATCACGCCACCGAGGCTATTGTTGCTGGCATTGAGCGACACGAGGCTGGGCGTGAAACGCCAGACCACGGAAGGGAACTGCCCGGACAAGTAGTTGCTCGAGACGTCCAGCACCTGCAGCGGGAGGGCGGCGGCGGGAGGCAGGTCCGTGATCGCGCCGGTGAGGCGGTTGTAGCTGACGTCGACGACGGTGGCATTGCGCAGGGAGAGCAGCACCGCGGGGAACACGCCGGCGAGGCTGTTGCCGGAGAGGTTGAGGTGGGCGAGTGCGGTGAGGTTGGCCAGCGACGGCGAGATCGTCCCGCCGAGCCCGCGGCCCGGGAGCGAGACGCGCGTGACGGCGCCGCTGACGCCGTCGCAGCCCACGCCCTCCCACGCGCAGCAGTCCGGCGAGCCCCACGACGCGGCGGCAGGCTGCGGCGAGAGGCCGTTGAGGAAGGACCGCAGCGCCGCCCTCTCCTCTTCGACGCACGCGCCGGCGAGCGAGCTGAGCAACAAGAACGCGACGACAACCGCTCCCGCCGAAATGACGACCTGGTGGAAACCCAGCAGCCGCATCATAGGCTCATGGCGAGACCTCTACCAGTTTGGCTTCTCATGGTAGTAATTTTCTGTTGGATCGGCGAGCGAGGATGCCGCGAAGGAGAAGCCTCCATTGGCCGGCGAGCGAGGATTCGTCGGCGTTGGTAGGAGCAACTGCTTAATCTATCACTTGGTACTTGGTACAAGGCTTCGTCCTTATCCCTTCGTCGCTACAGTACTCGAGAGAGGCGAAAAGGGAGGCTCTTCCCCGATCCACTTCCGCCGGCGGCGAGGGCGTGGATCCTGGCCTCCTCCGCTCGCTCCGGCGGCGCGAGGAGGTCGGGATCCCGTTCCTTTGCCTCTGGCTTGTAGATAGGGTGTTTTTCTCCCCGGCGGCGGCGGATGGAGGGCTCGGCCGTGGCGTTAGGGTAAATAAGACACCGTTCTCCCCTTCCCTCGGTGTGGCCGCTGGCGGCGCCGATGTGGGAGCGGTGGAGTGCTCCCTCTCCGCCGCGGCGGGAGGTTCTTCGTCCCGCCGATCCGTTCGGGATCGTGCGGTTTTGGTCCGGATCATCCTCTGCTTCCAAGCTCCGGCCGGCCGAGGCGGCGAGGGGAGCTGGTGGTGCTGTTGGGTGGTTCCGTTTTGGTGCAGGTGCTGCTGGGCTTCCTCTCCTGCGGCGAGCCGACTCCGGCCGGCCATGGTGGCCTGGGGAGTGGCGATGGGAGAGGTTGGCTCGTGGGGGTTGGTCGGGGTGTTGCTTCTGCCGGCTGGGAGTGTGGTGGTGCGGTGGAGTTGCTGCTGGATCGTGCCCGTTCATCGTGTTAAGTTGCCGTCGCGGGGCGGCGGCCGAGCTCTGCGATCTTCTTCGTCTTGGAGTGCAGCTTCTTCGCCGGCGGTTCGTGGTACGGCGGCGGTGGCGACGCCCTGACGTTTTGGTCAAGCGGAGGGTCTGATTGCGTTCTTCTCTGGGTGCACAGGGTGCTGTGTGCAGTTTGCAGGGGTCCGGTTGTAATTTCTGGTTCTTGCTGGGCTTGTTTGTAAGCTGTATGTGTACTCTGTTTTATGAATCAGATCCTGTTCAAAAAAAACTGCTTAATCTATCGAATTCGAAGGTCAACGGGGTTAGCTTAGTGCTTAGCGAGTCATTCTCTTGGGGCAGGTTTGACTTTTGCGATCTGGCTGGCTTGGTTTGGGAGGGTGGGGCGTCTAATCGGGCGTGGAAAGGCCGGTTTGTATGCCAAGTTGTGAATTTTGTATTTGACGAAATTTTGTTTGTGACGATCCAGGTTGGCTGTGCCTGATGAAAATGAAAGTGACGCTGATGCGTCTAGTATGGTCGAAAAATCGAGTTAGTCCATGTCACCTGCTTGCGTGTAGAGACAGCTATTTGACAAACAAAAAGTATGGCTGTAAATATCGTATTTTTAACCGGTCGACCGGTACCTTTGATTTTGTATGTTAAGTCAATGGAAATTGGATAGCTATAAAGTTTCAAAAATCATTTCATCCACTTGCGTGTACAGACAACTATTTGACAAAAGAAAGTAAAAGCGCAAAAAATCTCACTCACGTAGACCATCACTTTTGCTAATTCTTGGTCGGTTCAGATTTAAAGTTAGAGCTATGGCGAGTTTTCACCGTGGGATGCATCGTGATTCCTAATTACACATGGGTTGCAACTGCACATGGGTTGCAATTGTGTGTAATTGCACATGATTTTTTGCACTTTCATATGCACTTGGTAACCCGGAATTAATGAAATTTGAATAGCTATGAAGTTTCAAAATGATGTGCAATTTTAATGTAAAAAAAAAGATGTGCAATTTTGATAAATACGGATGACATTTGCATATGTGTATAGCTAGATCAGCTATTTTTCTGTGAATTGGGGCCACATGATGCTCAAAGTCGACTTACGGATAAAAATCAAGAGGTAAAATTGGAAGGGTCTCTTACACACAAATTTTGGCCAATGCCGACATATTCTTTTGGATGATTTTTTTTATGTTTAAAACGGTTATATCCCGCCATTCGATTGGATAAGTGCAGTTTCCATGTTTCCACTGAAGAAGAGTTTTCACTGAATACTTTCTCGTATTTTGGCATTCTTGGTTTTGACTAGGAGTAGTTTGTCTATTCTCTCTTCACTAATCGCACTGCCCAATCTCTCTGGTCCCACATCCTGACAAGCCCCCCAATAAGCCTGTTCCCTCTCGCCGCCGCACGTTGGCGCCGGCCGCCGCCGCGCTTGACGGAGACGCCCTGGGCGCTTGACGGCTTACCTGCTCTATTTACCCGCCGAGAACTCGCCGCGCGGTCGACCCATTCGGCGCCGTCTCGCTAGTCGCCACCCCAGAGCGCGCATGCGGGCGTTCCCGGCTCCGGCGGCCGACGACGCGTACAGGCGGCTCCTGGTGGCAATGCCGAAGGATCCTTGTCTGAATGGTACGACTTCGATTTTAAGCTTCTGATTCCAACACTCGTCTGTTGTAAAAGACCCGCGGCGTGCCACACATTTACCCCGATACTGTCTTTGTTATCGTTGGATCTCTGGGGTGGGGAATAAGCTCTGACTGCCCTTGCTAGAATAGTTTAGCTGCTTTAGAATGATCAAAGGCCTAGAGTAAATATGTATTGCAGGCTGCAGTATCCTCGAGTTAACTGTCATGTTCAAATTTGTTTGGAGGGACATAGTAGGTGCCCTGCCTCTGCATTTAGAAGGAAAAACTTTATGAACAAATGCACATTAGGGGTGTTCAGAATAGAGTCTCATACTTTTTATTTCTAGATAACGGTGATGAATATGATATGAATTTGCAGTTTTCAATCCCATGATGTGTGCTATATCCACGATTGTTTCTCGGGTTGTTTTGGGGAGTTTCACAGGTTGACTTCGCACCCTTATGCATCGAGTTAGATCCAGAAACTTCATTACACACTAAACATCTAATGCCATGCTATCAGGAATGGCGACTGATGCACGTAAAGTGTTGGCAATGTTTGACGAAGCCATACCCCTAGAGACTGGAATAAAAGCCAAAGAGAAAAGAAATGCACATAGGGTTCACATTAATGGAAGTACAACAGAGAAGATAAGCTTCAATATTTGAAGCATGAGGTATTCAGTTATCAGTAACGTCTCTGAAGAATAACTAGGGTTTCAGTGTGATCATCATATACCAATTTTGCAATCAGGAAGCATGCAAGCAATCCAAGTAAGGTGAGTCCTCCCGAGGTGATCCCGATGACTAGTGCAAAACGCACGTTGTGCTGCCGGGAGCTAGAGGATTCATCTGTTGCAGCGGAGGTGCAATAGAGGCTGAGCGTAGGTCCACATAGCTTTGGATTCCCATTGTAGCTGAAATTTGAGAATGTATCAAACTGTCCTCCAGTTGGAACTGGCCCTTCTAGCTTGTTGTTAGACACATTAAATGTGGAAAGAAAGTGCAGATCACTCAATGCAGAGGGTATTGCCCCTGTGAGCTGGTTGTCTGACAAATCAAGCATTTGCAGATTTGTAAGGTTGCGGATGTCTTGTGGTATTTCTCCATGTAAGCTGTTGGAACTTAAATTGAGGACCTCCAGCATGTTTAACTGTCCAATCTCAGGGGGAATTGCACCGGTGAAATTATTGTTGCCTAGACACAAACTGTTGGGGAAAGCACTGACCGTGCGGTATTCATGTGATGGCGTCCAAAATACAGACAACTCAAGGAATCTCGTGTCCAACTTGGCAGCATTCTTCTCTGATAGTAGCATTGGCATCTTCACTAGTGCAGTTGGGATATTCCCTGAAAGCCTGTTGCTTGATAGGTCTAGAAAGAATAGGAAATGCAGTCTGCTAATCCAGGATGGTATTGGTCCTGTGAGTTGGTTGTACGATAAACCTAGTATCATCAACTTTCTGAGATTTGATATCCAAATAGGGATTTCCCCAACCAATGGGCAGTCATCTATAATCAGTACCTGAAGATTCTCAAAACCATTGATTGTTTCATCCTGTGTTATGGTTTCACCATTGAAATTGGTTCCCATAAGCAGGGTGGTGAGGGTTTTGCAGTTGTTGAGCACCTGAAGTGCATTTGTGATATTTGTAAAATAGTTGTTGGTAATTGAAAAGAAGGAGAGGGACCTGAGATTGGAAATTCTTGGTGAGAGCTGGCCTTGAAAGTTATTGTAAGCCAGGCGTAATGCAACTAGGTTGCTGCATGAGTAGATACTTTCAGGAATGGTACCAGTGAAGAGGTTCTCTGAAAAATCTGCTATCCTCAGATCCAACATGGTGAAGTTGACTTTGCTAAGATCCCCAGTAAAGCCGTTGTTTCTGAGGGTAATATATGTGAGATTTGTGCAGTTACCTAGTGCTGATGGCAGCTCACCAGACATATTGTTGTTGTCCAAGTGGAGTTCCTCCAATTTTCTTAACTGGCCTAAAGAGTCTGGAATCTTGCCACTGAGACCAGTCGATCCAAGATTAAGGACAACCATACTGCTTAACTTGACTATGAGGGAACCGTCAAGAACTCCTTGCAATTCATTGTTGGGTAGAGAGAGTTCCTCCAGTGAGGTAGCGTTAAAGAGTTCACCAGGGAGAGTTCCACTAAGGTCGTTGTTGCCAGCCTTGAGCACTTTCAGCACCGAACAACTGCCAAGCCTTGGTGAAATATTGCCACTGAATTGGTTATAAGAAAGGTCAAGCATGGCAAATGATGGGGCGTTGATGCATATGGAAGATGGTATGCGCCCTGTAAAGCTATTGTTGCTTGCATTAAGAGCAACCAGATTCTTCATTGCCTTCCATGGTGTGGATGGGAACTGTCCTGTGAAGGAGTTGCTCGAGATATTCAGTACCTGGATCTGGAGAGGAAGGCCAGGGTTTGATGATTGCATCTCTTGCAGATGACCTTTGAGGCGGTTGAAGCTGACATCAAGGACTGCGATGCTTCTGGAGAACACCAATTCCGTTGGTAGACTACCTTCGAGCAAATTCTGGGACAGGTTGAGGTGCAACAGGCCAGTAAGATTACCCAGAGATGGTGAGATGCCCCCTTTGAGACCTTTGGAGGGCAGCAAGACATCTGTGACTCTGCCATCACTGCTGCAGATGACGCCTTCCCATTTGCAGCAGTCTGTTCCTACCACCCATGACACGTTGAGGCCGCCGTTGCTACCTGGCATGAGCCCATCTAGAAAGTTGATGAGGGAGCTCCCCTCTTGCCCGGTACAGGAGCTGGTAGGGGAGGCAAAGAAAAGCAGGTAAACAAGAGAAAGAGCAAGGCCAAAGAAAGGCATGGATAATCTGTTTCTGTTTATGGGTGAGAACTGGAGCCCTTGCATGATGCTCTTATGAATCTTTCCTATATGGAAAAATTGTGTTGCTGTGAACACTACTAAAAGCCACCTGCGAATTTCAGTACTTAAGCCATGAGCTATACGGGGAATTGTAGGTTGCTACAATTTCCCCTTACTTTCGAGGAAAGCTACACCATTTGAAGATGAAGAGTGAAGAGGAGCAGTTAGACTGACCTAATCCAGAAGTCGTGCAAATGGAATCAACCAGCAATTTTGTAAGTAGTTGCTACTGGATGTGTATCCAATGTTAAAATGATAAGACTCAACTCTTAAGAGAAGGATACTCTAATAATATGTGTCTTGCTGGGTAAGTATGGTTAGAGGTCGACATGTTGTACTAAATTTATCCTACCACTAGTATGGGTACAAGTCTCCCTAGTATTTCAGTACTCATTGCCGAAAAATAAACAATTTTGGCCACTTTGATAGGGACCACATGTGGAGGGAGCCCTGGCGCTCTGAACACACTGGAGGAAGTAGTGCTAACAGTTAACAATTCAGCATAGAGGTACTGTAAAGGATATAGAAAATTATAAGGAGACACTCCTTGAAAAGTGTTTTTGGCTCCCGAACTCCAGTGCTCCTTCCATTTTAAAATATTCAAAATATATATTTGCCAATTTCAAAGAAATCTCAAAAAAAAAAAAAAAACTGGACATAGCCAATGATATATCCTAAAAGCATGAAAAATCGCAATACAAAATTAGTTGTGTTATGGGCTACACAAAAATGACTAAATATGACAAAAATTAGAGATTTGAATACATGGATACTCAAATCCACACTTCTATCATTTTTATGTAGCTCAAAATGCAAAGTAAATATGACGTTAAATTCAGTTTTTGCACATTTGTGGGAACATTACTTATTGGCTACATTAGAGATTTTTCCAGTTTTTTTGGAACTTTTCAATATGATTTTCGACCTAATTTAAATAACGGGATCGAAATCTGCAGACCGCAGTATGGTAAGGAAGTAACGTCAGTAGCTTGACAACTCAACGATGTTGATTGGCTTAGTATTCTGGAAAGCGTTGCCTTGAGACCTGGATGCAAATGACTGGGTGTGACTAAATGGAAGCGAAAATGGTGTCGCTAGTTTTGACCATTCAAGATGATCACACTACTATCTTCCTGACTACTAGTAGTTCATCTAACTGCTGATGACAAGTGTTATCTCGGGAAGCAAACATCAATGTCAGTACTGCCTTAACCAAGTCAGACAGCCAGAAACGAAGCTGTTCTCTGCCTACATCATCCTGATGTTACAAAGTTATGCTGAAGGACAAAAGGTGGTCAATTATTCCACACAACCCGTTATATTAATACACTAGATACAAACAAACAAATCATTGGCCTTTACAGACGGAAAAAAGAATCTCTCACCTCAAAATCTACAAACAAAAAATGTACAACGAATACTCCAATTTCCCAGTTGTGTCAAAATCCCTACTCATGGTTTCTCTTCAGTTCTGGGATATCTACCTAGTGTCTGTCCTGTCAGGAAAGAAGAGGTACCGGAATTTCGAGTCAAACGGGATGACACTGAAGCTGCGGAAGCCAAGAAGTCGCTGCTTGCGCGACGACGTGGTGTCTTGGATTGCTGCGACTTGGCCCGGAGTCAGCTGGCGGCATATCCAGTCCGCGAGCAGAGAGTCCTCCACGGTGCCCTTGGCGTAGCTCTGCAGTAACGCTGGTACTGTGAGCTTCCCCTTGTCACTGATACCAACTGATGCTCGGATGTAGTCTCTCATCGATTCTTGTAGCTCCTGTCGAACTTTTTCGGCAGAGAAAATCCTGACCTGTTCGGTCAGAAGTTGTGTTATCATGTTTAAAATACTTACAAAAATGCTCAGTGTACTGTAAGAATGTACTGCAAATAGTTTGATGGGGGTTTTAGTTCTAAAAGAACTAAAATTAAATCATATGAAGTAATGCGTTGGTTTATTTTTAACACATGGCTAGTGTATACATGTTGACAAGATAAACTCATTCACTTACAGCAGGTGACGAGAACATTCCACTGCTGAGTGCAAACAACACCATGGGCTCAGTGTCATCGACCGAATATTTCTTATGCTCCTCGGTAACTCTGAACTTGTGAAGGGCTAACATCAAAGACTGAAAAGAAGGAACAGTAAGATGAATCACGCTTGCATACCAAACAAATGAAATTGACAAATGAGGAACAGATAATACAATTTGTGGCCGGTGTGCTGGGTTCTTCATCTTTAGAATAACAAATTCTATTTCAGCTGCGCTGAAGGACTGTCCACCAACCATGTAACAAGCCTGCAACATCAGCTCAAATTGGTTAATATGTTATTAAACAAATATTGCTATAACCAAATAAGTGCTCCATTAGATAAACCTTTTGCATCAGCGAGAAAAGCTTAATGTCATTCCCAGGGACTCCATACGCTAAAAATGCCTGCAAGAAAATATACACAGAATTTGGTGTGTAAGCAATCAAGAGTAATACTAGCACGCGGCCCATGATAATTGACAGCAGAACATAGAGCAGCAACTGATTTTTCAACATAACACTCGCTAGAACTAAGAAAATAAAGTTACCAGAACAACTATGGTGGCATAACACTACAATATTACCTTCAAAATTTATTATTCACAGAAAGAACATGATGTTGCAAGGAAGAATATATACTTTTCATCTTTCGATGTATGCTAAGGAAATCAATAAGCAACAGATGACACTCACATGCATTATTAAGGCATTGTATAGGTTAATCCAAAACGCTAACCGCTCGTCGCAGTTCATACGTGTAGGGTCAACATTTGAGAGTTGTTCCACGAGGGACCTGCAGACAAGATAAGTTAAAACGGTTAAAGTCATGCCATTACATAAAGAACAACTTTTGTTTACATAACCAACACTGCCTATATCTAGCTGTATAAGGTGAATTGAACATTTTGGAGACCTTCAATTACAAATGTAGCTTTTTTGGTCACATTTTTTTTCTCAGTCAGTGCTACTGTATCATGTCAGTGCTCTATTTTTGCTCTAGTGTTTCTCAGACAATAATCTCTAAAGTTTAACTAACTTAATGTGAACTGCAATTTGTTCACTAGTATTAATAGCTTTAGACATGGGTTCAAAAGGAAACCTGAACTTCTGGAGAGCATCAGATGCATATTCGAGTTGTTCCTTGCAAATATGCATCCAAGATACTTCAGCCACTGAACAATACTTCCCAATGTCTCTTCTGGCTTCCATCCCATTAACATTATAAGGATCAAAGCTTCCCACTTCGTCAATAATATCATCATCGTGATCTGAATCAACTGAAAGGCTTCGCACTGAGGCCATTAAAGATGAATCTGACAGAGAAGTAAATGTGGAGCCAGATACACATCCCGCTGATGAAGATGAATTATCGGAAGATGATTTTGGTGATATCTTGGATGACCGCGATAAATGTAGGAAGATATCTCTCATGCAGCGCACCATCTCTCTAGAGAGCTGATTGGGATCATTCCACGTTTTTCCATTCATGATGTGCTTCTTCAGATCAGATTGGCCAAATGACAATGCATCTAGTCCTTGATATTCTTTGTCAGCTTTCTCTGTAGGGCCATGCTCTTGCATCTGCAGGAACAATACAAAATACTTCTTCAGAACATAAATTGAAGTACACCTAAAACTGCTAGATATGCACAAAATAGGACCTCGTCATCTTGGTGTTCTTCCAACGATATTTTTAGATGGACATCTTGGTGCTCTTGTAACTGCCCACTTGGAGACACCATCTTCCTATTTTCACTCTCTTTTTCAACATCCTGTTCTTCAAGTTTGGAGAATAAACATTCTTCCATTGACTGAACTGATTCATATTCCCGCAACTTAAAATCTCTTAATGTTGATATGTGCTTAGAAGTTAAACAAAGAAACTATCAGCAACTCCATACCAAAATAAAAACTTCCAAACGAGATTATTTACTACAAAGAGAACTTACTTCATCCCATGTACATTTACTAGTTGATGACGTAGGTAGTACATGTTCTGGATTATTTTCTACAAGTAACCTTTCATTCCTTACATGACACAGCTGGTACTGTAAGTCATTTAGATCCGCCTCAAGCTTCGAGATAGTAATTTCCAAACATGATATGCTAATTATGAGCTCCTGTGCCTGGAAATGATATGTTGAACATATTGTAAGAAGGTGGCTATCTAACATTCAGATGAAGCAAATTACAAATACATGTCCTGTGTGTTCGTGACCAAAAAAAAAGTGTGCGTGATGGCGCACCTTGTTTGGTATCTTTGTGGAAGATTTAAGCATCAGTTCAGCATCATGTGCGATGGCATCTGTCAACGCCAAATGCATGTCGATCTCTTCTTGGAGTTGCCTCTGCAAGTTCCTAACCTGGGGTACGTAATCAAATCTGAGAATAGTAGATCATATTCTTTTGAACTTGCAAATATACGTCCCAAGACCGAGATGCGCATATAAGTATAAATTCAACTGAATTTGCTTGAGTAAACGTCAAGCATAAGGCATAATGAACTGAAATCATAAAAACTACACTTCACTAGAGGTTCACTCTCGTAAGCAATTTTCAGTCAAACACCGGAACAGAACGAACTGTCACAGCTCACAACCCAAACAGAAAGCAGAATTCTGTCAACTGCAAACAGCATCAGAGCACAAGCATCAAATTTGGCACTCACCTCCTGCTCGAGCTGCGATCTGTACCGCCGCCCCCCGCCCCTCCGGGCTCCTTCCCTCTTGCCACCACCATTGGTGCTGTCATCCTACAAATGAAACACCACAGCAATCAGGTTCACAAATCACCTGAAAATACAGTCAAAGAGGCAGGAAAAAAACAAGATTATCAGTTCAGGACACAGCCGGCGTCGGAACCATCTGAAGCAGGGGAAAGTGACAGAATTCTGCTTCTCGTCTGGGCCCCTAGGATTTCGGCACTCGAGCAGACAGCTTTGTCTCAAGCTGATGATTCGCGCTGCCCCATTGCGGAATGCACGAGAGAGCATTTGGAAATTTCCCGGGCAGGGGAAGCAAAATTTGCGCAAGAACGGTACGGACGCGACACAATTCGTCAGAAAGGACAAAGGAGCGAGCTTTGACGGATGGAGAAAGGCAGAGAACCTACCCCCGAGCAGCTGGTCGACACCGACGCATCGCCGTCCCCCGCCGTCAGACGCGGCGGCGGGAACGGGCACGCGTCGCCGCCGCCCACCCTCCGTCCGCCGCCGCCGCCGCCCATCCTGTGCATCGCCCTCTGGATCGAGCCGCCCCTGCTGTACCAACAATGGAAAGAACCAGCAGGCAGGGTCGCTAGCTTTGATGAGCAAAAGACCAACCAAGAGCGCGCCGAAGTTGCAGAGGAGAGAGGGACACAGGGGCAGGCAGGGACTGACATGGTCACGGAGGCGGAGGAGGCGCGCATCTTGTCGGACGCCCCGGCCACGGCGGCAGCGGCGGCCAGCGCGTCCTCCGCGCGGACGCACAGCATCCACCACCCTGCCCCAGCGCGTTCTGGCGGAGCTTAAACTAAGCAGCCCCGGTAGCCAGGACACCGGGAAGGGAACAGGGCAAACGACAACAATGGCAGCACACACAGCAATCTACCGCTAGACCGGTAGTCACAGTGAGCATCTATGATCTACATCTGCACTGAAGGCGATCATGGCTGCCGTGCCGTGACGACGACTAGCTTAGCTGGCTAAGCTCACACTTGTTAGACATATATACTCTACTTTCCTGTATATCCCACTGTATAAGGGTTTCCTGCATATTGCACACATGTACATGTAATGGTATTTGGCCCCTGTGAATGTTAGTTGCCCATTCCCAACATGGTATCAGAGCACAGGTTGCTCCTGCTCCCCGCACGTCGCAACTCCATGCAAATCCACTTCTGTGTAGCTAGGCTGGCCGTCGTTGCCTTTTCCTCTGCTCGAATCGAGCTGCCGTTCTGTTTCTTTCTGCTCAAAAACGAGCTGACGTCGTTGCTGCTCTCTTCCCCTACCTTCGATCGAGCAAGAAGATCAAGCAAGCGATCGTTGCTGCTCTCTTCCCACTGGCCGTCGTCGGCCTCTCTTCTCCGGCCTGGCTGCTCTGCTCTCCGGCTCTGCCCCGGCCGCTGCCGCTCCTGGCTGCTGTTTCACGGTCGTCGCCGTTTCTCCGGCCGCCTCCGCTGTTCTCCGGCCGCCTCCGGCCTGCCCCGGCCAGATCCGGTCGATTCCGGCCGATTCCGATTGATTTTGCAAGCATCCGTGTCCTGCCTTCGATCGATCTTCGTTTTCTCGTTCAGGATCGAGAGCACGAGCTCGTGATCCAGTTTCTCTCTCCTGGTTGACTTTCCCAAAAAAAAACAGAGAGCCCATCATGTCTCATACGGGCTATGCTGCTGTCCCTCGGTGCTCCGTGATCTTTGATGGCACCAACTATGCCGAGTTTGTGGGCTTTATGCGCATCCACATGCGCGGCCTCTTTCTGTGGGGCGTTCTCTCTGGCGAGGTCTCGTGTCCGCCATGCCCCGTTGCTCCTTTGGTGCCTACTCCCCCGGTGCCACATGTTCTTCCCGCAGATGCTTCTCAGACTGATAAGGATGCAGCCAAGGATGCAGATGATCGTGCAGTTGAAGTCTATGATCAGCAGGTATCAGTTTATTCCGATGCTCTTTCCATCTATCGGGATGATTTGGCTGCTTACACTCAGTGGTTCAATGATGATGCTCGTGATGCTGCTGTTCTCACTGCTAGTGTATTGCCTCAGTTTGCTTCTGAGTTTATGGGGTTAGGCACTGCTGCTGCTATGTGGACTTATCTTTGTCAGCGCTATCAGCCCTCTGGTGATGCTCTCTACCTATCTGTGGTGCGTCAGGAGCATGAGCTTCAGCAGGGTGACTCTACTGTTGATGAGTTCTACACACAGTGCTCTGCCATTTGGCGTCAGCTTGACTCTCTGAGGACAGTTGTTTGTGGTGCTTGCCGATGCTGTCAGACAGTGGGGTCAGACTTGGAGTTTCAGCGTGTTCATGAGTTCTTGTCTCGACTCCGTCCTGAGTTTGAGCCTCGGCATGCTCACGTACTTGCTCGTGGTCGTGTTCCTATTCAGAGGTGCTGGCAGAGGTTCGAGCTGAGGAGACACGCCTCCGTTTTGCTGGTTTGCTTGTGACTCCCACTGTGCTTGTTGCCCGAGTTCCTGTGCCGTCTGCTCCACCGCTCCTACCCACTCCTTCACGGGGGATGGGCGGGCGCCCTGCAGGAGCGGGTCGGCCTCGCATG
Organism: Poa pratensis; assembly: GCA_947311845.1. NCBI lineage: Eukaryota > Viridiplantae > Streptophyta > Magnoliopsida > Poales > Poaceae > Poa > Poa pratensis. Next base: position 54,111,927 of record CAMZMU010000074.1, read on the forward strand.
TTTTGTGACTACTGCAAGAAGCCAGGTCACCTCGTGTCATCCTGTTTCAAGAAGGAGCGTGACTTGGGTCGCTCCTCTACAGTGGGTCGTACTCCTCACCGAGCTCGTCACTCACTGATCTGGACATTGTGCGGCTCAAGCGTCTGCTGGCTTCCTCGGGCTCTTCCTCAGGCTCTTCCTCGACAGGCACCGTTGCCTCGCTGACTGCTACCACTACTGCTGCTCCGTCACCGTCGCCTACACAGTCAGGTACATCTCCATGGGTTCTGGATTCTGGAGCTTCCTTTCACATGTCTTCTGATTCTTCTGCTCTGTCTTCTATTCGACCTCTTGATTATCCTGTCAATGTTCTCACTGCCGATGGCACACCTCTTCCTGTTGCTAGTCGTGGCACTCTTTCTACCCGTCTTTCTCTGTTCCTAGTGTTTCTCATGTTCCCGTCTTACTATGAATCTTTTCTCCGCTGCTCAACTTACTGATTCTGGTTGTCGTGTCATTCTTGATACCGACTCTTGCTCTGTTCAGGACCGTCGCACACAGGCTCTAGTTGGAGCTGGCCCTCGGCGCCGTGATGCTCAGGGCCTTTGGGAGGTTGACTGGCTTCGTGTTCCTTCTGCTGCCACCACACCCGCCAGTCCACATGCTCTTGCTGCCTCCTCTTCCGCGTCCTTCCAACAGTGGCATCATCGACTTGGTCATATCTGTGGCTCTCGCTTGTCTTCATTAGTGCGTCAAGGTGTTTTAGGGTCTGTCTCTGGCGATGTTTCTTTACATTGTAATGGTTGTAGACTTGGCAAACAGACTCAGTTACCTTATCCTACTAGCGAGTCGGTATCCCAGCATCCCTTTGACTTAGTTCATTCTGATGTATGGGGTCCTGCTCCCTTCGATTCGAAAGGGGGCTATCGCTACTATGTTCTATTCATTGATGATTTCTCTCGCTACACTTGGCTCTATTTTATGAAATCTCGCAGCGAGGTTCTACCTATATACAAGCGATTTGCTGCCATGGTTCACACCCAGTTTTCCACGCCCATTCGTGTTTTTCGTGCTGACTCGGCTGGTGAGTACATCTCCCAGATGTTGCGTGGTTTTCTTGCCGAGCAGGGTACCCTTGCCCAGTTCTCTTGTCCTGGTGCCCACGCTCAGAATGGCGTTGCTGAGCGCAAGCATCGCCACCTTCTTGAGACAGCTCGTGCGATGATGATCGCTGCCTCTCTTCCTCCCCACTTTTGGGCTGAGGCTGTTTCTGCATGCACCTATCTCATCAACATTCAGCCTCCGCGGCCTTGCAGGGTGGTATCCCTATGGAGCGTCTCACTGGTCGTTCTCCTGACTACTCCGCTCTTCGTATGTTTGGGTGTGTGTGCTATGTCCTTCTTGCTCCACGAGAACGCACCAAACTGACTGCTCAGTCAGTCGAGTGTGTTTTTCTTGGATACATCGATGAGCACAAGGGTTACCGGTGTTGGGATCCTATTGGTCGCCGGCTGCGTATTTCGCGCGATGTGACTTTTGATGAGTCTCATTCATACTACCCGCGTCCTAGCTCCTCCACCTTTTCAGTTGAGGATATCTCCTTTCTTCTCCTTCCCGACACATCTCCCTCTGTGCCTCATGTTCCTCCTCCTCCACCTCCACCCCTAGTGAGTCCTCCTGTTCCTGATACACCACCGACACCACCCTCCTCTCCTCCTCCTTCGTCCCCTACCGCTCCGGTGCGTCCTCCTCTTTCTCCCTTTCCTCTCCACTATACTCGTCGCTCTCATGCCGTCGATGATCCTTCCGATGAGCCTTCCACTTCCGGCGCGACTCCTTCCCCGCCTACACCGGTTCATAACCTTCGTGCTCGTCCTTCATTACGGTCTCCTGATCGCTATTCTCCTGCCCAGTACGGTCTTTCTGCTGTTGCTGAGCCCACTTCCTATCGGGATGCCATGGGTCAGTCTGAATGGCAGCTTGCGATGGCTGAGGAGATCGCTGCCCTTGAGCGCACTGGTACGTGGGATCTGGTTTCCCCTCTCCTGGTGTTCGTCCCATCACATGCAAGTGGGTCTATAAGATCAAGACTCGCTCCGATGGTTCTCTTGAGCGTTACAAAGCTCGCCTTGTAGCTCGTGGCTTTCAGCAGGAGCAGGGACGTGATTATGATGAGATGTTCGCTCCTGTAGCCCACATGACCACTGTTCACACTCTTCTCGTCGTGGCTTCTGTTCACCACTGGTTGTGTCTCAGCTTGACGTCCAGAATGATTTTCTCAATGGTGAGTTGCGTGAGGAGGTTTACATGCAGCCACCACCGGGGTACTCTGTTCCTGATGGTATGGTCTGTCGTCTTCGGCGCTCCCTCTATGGCCTTAAACAAGTCCCTCGCGCCTGGTTTGAGCGTTTCGCCTCTCTAGTGACTGATGCTGGTTTCTCGCCTAGCGACCATGACCCTGCGTTGTTTGTCCACACTTTATCTCGTGGTCGGACGCTTCTCCTCTTATATGTTGATGACATGATCATTACTGGCGACGATTCTGAGTACATTGCCTTCGTTAAGGCCCGTCTCCGTGAGCAGTTCCTGATGTCTGATCTTGGTCCACTTCGCTATTTTCTCGGGATCGAGGTTTCTTCGACCTCTGATGGCTTTTTCATCCCCAAGAAAAATACATTTAGGATCTTCTTGCTCGCGCCGCTCTTGGTGATGAGCGCACTGCTGAGACTCCTATGGAGCTCAATGTTCAGCTTCGTGCTACTGATGGTGATCCACTCACAGACCCCACACGCTATCGCCATCTTGTTAGGAGCCTTGTCTATCTAGCTGTCACTCGTCCAGATATATCACATCCTGTCCACATTCTGAGTCAGTTCGTTTCAGCTCCCAGCTCTGTCCACTATAGTCACCTCCTCCGTGTTCTACGATATCTTCGTGGCACAATCTCTCGCCGCCTTTTCTTTCCTCGCTCCAGCTCTCTCCAGCTCTAGGCCTACTCTGATGCTACGTGGGACAGTGATCCTTCTGATCGCCGCTCGCTGTCTGCCTATTGTGTTTTTCTTGGAGGATCTCTCATTGTCTGGAAGACGAAGAAACAGACTGCAGTTTCCCGCTCGAGTGCTGAAGCTGAGTTGCGAGCGATGGCTATGTTGACGGCTGAGGTGGCCTGGTTGCGATGGTTACTAGAGAATTTTGGTGTCTCTGCTTCTGCACCGACTCCCCTATTGTCAGACAGTACAGGTGCTATCAGTATTGCCTGCGACCCGGTGAAGCATGAGCTCACCAAGCATATTGGTGTGGATGCCTCCTTTGTGCGTGCTGCTGTGCAGGATCAGGTTCTCGCTCTTCAGTATGTGCCCTCTGAGTTACAGTTGCCGGACTTCTTCACCAAGGTACAGACTAGAACGCAGCGTGGTTTCTTTCTCTCCAAACTCAGTGTTGTTGATCCACCATGAGTTTGATGGGGGGTGTTAGACATGTATAGTCTACTTTCCTGTATATCCCATTGTATAAGGGGTTTCCTGCATATTGCACACATGTACATGTAATGGCCTTTGCCCCTGTAAATGTTAGTTGCTCATTCCTAACAACACTCACTGATGAGACTAGTGAGGTAGTGAGTGAGCAGTTGCACGACGCGGCGCGGCGCGGCACACCTGTCGCCGGCTGCGCCGCAATAATTGTCTTGGCCGAGCGAGGTCCAGGCAGGTGAGGTGAGGTGAGGGGAGGGGTCAATGGCCGGGGCGCGTGCGTGACCGGCGGTGGAGTTGGTGAGCGTGGCCTTGACGGGACGGCCGGTGCGGGATCGAGTCCTTGGCTGCTTGCGCCTCGGCCGGTCTGCTCCGGGAAAGCCATGCAGCCGTGGTACACGACTACACGTCCTGTTGTTGGCGTACAGATGTTTTTGCTTCGTGTGTGTGTGGCGAACGTACACTGCCGATGGTGTTGGCGTTGGTACTACTGGTAGGACTGTAGGAGTAGGTGTGTGATTTATGCCGTGATGACCATGAATGTCGATCTGGTGGTCACACACCCACAATGCAGGACTGAATTACTGCTAACACAGCGGCAGGTGTTCAATGTGGTCGCTGGATTTGTTGCATAATCCTTCCTAGTGTGGGTTTCCATGCTAGAGCATTTTTTTTAGCAAGCGTTGGTTCTTCGTGTTGGATCATGATCCTATCGCTCTGGTGAAATATCCGTTTGACTCATACCGGTTCTATCAGCAGCGATGTGCATCATGATCTTATCGCTTTGGTGAAAGATCCGTTTGTCGGCCGCGCGTGGAACTTCCCAGGAGATCGATGAGTTTGGGCTTTGGAGTCCGTACCACACACGCGAACACCTCAGCAGGTTCAGGATCGGGATCTCCGCCGGGAGCCGATCGAAGAGGAGCGGCAACTTTTCTTGGCGCGTCTTTGCGTCCCGTCTTCCCGCCTCCATATCAAAGGCTGGGCCGTTTGTTTTCTTTATCAGTCGTTCGTGTTAGGCTAGCTAGCGTCCTCGCACGTCCGCCCATAGTGACAGTCTGGTCAGGGGGGTTACCGTACCGAGAATCTAATCTCTCGTAGCTGCAATTCTCAGTTTCTCACTTCTGATCCACACCGAATTACCCGGTCGGCCTCGGTTGGTGCGGTCCACGGTTGCACTGTGACTGAGCCCCGGCAACAGCTGAATCCTGCTTTTCTTTTTCTTTTCTTTTTTCCTGTCATGTGCGAGCTTTCAAGATGGAGTACCACGACACGACCATACTGCTTTCACACGGCTAGAGCTTGTGAGTACTGAGCTTGTACCGTCGTACTCGATCGCCTCCTGTCTCACTGCACAAGAGCAAAACACGGCCTGCCGGCAGTGGCGGAGCTAGGATTTTGAGATCGACTATGTGAAGTTCTTTTTGTAGGGTTACAAAATTTGTAAAATGCAACAGCATAAGACATTTTAATTCATAATAATGGAAATCAAACTACAGATTGTGCACTAATATTTAGTCACATTGCATGAAAAAATAGAAAATTAAAAGTTGACGTCTAGGATCCTTTATCCGCAAGCGAAAAATTATGGCATCATCGTTTACTAGCAAGAAGAATTCAAGATCAAGAATTCAAGAGCAGTGAGACGGCGCTCGCAATAAATGTCGGCTCCCCCATTTTTCCCCCAAAATTCCAAATCTCGCGCCAGTTCTCCCGCCATCCCTCCCGCCAAAAGAAAACCCATGCCGCCGTGCCGGCTCGGATTCCATGGCGCCGTCGGCCGTGCCCAAGGAGAAGGGGAAGGCCAAGAAGAAGAAGGCGGCGAAGAAGACGCTGGGCGTTCCGCACAAGGCCCCGCCGCCCAAGGAGAAGCCGGAGCTGATGACGGAGAACGATTGGGAGCTCGACGTTCTCCGGCGCCGATTGGAGACGCAGAGCCGTGGCGGGCGGCGTGCGGCGGCGAAAGCTAGGAAGCTGCTCGACCCGTCCCCGCCATTGACGGCAAAGGGCCTCGCCGCCATGAACAAGAAGGTCACGGCCTTGAACCAAGCATACGCTTTGGGAGGTAGCCAAGAGAGCGCCGCCACTCTTCGATGCAAGATCGGCGGCTCTCCGTCGAATTCATCTTTCTTCGCCGAAAGCGCCGCCGCCGGACTCCTCGCTCCAGGTTCTCCCCCGAGTACGCCGACAGCCAGCACCACGGCGGCTTCGACCCCAACGTCATCTTCCCTTTTTGTGGGCTCGATCTAAACCGCCCCGTCGATCTGTCATCGCCGGCGTTGCGGAGGTACCCCGCCGAACAGGCGAATGCGCAGGCCGGTCGTAGCCTTTCATTCGACGTCGGCGCCTCCCATGTGATCGACGGAATCACCGCCGATTACACGGAACCTCTGCAGGTATGAGGTCGTGTTTTGGATGGCATGATATGTACCGTAGACGCATAGGCGAGTCGTGACTGCCGGCGATGCTTTTTGGTGTGTAGGAGACCTCCGATCTCATGGCCGACTTAAAAAACGGCGACGGCCGGGCGGCGGATGTCGACGACATTGGCCGGGCGGCGGATGGCGACGACGACGATTTCGACGAGGATAAGGTGTACTACGAGGAGGACGAGGACGCCGACGAGGAGATCGAAGAGGAGGGGGTGCTGACCGCGACTTTGGTCGGCGAGAACGCCGTGGCGAAGAAGAAGGGCAGCCGCGGCATCGTTTGGACGACAAAGGAGGACGAGTGCACGGTCTAGTCATGGAAGTTCATTACCACCGGCGTGCTCACCGGCCCAAACTAGTCCAGCGGCGCCTACTGGAGGCGGGTGACGAGGATATACCAAACGGGTACCCTACCATGAGGGTACCTGATGCACGTGATGACTAAAGCCCAATTGTCAATAACCCGATGAGGCCCAGGAAAGAAGGCCCAAGACAAAGATTGTTTCCCAAGTTAGGCATAGTCGGTTATAGTTTCCTTACATGTAAAATCCTAGTCGGTTACGTACCCGAGACCGGGCTGGGAGGGCGCCCGATAGAGGACACGCAATACCAGAACCTCCAAACCCTAGTGAGATCAATCCCTTGCTAGACCCTTGTAACCACAGCATATTCCACAATCAATATAGACAGGCAGGAAGTAGGGGTGTTACCTCAGTCGAGGGCCCTGAACCTGGGTAAATCCCGCTTGTCAGCCGACGATTCTACTAACACTACGCGTTCTCTACCACATAAATCTAACCCTAGGTACTCAACTATGGGTATTGCTGAGGACACCCCTCGTCAATTGGCGCCGTCTGTGGGAAGAGGTAGTGTTGGATCCACGGTTTCGCCGGTTCGATCGTCAAACGGCAACTCGCCGACCACATCCGCAAACGGCAACTCGCCGGCAAGCTCGACTAACGTCGGTTCCATAGGCGATCACTCGCCAGCTCCAGAGATCGCATCACCAAAAAGAATCAAACCATACTCGCTAGAAGCTCAAGAGGCCTTTGCCAGCCTCGACTCAGGTTTGGATTTAATTGTTGGAAAACATAATTTTTTCGTCGATAAGTTTGGTGTGCAGGACTTGACCGATCCAATCGCGACTAAGGCGCTCGAGGCTCCGTCGACTATGATCGCATCGCCAGCAGGCATGGAAGCTGCCTCGTCACAGATCGACTCGATCTTACCGCTAGGATCTCCAGCCTCATCCATGTCAACACGGGAGTTCAACGAACTCATGGCGCAAGAGATCCCAGATGATGAAGTACAGTCTACCTATCAAGTTGGCACAGTCGAACACACCGATTCACTCGACATGGTCCTCGACTACATGCAATCTGAAGACGCAAACGACAGCATCTGCCTTGCTGAGTTCGCTGGCCTAGAAATCCAGATGGATCACGAGCTCTTATCCAACAATGGAGACAACCCTGAGTAGTTACTCGAAACACACATTGATATCGACGCCCAGATCAGCAAAAGCAACAACTCTGACATGAGCTTGGACGATGAGTTCGAGTCCATGACTAGCATCGACAGCACGTGCACATGTCCTCCGGTCATACCCCGTCAGGTTTGCAGCGCGTTCAGTGCAGAAGCCTCGGCATCAGCAGCCAGTCGAAGGCCCACGGAATTCCCGTGCACGGTCACATTACCAGATGGTGTATCAACACTGACTATCACAGCCGAGATGGCGTCAAAAGTGGATAAAGTCATCAAGGAGTGTACAATGATGCCAGCAGACGCAGCCCCGAGGAGATGATGGCCTACAACTACTTCAACTGGCAAGAGACGATGCGCCTAAAGCAGTACAGAGCAACACTCGAGGAACGCAGGAAGCAAGCTAGTATCTCGAGTGTGCGAAGAAGGCAGCTATCCCTCGGCTCCACAGGTGGGACAGAGCCCAGGCACAGATCGAGGTTTGCAAACCTCCCAGAAGGAGAAAGATCAGGAATCACTCGCAACCTAGAACACTCGTTCATAACGCTGGACGCAGAGGGAGTGCTAGTACCCAAGACAGCCGAAGGTGCCTTGCTCTCAATCGGAGCTTACCTGAAGGCAACAGCACCTCCAGCAGGCGATCCGGCCGCAGAGGCACATCAACAGCAGATAAAGGCGCTCGCACTCGCAGCAAAAGGACTCCAGACAGGGAAAAACAGAGAGCGCAGCAGGAGCCGCTCATGGCACACATCGCGAGATCGTCGCAGTCGCAACCCTTACAGGAGCAGCGCAAGAAGAGACTCAAGTCGCCGTCGATCACGGAGCAGATCCAGAAAATCTGACATCAGCGACTCAGGTGACAATCGCGACACAGGACCCTGCGGAGCTCGATGCTTCACTCGACGCATCCGCGAGGCCAGGATGCCCAAAAAGTTCGGGCTACCAACAACGCCAAAGTTCAACTGCAGACAAGAGCCATCAGGGTGGCTCGAGGATTACAAGTTAGCAGTCGTATGTCAAAGAGGAACAACTACAACAACATTACAATACATATAGCTGATGCTCGAGGGCACAGCTCGCGACTGGCTCAAAGCTTTACCCGAAGCATCATACGACTCCTGAGAGCACTTCCGGGAGGACTTCATCAAATATTTCGACCCTCTGTGCGAGCGGCCTAAAACATTTGAAGAGCTAAGGGCTTGCACAAAGAGGTCTGACGAGACGCTCAGAGCATACATCAGGCGATGTACATCCATCCGCAACTCAGTAGGCACAATCTTCGAGGACAGAGCTATGGATGTCTTCACCCAGGGAGTCTTTAGAGAGGACTTCAGAGAGGCACTCGGTCGCCAAAAACCAAAGACCATGGCCGAGCTCATGAAAATAGCAACCGAGTGGGCAGATGGAGAAGATTCTGTAAGAACAAAACGCCCAGTCTCCCCGCGTGATTGCGAGGACCGTCGAGATCACCGCGATAGCTACAGAGATGATAGACGACGCAAACGCAAAAATCGTTACAACGATGATGATAGGGTAAAATTCATGGTGGCTGGTTTTTCCCAACCGCAAGATAATCAAGTTAGAGACGACAGACGACCAGACGAGCATCGCGACAGTCGAAACAAAAATCGCTGCGATGGTCGAAGTGATGACCGCCGCGACAGTCGAACCGATGATCACCGTGACAGCAGAGACCGCGACCAACGCACTGGCAACTACAGAAGGCAAGAGTGGCGCAGACGCACAGACACACGGCCAGAAAGGACATTCGAGGAGAAGATGGATGACTATTGCAGATTCCACCTATTCAAGGGAGACGATGGAAGGTTAATCTCCAATCACACCATGAGGAATTGCAGGGAATTTGACCAAATGGTGATGGACTACATGATGAAAGTCAGAAGGGTTGCACCACCGACTGTTCAGCCAGTCCCCGCCGCAGCGCCACCAGCACAGCCAGTCCCGGCACTCCCAGCTCCACCACAGCATAGTGCAGGAAGCCAAGTCACATGAGCCATACACCACATACCACAAGTAGCAGAAGATCAGTACCCGAAGCCTCAGGGACAAATGTACATGATCCAAAAAGGGCGTCCCTATAACAGGCAGCAAAAGTTACACAGTCGACATGTCAACATGGCAGTCATGGCGCCACCAGCCGTGCCAGAATTCCTGAGGGGATCCGAGACTCCAATCACATTCACACGGGAGGACCATCCACCATCAGTATATCGACCGGTCATGCAGCCCTGATACTCGACGCCTAGATTGGTGGATACGCCATGACCAAGGTCTTCATGGATGGAGGCAGCAGCATCAACATCATCTTCGTCGACACGCTACGTCGGATGAATAGGTCAGTCGAAAACTTACCGAGTCCACAAACACCTTTCATGGTATTGTTCCAGGCAAATCGGTTCTCCCAAAAGGCACAATACAACTCAACATTACGTTTGGCGATGCAAGTCACTTCAGAATGGAATCGATCGAGTTCGAAGTCGTCGACTGGAAGTCACAGTACCATGCCATACTCGGACGCCCGACGTTTGCCCGATTCATGGCAGTACCGCATTATGCATACCTCAAGTTGAAGATGCCAGGACCCAAGGGAGTCATCATAGTCAATGGAAATTTCCAAAGATCCGACGCTTGCGACCGAGATTTTAGCAAGATCTCGGAGATGTTTGGTATGGAGCAAACTTTTGCAGAACTTTCTCTCACCAATGACCACACACTCATGCCTGAGCATAAGAAGCAAGCAGTCGACAGGGCGTTCAGCGCCACGGATGACATAAGGAAGCACCAAGTCCACCCGACTGATCCATCAAAGACAGTCAGGGTGTCCACAAGCCTACCTCCCGCATAGGAAAGCGCGCTCGTCGAATTTCTCTGAGAACTGGGATATATTTGCATGGTGTCCAGCCGACATGCCAGGTATTCCCAGGAAATTCGCCGAGCACTCTCTTCAACTTACTCCAGGCGCTAGGCCAGTTAAGCAAACAACACGTCGTGTCTCCGGTCCCAAAAGAGAAGCCATAGAAAAAGAAGTCAACAGGTTACTCAAAGCAAACTTCATTCGAGAAATCAAGAAATTAGATTGGGTGGCCAACCCTGTGCTCATCGAGAAGAAGAAACCAGCAGCTCTTCGAATGTGCATAGACTTCACAGGGCTTAACAAGTGTTGCCCAAATGATCACTTTCCACTTCCACGAATCGATCAGATCATCGACTCCTCCGCAGGATGCGCGCGTTTATCCTTTCTGGATGCATACTCGGGGTATCACCAGATACGGATGAAAGTCGAAGACGAAGAAAAAACAGCGTTCACAACTCTACTCGGAGTATATTGCTACACCACAATGCCCTTCGGGCTCAAGAACGCAGGTGCTACGTACCAGCGTATGATGCAAAACTGCCTGAAGAAGCAAATCGGTCATAATGTCAAAGTGTATGTAGATGACATAGTTATCAAGTCAAAGGAGGAAAGCACATTACTCACAGATCTATGAGAAACCTTCGACAATCTCAAGAGTTACAACATCAAGCTCAATCCAGATAAGTGTACATTCGGTGTTCCAGCCGGAGAACTCTTGGGGTACTTGGTGTCAGCACGCGGAATAGAAGCAAACCCAGAAAAGATACAGGCCATACTTACCATGCAAAGGCCTACAAAGCTTTACGAGGTGCAACAGTTAGCAGGACGAGTGGCAGCACTCAGTCGCTTCATCAGCAAACTAGACGAAAAGGCGCTTCCACTCTATAGACTGATGAAGAAGACGGATAAATTCGAGTGGACAGACGAGGCTGAAGCAGCCTTCATCGATCTCAAGCGGATCCTTACAAATCCTCCAATACTAGCAGCACCCAAAGAAAAGGAACCCTTGTACCTGTATGTCTCAGCTACCAATCGAGTGGTGAGCATGGTTCTGGTAGTCGAGCGCATGGAGGAGGGAAAAGCTCAAAGTGTGCAGAGACCAGTCTACTACGTCAGCGAAGTCCTATCCCCATCCAAACAGCGGTACCCGCACTTTCAAAAGCTAGCATACGCTGTTTTCATGACATCCAGGAAGCTGCGCCACTACTTCACAGAACACCCGATAACGGTGATCAGCAAATCTGCAATCGGAGATATCCTCACAAATCCTGACGCAACTGGGCGGGTAGAAAAATGGCTCATCGAGGCTAGGGCCACTAGGAATCACGTATGACCACCCGAAGACCATTAAAGCACAAGTCTTACCTGACTTCACAACCGAGTGGATCGAAGCTCAACTGCCAGGAGTTCCTGATGTATCTAACTCCTGGACAATGTACTTTGATGGGTCCAAGAAAAATGAAGGCGCAGGAGCAGGCGTAGTACTCATATCTCCTATGGGTGACAAACTCTGCTACGTCCTGCAGATGGATTTCGAGTTCCCGTCCAACAACGAGGCAGAATACGAAAGCCTGATCCACGGCATGCGAATGGCCAAGGCGCTAGGATGCACTCGACTGATGATCTACGGCGACTCTAACCTGGTCGTGCAGCAAATGATGAATGCTTGTGATGCCATAGCTGACAACATGATTGCATATCGAGACCTCTACAACATGTTGGAGGGTGGATTCGATGGATGCGAGCTACGACATATTGGGCGAGAAAGTAACAAGGAAGCAGACAGGTTAGCCAACATCGGTTCGACAAAAGCACAAATTCCAGCAGGTGTTTTCATGGAGCGCATTGAGCACAGGTCCATCAAGGAGCAGAGGCCTCCACCCACTTTGACTGCCACATCCAAAGGTAAAGCGCCTAGTTCAGAAGATCCGCTAGTCGAGGTACTCCTATGTCATGGAGATCAGGTCATACCAGCATGGACTCAACCTTTCTTAGCATACATGCTCCGCGACGAGCTACCAGAAGACGCAACAGATGCTCGATGAGTCACTCGGCGATCCAAAGCATACACCATAATCAACGGTGAGTTATACAAGCGCAGCGTCTCAGGTATGTTTCAGAGATGCATAGAATTCGAGGATGGCAAAGCAATACTTCGTGATATCCATGCAGACAAGTCGAAAAGGCCAATGGTCTCGTGTGCACGGGCATCAAGAAAAGGTTGCTGGTGCCACTGAAGCAGGCTGCAGGTGCTTGGGTCGATGAGCTCCCCGCGGTACTATGGAGCTTGCGTACAACTCCAAACGCCTCGACCCAATTCACACCATTTTTTATGGTCTATGGCGCGGAGGCAGTACTGCCACCAGAGGTAAAGTTTAGCGCACCCAGAGTCGAAGTATACGACGAAGATGACGCGAACGAATCACTCGAAGACTCGGTCGACTTACTCGAAGAAGGGCGCAATATGACACTCGCCCGCATAGCTGTTTACCAGCAGGATCTACGCAACTACCACAGTCGCCGACTGCGTACAAGGTCATTCATTGTAGGAGACTTGGTACTTCGACTAAAACAGAAGAAGGTGCTCAAACTTGCATCTCCATGGAAAGGACCCTTCATCATTGCGGAGGTCATCTGTCGAGGGGTCACCTCGGCAGATCCCAGGGTCGAGTACCCGGGTTGATTGAAGGGGAGAAGATTGTGAGTGCTGGTAGTTACCACGGCTGACAAGCAAGGCGATTTACCCAGGTTCAGGCTCCCGGAGGATAACACCCTACTTCATGCTTGTCTGATCTGTATTGATGGAATCGAAGGTTACAATGGCGACCTCGGCGAGATGGCAATCTCGCTAGGGTTTTGGTGGATAGTATCGACGTACCCTCGACAGAGGTCCCTCCTAGCCTTTATATAGAGGCTAGGTCTCAGGAAATCGGTGTCGGTTAGGTTTACAATATTTGGTAAGTATCTACCGACCTAATCATCGACTTCCTTGGGACGTACGTTGTCCTTGTTAGGCCCTTCACGGGCCTGCGGTGGCTAATCTTGAGGCTTGGCGTGCACCAGGTATCTCATAGTGGGGCACCCGAAAGGTAGGCCCACGCCAGTAGCCCCCGAGTACTTGGTCAAATCGTAGAATCGGGTAAGGACTCCTTTCTTTGTGCATGCCTTTCTTCGTGAGTTGAAAGCTTGTCGACTACCTTGACGTGCTTCGTCTTGAGTTGATGACTCGAACGTGCGGCGTATGGCTGAACAGCCTGTCTTGAAAATTTCGACTGACAATCTATCGAGTGCGCGAACAGTGCTCCCGATGGGAGTAACCCCGAGATTAAGCTGAATTGCTTGTAATTGAGGTTAATCTCAAAAATCTCTCTCAGTCGAAAAGAAATTTCTGAACCCCTCCCGATGGGAGTAACTTAGGGAAGCACTGATAAATCAGAGTCCTTTTTCAGCCCGTTGGGCTTACTATGTGTTGCACTTTTCGAGTGCTTGCTCAGCCTGATGGCTTACTTGTGGGACTCGAATGAGTTCGAGTATTTGCTCAGCCTGATGGCTTACTTGTGGGACTCGAATGAGTTCGAATGTTTGCTCAGCCTGACGGCCTACTTGTGGGACTCGAATGAGCTTGAGTGTTTGCTCAGCCTGACGGCCTACTTCCAGAACTCGAATGAAATTCGAGTGTTTGCTCAGCCTCGTGGCCTACTGTGTTGCTGCTCAATGCTGACGTCATGGCTGACGTTTTCTTCTCTGTCGCCGATGGGACGTGACACTGCGGTCCCGCTGTCAGTATTGACCTGCGGCGACGTTTGCAGTTCTCGATTTGATCGCTCCGCGCGAAAATTTCGTGGCGTGATGATGGTTTCCTCTTTTCCCGTGCGTAGTGTGTGGCGTGGCTTGCGACGGTTGCGTTCTCTGCCTGCCACGTGTAGGGCTGGATGGACTGCGCCATTTGCAGATGCTGATTGGACGGTTATGATTCGGCATCGCAGCGGTATATTAAATTCACCGCGGCGTGGGGAAAGTTATCCCTTCGCCATTCTCGCAATTTCCGCGCTAGAGCTCCTTCTTCCTCCTCGCGCACAAGCACTCCATCGCCATTGCCGAGATGGCTTCCACCGCGGCCATGGGAAAGAAACCTGGTGTCCCGAAGACCAAGAGGGAAGGCAAGGGGAAGGCCGCCGACGCCGACAATCTCAGCCTGAGGAGGGTGGACTGCGACTGGTCCAAATCCTCGATGAAGACTGCGGATCTTGATGATCTGCGGGAGAAGAATCTGCTTCCGCCACTGGAGCAGTTGAAGACACGCACCCCAGGGAAAGAGGTAATCCCTTCCCCGCGCAATGGAGAGCGCGTTTGCTTCGTGGATTTCCTGCACAGGGGCTTCTCTTCCCCCCGCATGATTTTGTTCGTGGTCTCTTGTATGCCTATGGGATTCAGATGCACGATCTGACTCCCAATGGCATCTTGAGCATCGCGAGCTTCTTTGTGCTCTGCGAGTGCTTCCTGGGGATCTATCCTAACTAGTTGTTGTGGAAGATCTTCAATGTGAAGCGCAATGTCGGGAAGGGTGGCGTCGTGTATCCCGTCGGAGGCTTCAACATCCAGGTGCACGGCGACATCAACTTCTTCCAGATGAAGAAATCCGACTCCGTCCAGGGCTGGCGGAAGAGGTGGTTCTATGTTAGCTGCGAGCAGGATGGGCTTCCTGACTTCGTGGCTGACAAGCCCCTGAAGAAGACGAACGCCTGGGCGCACTTCCTATCGAAGGAGGAGAAGGCGACTCTGAAGCCCTTGCTGACGACCATCGCAGGCTTGCTGAAGTCGCTTGGCAAGGAGGCGGGTGGTGTGCACCTCATCGCAACCTTCGTCAGAATGCAAGTGCAGCCGCTGCGTGCTCGCATCCACCCGATGTGGGAGGATCAAGGTGCCAGTGACCCCACTCGCATGTCTTCGGCTGAGCTGAGTGACGAGGAAGTCGTCCGGAAGGTGAAGGCCATCACCAGTCTCCGGGCAGCCGATGCTTGCAATGTCAACTGCCCCATCACTCCTTATGGGGGTAGAGAGGCGACTACCTGAGGTAAGTTTCCTTGTGTCTGTGAATGCAGCTCCATTTGCTTTGCTGTTTTCTCACTCAAGTTTTCTTTGTTTACAGGGTCACCCGAGTGTCGACTGCCTTCCTCCTCTGATGGAGAACGGCCCACATGAAGAAGCCGCGTTTCCTGCAGAGGAACCGGCGGATGAAGAAGAAGATATCCCCTCTGCTCATTCTCCTGAAGAGGAGCTGGAGGAGACTGCGGTTGATGAAGAAGATGAGACACGCCTGCAAAAGCGACCACGACATGACAATGGTGACTCTGCTGAGAGTTCACTCGGCAGGCGTGCGGCTGATGAAGAAGAAGGTGACACAAGTTCCTCTTCGCCGAGTGCCAAGGAATCGAAGGACGATCGGGAGCCGCTGACCGTGGATCCTCTCGACTCAGCACCGCCCCTGGAATTTGGCAGGGTGCCCTCTGTCTCCGTCGACAGTGATGATGACGAAGAGATGGGGTATAGTAACTTTTCTCGAATTGCTATATGTACCTTTGTCTGAGGTTCAATTGTCTTTATTTATGTCTTTAGTGACCGTGCCGGCACTGTGTCTCCTACACATGGCACGGAGCACACTTCGGCTCCTACCGCGGAAGAGAAGCAATCAGATGCTCCAGATGCGAGTGCCGCGGCCACGACTGAAGTGGCTAAAGCTTCGACTTCTGCCGTCCCGGAGGAGGTGGTCATCCCGACTCCAAGCCTGGCATCCGTACACGAGCATGTAAGTATCTTCAACTGAAAGTTGAACATCGGGAGCGCGAACAGTGCTCCCGATGGGAGTAGCCCCCGAGGCTGTGTGCAACTAGTATAGTTGGTCACAGACTCAAAAAAATTCTCTGTATACTTTGCAGCCTTTCTATCGCTAGCAAGTGGCGGGCGCCGAGGCGTATGTCCGTCTGGAGCAGGAGAGGAACCAGCTCCTAGCTGATTTGAAGCAGGCAAAGCGTAAGTTTTCTCCCTCTTGCCACAGTCGAATCTTTATTCCTTCTTTGCTGTTGCAGTACTTTTTCCTTTGAAGTTGATCAGCGAACCGCGGCCACTCGAGTGACTGAGCTAGAGGCTCAAAACGAAAGTGCAAAGAAGGCATTCACGGAAGCCAAGAAGCGTGAAGACGAGAAGCGCGATTTGGAGAAGACACAAGTCGACCGCTTGCTCGCACTTGCTGACGTTGTTGGCCGTAAGTACTTTGCTATCCTTGATGTCTTTTACTTTTGACTGTCGACTGAACGTTAACTCTTTGTCTTGTCGTAGGTGCTTGCGGTGGAGCTCCTCCTGTTGATTCCTCCAGCGAAAATAGCACCCTGGAGCAAGCTGTAGGCTTCGTCGACAGGGTTTGCGCATATGCTTCGGCTGCTATGACCAAGTCCTCTGGAGCTCTGGCGACTGTCCATGAGGGCATCTTCCCCAACAAGCCAGCACCAAGTGATGTCGACACTTTGGCTTCTCCATTTGGCACCGGGTCGACGATCATGGCGGACTACACCCGCGCGCAGACGGTACCCGGCTCGGAGCTCACCTTCCAACTGTTGCTTGGGCATCAGGTTGCAGGTGACTTTGACAAAGTTGTCAGCCAGTTCCCCAAGAGACCTGATGGCAAGACCCAGTCGCTCAGTGCAGTGAAGCCGGAGGCGAGTCGATTGGCGAAGGAAGTCGTGTCTCTTTTTGAAAAACGAGTCGCCAAGGCTGCTGAAGCGGCGGCTCGCAAAAGTAGATCTATGTCCGAGTCGGTATCATAGGCTAGATGTGTCCTTTTGCCTGAACTTGTCTTTTGTAATGAACTCCTGAATTCAATGCTTCTCGTTGCTAAGACCTTTCTTTTGTGATGTAAAAATTTGCTTGAACTAATGAAGTCGAATCTTCAACGCATTGGGTGCTATTCTTTTTTGTCTTGTGCATGTTTGAATTCTTGATGCTTGACCCTTTCTGATTGTTGAAACAGGAGGGGATGGATATAGGCTCAGGAGGAGTCGACCTGCCAGAGACAGCTGCAATACCCGCTGCTCCTCGAAGAAGAGTCGAACGTTGCCCTCGTCTCACTCGAAGCCAGAATGACCAGAAGTTGATATCCTGGATGAGGAAGCGAGTCGTCGATCTGGAGAAGACCTTGAAGGAGAAACAAAAGGAACTTGACCAGCTGAAGGCACGACCTGCTCCTTCGACAGAACGTGAGCAGTATTTGCTTGGTGAGATGGATTTGATCTGTCGACAGCTGCAGAGTGCGTACTCTAATCTGGGTATTTCGACTTGTGCAGCACTGTCTTCGGGTTTAAGTGTTGACATCTTTGGAACGATTGCCTTGCAGACGTGAATCCAGATTGGAAAGCTGAACAACTCCGTGTGGAGCAACGGGTTGAGCGAGAGGCGAAGGGTACTGCCTCGGGTGCTCAATACTTCTGGTCTGATACTCCCAAGGCTAAGGTGTTAGCCCTGATGCTGGATCGTACTTGGCGTGCGGCGATCTTACTTCTGGGGTGCCAGAAAACCCTAGCGAAGTTGCATCGAATAATGTTTCCGCACAACCCGCAGCCGCAAGGGATATCTGCGCTGATGGATCAGTTTTAAGATGGTGCCAACGTCAAGCAGATCGTCCATGCTCAACTTGTTGCTGGAGCGAATATCGCTCGGGCGTACTTCCGCAAGCATCGACCAAACTTCCCACTCGACAGAGTTGTTGACGGCTTGCCTGGCGGAGAGCACTACGCCGAGTCCTTGCCATATGCGAGGCAGATGGTCGAACAGGTCCAACACCACACCGACCAGCTTGTAGGTCCACTGGATGCACCCAAGGATGAACCTAGGGGGTAAAGAGAGAGTAAAAAAACTTGTTGTATGTTAGTAACTTTGTAATTTAGAGGGTTGACCTCTAAATTCATATGTGAATATGATGTATGTAATTGCAAATGCAGCTTCGAGTATGTCGTAATTTTTCGTTACACCTGTATTCGGGTGCGGCCTAGGCTTTAATTTGTATACTTGTATGGCGCGGCCCCCAAGCGTTCGGGTGTGGCCTAAGCTGTTCCTTTCGACTTGTACGGCGCAGCCCCCGAGCGATCGGGTGCGGCCTAAGATTTTCTTTTGAACTTGTGTGGCGCAGCCCCCGAGCGATCGGGTGCGGCCTAAGTTTTTTATTTGAACTTGTGTGGCGCAGCCCCCGAGCGTTCGGGTGTGGCCTAAGTTTTTCTTTCGACTTCTACGGCGCAGCCCCCGAGCGGTCGGGTGCGGCCTAAGTTTTTTATTTGAACTTGTGTGGCGCAGCTCCCGAGCATTCGGGTGCGGCCTAAGTTTTTCTTTCGACTTGCATGGCGCAGCCCCCGAGCGGTCGGGTGCGGCCTAAGTTTTTATTTGAACTTGTGTGGCACAGCTCCCGAGCGTTCGGGTGCGGCCTAAGTTTTTCTTTCGACTTGCATGGCGCAGCTCCCAAGCGGTCGGGTGCGGCCTAAGTTTTTTATTTGAACTTGTGTGGCGCAGCCCCCGAGCGTTCGGGTGCGGCTTAGGGTTTTTTTTCGACTTGTACGGCGCAGCCCCCGAGTGGTCGGGTGCGGCCTAATTTTATATTTGAACTTGTGTGGCGCAGTCCCCGAGCGTTCGGGTGCGGACTAAGTTTTTTATTTGAACTTGTGTGGCCCAGCCCCGAGCGTTCGGGTGCGGCCTAAATTTTTCTTTCAACTTGTATAGCGCAGCCCCGAGCGGTCAGGTGCGGCCTAAGTTTTTTATTTAAACTTGTGTGGCGCAACCCTCGAGTGTTCGGGTGCGGCCTAAGTTTTTATTTCGACTTTACGGCGCAGTGTTAGAATTAAGCACGATCATGCCGGCATCATACGAGTTTGACACGGACCGGCTAGTTTTTTTTTTACATTTTCCACCACATGTATTCAACAAGAACCACATACGAAGTACACGGAAGAACAACAAGCAACAAAACATAGGGGAAAAACGAAACCAGGAGCAACGAGATCGCCGACCACGCCGGCGTCGGAGACGAAGGCGACCACCCTCCAGCTTGCCACTGTCAGGGAACTGATTGCCCTATGAGAGACGCCGCCAAGCCCGTCCGCCGAGCCGCGGCGGAGCTTGAATCGATGAACGGCCGGGGCGAGCGCCCCCCTGACCCATCTACACCACCTTGCCGGAGTCGCCGTCGAAGCCGTCGTCGGAGGGAGTCGAGGATCCCGGCGAGCTCCAAGTTCCGACCAGTTCCCCCGCCAGGACGGAGGCCGCCACTGGATCTGGCAGGGGAACAAGGCACGGCACGGATCCACCGATCCGCGGGTGCCGGAGAAGCAGACGCGCCGGCCCGGAGCTCCACGAGCGCCGCCGCCGGAGAGGGCACACGCCTGCAGCAAAACCACGCCAGCGACACCACCGCCTCCACGGCGCCGCCGGCTGCCCCAAAGGAGCCTACCTTATGTACACGCGTGACGCGGGGATCCACGGACCGGCTAGTTTGCGCGTTTACGTGTAGTATTAGGAATTGGATACCGAGTCGACTAGTAGTAGTTCTACTCGGTCAGTAAGGTCCTAGTATAAATATACGTGTAACCCAGCCTCGTAAACCACCGTGAGTTGAAGCAATAAAAGAAAGAAAGCCAGAGGCTCGTTACGAGCCTCTGGCTAAATTGCTTTTGTGTGTGCGTGCGTGTTCAGCTAGTAGTTCATGGGAAAGTAATCGATCAGGCTAGCTAGCTCGTGTGCATCACGGTCGAAGGAATCAATCAGCTATCGAGTTAGTTGTTTGCGTACGAGCGTCTCCCCGGAATTTCCTCGTCGCGGTTCGTCGGAAAGTACTCGACGGCAGGGCCAAAGCCAACAAGTGGTATCAGAACCTGGTCAAGCGACGACGAGGAAACGAAGACGTCCGAAGGTAGCGGCAAGCCGCTCATGATGATGTCAAGAACAAGTTATGTGCCGATTCAGTGTCCAATGCTGACCGACACAAATTATGTGGTTTGGGCCACGAAGATGAAATTCATCCTCCGAAATCTCCGTGTCTGGAAAGCTATAGAAGGCGAAGGCGCGTTGGATGAAGAGGTCGACGAGGGCGCCATGGCTGCTCTCTCGCAGTCCATACCAGACATCATGGTGATGACTCTTGCTTATTACAAGACGGCGAGGGAAGTGTGGGGAGCAATACGGGAGATGCGAATCGGAGAAGATAAGGTGAAGCGTGCCCGTGCACAAGTGCTTAAGCAGCAGCTCAACAAGTTAGAGATGTCCAAAGGAGAAACGATCGCTGAGTATTCCGAGAAGATAACAAACATGGCAAGTGAGATTAAATCTCTTCGAGGATCCGTCACGGATACAGATATCGTCGAGAAGCTATTTTCATCGGTCACCGATGAATTCACGGCGGATTGAAGATCGGTGTGTACGTGCGCGTCTCGCCGGAAGCTCGTCGTCGTCTACATCGGAAAGTACTCGGCGTACAGGGGCAGATCCAACACGCAGCCCCCGAGTGGTCGGGTGCGGCCTAAGTTTTTATTTGAACTTGTGTGGCGCAGCCTCCGAGCATTCGGATGCGGCCTAAGTTTTTTATTTGAACTTGTGTGGCGCAGCCCCCGAGCGTTCGGGTGCGGCCTAAGTTTTTCTTTCGACTTGTATGGCGCAGCCCCCGAGCGGTCGGGTGCGGCCTAAGTTTTTTATTTGAACTTGTGTGGCGCAGCCCCCGATCGTTCGGGTGCGGCCTAAGTTTTTCTTTCGACTTGTATGGTGCAGCCCCTGAGCGGTCGGGTGCGGCCTAAGTTTTTGGTTAGGAACCTGTATGGCGCAGCCCCCGAGTGCTCAGTGCGGCCTAGGTTTGTGTTGCTTTTTGATTGCAAAAAGTAAAGGAAAGAGCTTGTTTCTTCAAACCACTTCATACATTAAGCTAGCAAGCCGCCTCATTAAAAATCTTCCAGTCCCCTTAGGTACCCTGAAAGGAAAAGAGCGCGTCTGAAACCTGCTGCTTGTTGGCATGTAAGTACAGTTACATTGGGGAGTCGACTAAGCGTAGAAGCGGCGCATTTGCGCAGCGTTCCATGGGTTATTGCAGGGCTCCAATGTCTTCGAGTTCTTCAGGCGGTAAGCACCATTGTCGAGTGTTTCCGTCACTATGTATGGTCCTTCCCATGGAGATGCCAGCTTGTGCACCTTCTTCTGCTTGAGTCGCAACACCAGGTCACCAGGGACGAAGAATCTGGCTCGCAGTCATTGACGGTGGTAGTTGCGGAGGCTCTGCTGGTATACGGCTGTGCGAGAGAGTGCGGTGTCGCGCCTCGTAGAGCATGTCCTTGTCATTCTCCATTGCTTCATCAGCGCCTGACTCGTCATAGAGTACTATGCGGGGTGCGTCCAAGTGTATATCATGTGGCATGACTGCTTCGGCTCCGTAGACCATGAAGAATGGGGTGTACTAGGTGGATCTGTTGGGTGTGGTGCGCAGGCTCCACAGCACGGCTGGTAACTCCTCCACCCAAGCTCTTGCAGCACGTCTGAGTGGCACGAACAGGCGTTTCTTGAGGCCACGACAGACAAGGCTTTTGCCTTTTCAACTTGTCCATTGGCTTGGGGATGGGCGACTGAAGCATAGTTGAGCTTGATGCCTTGGTCCGAGCAGAATATCTTGAATTCTTCGGCTGTGAAGTTGGTGCCGTTGTCGGTGATGATGCTATTGGGCACGCCGAATCTGAAGATGATGGACCTGATGAAGTTGACAGCGGACGAGGCAGTCGAGCTTGTGATTGGAACGGCTTTGATCCACTTGGTGAACTTGTCGACTGCGACGAGCAGGTGCGTGTGTCCGCCAGGGGACGATTTCTTCAAAGGACCCACCATGTTGAGTCCCCACTGGGCGAAGGGCCAGGCGAGTGGTATCGTTTTGAGCTCGGATGCGGGTGCATGTGGCTTGGTGGCAAACTTCTGGCATCCGATGCATCTCTTGACCATGTATTCAGCTTCTTGCATGGCGGTGGGCCAGTAGAATCCTGCTCGAAAGGCTTTGGTGACTAGGGCACGACTGCTGGCATGGTGCCCGCAGGTACCCACGTGGATGTCGAGCAGGATGGCTTTGCCGTCTTCTGGGTCGATGCAGCGCTGCAGCACTCCTGATATGTTGCGCTTGTAGAGCTCGCCGTTGATGATCGTGAAGGCCTTGGCACGGCGAGTGATGCGCTTGGCTTCTGTCGAGTCTGCTGGCAGTTCCTTTCGCATCATATACGCAAGAAAAGGATTAGTCCATGTAGGTTCGATCAACAGTACCTCGATGGGTTGCGTGCCAGGCGTCTCTTGGTCCTTCGCTGGCGAGTCGGGCGAGCTTGAGGTCGATGTCGAAGGCTCGTACGGCTGCTTCAGCTTGATGGAGCGTTGCGTGATGCACTCGAGGAAGACTCCGTCTGGCACCTTCTCCTTTCTTGAGCCAATGTTGGCGAGTATGTCCGCCTCTTCGTTGCTTTCGCGGCCCACATGGCGCAACTCGCAGCCTTCAAAGTTACCCTCCATGATGTTGTACAGGTCTCGGTGTGCGATCATGTTGTCCGCGATGGTGTCGCAGTCCTTCATGGTTTGCTGCACGACGAGGTTCGAGTCCCCATAGATCATGAGGTGAGTGGCGCCGCAGTTCTTGGCCATTCGCATGCCGTGGAGGAGACCCTCGTACTCTGCCTCGTTGTTTGTTGGTCTCTTGAAGGTCATCTATAGCACGTAGCGGAGCTTGTCGCCTTTAGGTGAGATCAGAATGACACCTGCACCCGCGCCATCGTATTTCTTGGAGCCATCGAAGTACATGGTCCAAGCGTTGGATAGGTCTGGGACATATGGTAGCTGAGCTTCGATCCACTCAGTCGTGAAGTCTGGGAGTACTTGTGCCTTGATTGCTCTCGGGTGCATGTACTTCAGTTCCCATGGACCCAACTCGATCACCCATTTGGCGACTCTGCCCGTGGCGTCTGGGTTGGTGAGGATGTCTCCAATGGCAGATGAGCTGACCACCGTTATCGGGTGCCCAGAGAAATAGTGTACCAGCTTCCTTGAACTCATGAAGACACCATACGCTAGCTTCTGGTAATGCGGGTACCTCTGTTTGGACACGAATAGAACCTCGCTGAGGTAGTAGATAGGTCGCTGGACAAGGTGCCCTTTGCCCTCATTGCGTTCGACGACGAGGACTGTACTGACCACTCGATTGGTTGCTGCGACATAGAGGAAGATGGGTTCCTCCTTAGCGGGTGCAACGAGGATGGGCGGAGTCGATAGGACGTGCTTGAGATGAGCGAACGCTGCCTGAGCTTCTTCTGTCCACTCGAATTTGTCCGTCTTCTTCATCAGTTGGTAGAAAGGGAGTGCCTTTTCGCCCAACTTACTAATGAATCGGCCTAGTGCCGCGATTCGACCAGACAGGCGCTGGACTTCTCGGAGCTTGGTCGAAGGTGGCATCATCAGAATGGCTTCTATCTTCTCTGGGTCTGCTTCGATTTCTCGTGCTGATACCAAGTACCCGAGCAGCTGTCCTGCGGGTACGCCGAAGGCGCATTTATCCGGGTTAAGCTTGATCTGGTCTTTGTTGAGGTTCGCGAATGTCTCGCGCAGGTCCTGGTGGAGAGTGTCCTCTTTGCGGGTCATGGTGACGATGTCGTCGACGTAGACTTGCACGTTCCGCCCGATTTGCAGCTCGAGGCAGTTCTGCATCATGCGCTGGTAAGTGGCACCAGCGTTCTTGAGCCCGAAGGGCATTGTCTGGTAGCAGAAGACACCATGGGGTGTGATGAAGGCTGTTTTCTCCTGGTCCTCGACTCGTAGCTTGATCTGGTTGTAACCTGAATATGGATCCAGGAAAGAGAGGCGCTCGCAGCCTGTAGTTGAGTCGATGATCTGGTCGATGCGTGGCAAAGGGAAGTGATCCTTCGGGCAGCATTTGTTGAGGCCGATGAAGTCGACGCACATGCGGAGCGCGGTCGACTTCTTCTTCTCGACTAGGACTGGGTTAGCGAGCCATTCTGACTTCTTGATCTCGCGAATGAATCCGGCATGACGTAGCCTGTCGACCTCCTTGGTTATGAAGAGTCTCTTCGGCTCCGGGACGCGTCGCATGGTCTGCTTAACTGGCCGTGCATCATCTTTCAATTGGAGAGAGTGCTCGGCCAGTTCCCTGGGTAATCCTGGCATATCTGAAGGCTGCCAGGCGAAGATTTCCCAGTTCTCATGTAGGAACTCGACGAGCGCGCTTTCCTATGCGATAGGCAAGCTTGATGACACTCGAACCGTCTTCTTGGGGTCAGTCGGATGGACCTGGTGAGCTGTTGTGTCGTTGGTGGCGTTGAAGGCTGCGTCGTAGGCTGGCTTCTTGGCGACAGGAAAAATGGTCCTGTCGTTGTCCCTGGACACCTCTTCGAGTTGCTCCTGCATGCTGAAGGACTCGGAGATCTTGCTGAAGTCTCTGTCGCATCTGTCTGACCGGTCGAAATCACCCATCACCGTGATGACTCCTTTCGGGCCTGGCAGCTTCAGCATGAGGTATGCGTAGTGTGGCACGGCCATGAACCTGGCAAATGTTGGTCGCCCGAGGATTGCGTGATACTGTGAGGCCTCTAGTCAACGACTTCAAAGTCGATTGCCTCTTTTCTGAAGTGGCCGGGTGCGCCGAAGGTGACGTCGAGTGTGATCGTTCCCACGGGGAGAACTACTTTCCCGGGTACTATGCCATGGAAGGTACTTCCTGACGTGGGCAGGTTCGCCAGGGAGCGGCCCATCTTCCGGAAGGTGTCAGCGAATATGATATTGATGCCGCTACCTCCATCCATGAACACCTTGGTCATTGCGAAGTCGCTGATCTTTGTCTCGACCACGAGCGCAGTGTGGCCTGGCCGCGGTACCTTCGGCGGGTGATCGGCTCTTGAGAATGTGATGCTAGTCTCCGACCCTTTCAGGTACTCCGGAGTCGCGGATGGACAAGCGATAGCTTGGTAAACCTGTCGACTGATCGGCTTCTGGCACCTGTTCGTTGGGCGGCCTTTCTGGATCATGTTTAGTTGTCCGCGTACGACTGGGTACTGGTCTTCTTCCGCTCGAACTTCTTCTTGCTGGGGCTGCGGCTGCGGCTGTACGTACGCTGCTGCTGCGTGCGCTGGTGGAGGTGCGGCTGCGGGTGGAGCCTGGAGAGCTAGCGGTGCAGCGGGTTGCGCTGCGGGTGCCTGAGGCTGAACCTTCTTCTGGATGGCCTCGTATATCTTGAGTGCCTTTCTACAGTCCTTCAGCAGATGGTTGGCGCCCCACTTTCCTGTCTCGGGGTTCCTGAACATGTGATGTCTGCATGGCTACTCGAGTTCCTCTTCAGGGGAGAGGGTGCGGCGTTTCCACTCGCGTTTCTGCCCTCCATCGTTGCAGTAGTTATCCTGATTTCGCGATTGCCGTCCTCACGAGGGTTACTGAACCCAGCAGCTACTAGTTCGATTGTGTCTCTTCCGTCGTAACGGGGTTTCTTCTTGCGGCGATCATCTCTCCAATTGCTTGGGCCACCTTCTTCTTTCACCGCGTAGGGACGGTCGTCCTGAATGGAGTCTTCTCCATCTGCCCACCGGTTTGCTATCTTCATGACCTCGATCATGGAACTTGGCTGGAGTCGACCAAACGCTTCCATGAGATCTTGGCACCACACGCCACGCTGAAAGGCGTCCATTGCCCTATCTTCCGAGACGACTTCGATGCTGTTATGCAGCAGGGTCCATCGTGAGATGTAAGAGCGCAACGACTCCTTCCTTCCTTGCTTGCAAGCCTGCAACTCGACGAAGGTGCCTGGCCGCGAGTATGTTCCCTGGAAGTTCTTGATGAAGGCTTCTTCAAATTGCTCCCACGAGTTGAAAGAGTTCTTGGGTTGGGTCTGGAGCCACCCGCGTGCAGATCCAGTGAGCATCAACTGAATATACTGCATCGCGGTAGTCGTGCTGCCCCCTTGACAGTTGTAGGCAATGAGGTAATCTTCGAGCCAGAGCCTCGGGTCTTGCTTCCCATCGAACTTGGCTGCTTCGGCTGTGAGCTTGAAGCCTTTCGGCATTCTTGTGTCGCGGATGCTGAGGGTGAAGCACGAGGCGCCGCATGGCTCGTAACTGCCGCTGGAGTACTGCTCTTGGTCTTGGGAGCTGCTTGCTCGCTTGGCGCGACTGCGGTCGAGCTGCTTCTGCGTGATGTAGTTACGCGCGTCTTCTCCTTCTTGAAGGTGTCGCGTGGGCCGCTCTACATGCACGGCACGCTCGCGGTCGCGTTGACCTGGATCTTCTGTTGGTTTATCGGCTGCACCTGACTTTGAGCAGAGCGTTTTCTGCCAACTTGAGTGCCTTGATCTGTTGCTTGTGTACGTTGGCGTGCGGGTCACCCTCCGGAGGTTGGGTCAGCTGCAGGTATGTGCCTATCGACATCAGAGTGGCAAAGGTTGTTTTTGGGATCGCAATCCCTTATGCGTCTTCTGTCACATAAGATGACTCGAGGTTGCGGGTAACTCCCGCTCTATCTATTTCTGTTATCCGGTTCATGCATGTTCTATGACGCCTTTGCAAGACTGCAGTCTCTGAGGAGGCGAAGGACAAAGCTGCGCGTCGGGCACTCGAATTGTCGGCGATCTCCTTGCGTCTGGCTAACTCAGCTTTTTCCGCGTGGATCTTCTCGGTATCCTTCCACATCAGGTACCGGTATGCCAGCATGTCTTCCCTGGTCACATATTCGGGGGGCATGGTGTACTCCTCCATGTGCTTCAGGGCTCTGATCCCCATCTCGCGGGTGATGGTGAGCTTCGTCACCTCGTCTGGCATGATCACTTCCAGCGGGTAGGCCGGAGGTTCTTCTCGACGATTGTTGTTCGGAGTCGTGGTTTCGATCATGAAGATTTGCCGGGCGCGACTGGGCCGTCGACTGCGCGTCGCTATTGTCGGAGTTGTCCCCGGAGTCGAAGATGGAGGCGACGTGATACACGCCACAGTCGTTGCAGAACTCGTCAGGTGAGGAGTCGATGACACTAGTACAGAACGACACATCGGATACCCCTCTATGGCAACGGCAGGAGTTAGGCGACGGTAAATCGCGACATCCCCCGCGTGCCCGCACTGGGCCGTAAAGCAGGCCCACAACAAAGGCAACGGGTGAATAGTGGAATATATGTTGGCAACGGAGGTTAGTTTACCTCCGTTACCGATGTGTGCTCATCGCACACGGACAGTTTCGTAATCTCCGTTGCCATTAGAAGCAGCCCGACAGCCGGCCTATAAGAACCTACTATGCCCTTCACTCTCACTCTCACTGTCTCACTTCCAACCCTAGCCGCCGCACAGTCTCCTCTCTCTCCACTCTCTCGCATTGCTTCCACCGTCGGCGCTGGTAGATCCGGCCATCGCGGCCGTGGCCGCCCCACCCTCCGGGCCTTCAGGCAGCAGCACCGTCAGCTGGTGTTGCGGGACGAACTTGCGGAACAGGCCGCCGCCGCTCCGGCCCCCGCGGGCCGGTCCCGCACCCTTGGCGCTCGTCCGCACGGCGAAGGCTCCAGTGATCCGGACCCTTCCGATCGCACCCGCTCATTTGGCCACCATTGCAGCTACCGCGAGATCCGTCAGGCGATGTACCCCGGCCGCCATCCGTCTTCCTCCTCCTCGTCCTCTTCCTCCAACGAGGACGAAGAGGAAGAGGAAGAGGAAGAGGAGGAGGGTCGTGATCTGGAGATCGCTTGCCAACTCTCCCGCGCCGATTTCGAGCGCGATGACGCCAAGCGTCGTCAGGGCGAGGCCGATCTGGAGGCGGCGGTCCTCCTCTCCGAGGCCTCGACCCAGGTCGAACGCGCCGAGGAGGCGGTCTACCAGTCTGACCTCCGGGCCGCCATAGCCCTCTCTTTGGTCCACGGCGAGGGCAAGGCGCCGCCAGGGGAGGCCGGCGCTAGCTCCGTCGCCGGCGGCGACGCTAAGCGAGCCCGCCTCGCCTAATGTAAGACCCAGTTCAGTAGGATAGCTATTTTCTAGTTGTAAGTAGCTAATTGTTTATCCATAGATTTGCTCTGTTTTTAGTAGGCATTGTTTACACATAGATTTTAGCTGTTTTCTACTCCCTCCATATCAAATTATAAGTCGCACCACAACTTACCACACATGTATCTAGACATGTTTTAGTGCAAGATTCAACATGAATCTTGCACTAAAACATGTCTAGATACATGTGTGGTAAGTTGTGGTGCGACTTATAATTTGATACGGAGGGAGTAGTTGTAAGTAGCTAATTGTTTATCCATAGATTTGCTCTGTTTTTAGTAGGCATTGTTTACACATAGATTTTAGCTGTTATCTATAGTTGTAAGTAGCTAATTGTTTATCCATAGATTTGCTCTGTTTTTAGTAGGCATTGTTTACACATAGATTTTAGCTGTTTTCTAGTTGTAAGTAGCTAATTGTTTATCCATAGATTTGCTCTGTTTATAGTAGGCATTTGCTCTGATTTTAGCTTTGTTTCTGTTATGCCGATGATTAAAATTAGGTGACACCGTGTGATCCGGGGGTGGCGCTAGTGATCCTTGTAATATGCACAAATACACATCGATCTTGTGCATCCTACTTGGCTCGCTTGCTCCATCCCTGGAATTTGTGTCCAATCTACCTATATATTAGGCATTGTTTAGGCTATGTTCTAGTTATAATTAGTTCTATATTTTCTGTAATGCCGATGAAGAAGCATCTGTCTTGTGTATAGAGATGAAGGAGCTTACATTTTGATTTTTTTCATCTCCTTTAGGGCGAGGAGGAAACCTGGAGACTGTACGGCGGCCGTGAAGATGTAGGAGCGGGGCTCCGTCTACACGGTCTACTGAAGCCGGCGCCTCCAGGAGCAAGACTTTTGTGCAGTACTAAATAGGGAGAAGAAGACCACGCAATGAAGCTGGGCGAAGAGGAAGGTGAAGAACCGGCGGCCGTCAACCACAGGGCTCCGTCGACGGCGCAGCAGGCGTCACCGGCTTTTTTTGTTTCCTTTAGCCCTCATTACAAACGGTCAAAAACTAATCTCCGTATCTGATGTAAAGACTAAAGGCAATGATTATATATTATGCCCGTTGCTAAACTTATTGCAAACGATCAAAATCTCCGTTGCCATTGTGAGGCTTCACATCAGTGACAGAGGCGGGGACACGGACCCTTTCTCCGTTGCCGAAGGGGTTTTTGGCCCGTTTCCGATGTGTCGTTCTGTACTAGTGTGATCTTCCTTGTCTCCGTTGTCGATGGAGGTGCGGCAGGCGGGGTCGATGCGGACGCGACCTTCACAGTTGGTGTTGTGGAGGCGAACGCGATCTCCGTAGTCGAAGGAGATGCGGTCGATGTCGGTGATGCAGATGCAATCTCCGTAATCGACGGAGACGCAGTCGATGTCGATGATGCAGATCCAATCTCCATAGTCGACAGAGACGCGGTCGATGTCGATGATGCAGATGCGATCTCCGTAGTCAACGGAGACGCGGTCATGTCGATGATGCAGATGCGATCTCCGTAGTCGACGGAGACGCGGTCGATGTCGATGATGCAGATGCGATCTCCGTAGTTGACGGAGACGCGGTCGATGTCGATGATGCAGATGCGATCTCCGTAGTCGACGGAGACGCGGTTGATGTCGATGATGCAGGTGCGATCTACGGAGTCGACGGAGGCGCGAGTCCCGCAGCCGTCATTGGCGCGAGGGTGGAGGGTCGAAAGACTCTCCACTTGTTCACATGGAGTTGCATGTTTCCAAAGGACAAACACATACCTCCATAGAGATCGGCGTACACCGAGCGCTGGGCCGGCGGGTGCGGATCGTAGGTGAAGGAGCCGAAGCGGATTGGTTTCTCGATGGTCGGAGCGTCGATCTTCATTGCCGATGGAGCCGGTGCAACCATGATTCCAGCACTCGTCTTTCCCACAGACGGCGCCAAATGTCGAGGGGTCACCTCGGCAGATCCCAGGGTCGAGTACCCGGGTTGATTGAAGGGGAGAAGATTGTGAGTGCTGGTAGTTACCACGGCTGACAAGCAAGGCGATTTACCCAGGTTCAGGCTCCCGGAGGATAACACCCTACTTCCTGCTTGTCTGATCTGTATTGATGGAGTCGAAGGTTACAATGGCGACCTCGGCGAGATGGCAATCTCGCTAGGGTTTTGGTGGATAGTATCAACGTACCCTCGACAGAGGTCCCTCCTAGCCTTTATATGGAGGCTAGGTCTCAGGAAATCGGTGTCGGTTAGGGTTACAATATTTGGTAAGTATCTACCGACCTAATCATCGACTTCCTTGGGACGTACGTTGTCCTTGTTGGGCCCTTCACGGGCCTGCGGTGGCTGATCTTGAGGCTTGACGTGCACCAGGTATCCCATAGTGGGGCACCCGAAAGGTAGGCCCATGTCATCATCGATGGCGGTGCCTATCGACTAAAGCACGCGAAGACAGGAGAGATATCAAATAACCCATGGAATGTGGCGCACTTGCGCCGCTTCTACGCTTAGACTTCCTAGTCGATCAATGTAATAGAGCACAATGTCAAACGACCAGCAGGTTTTAGACGCACTCTTACCAGGGTACCTAAGGGGACTGGAAGGTTTTTAATGAGGCGGCTTGCTGGCCAATAGTTGGAATAAAGAAAAATGTTCCTCTATGAGTTATTCGCATATTTTCTTCTGTCTCCACACCCGAAGCCTCGGGGGCTGGATCATAAAATCTTTCTCACAAACCGTAACAAAAATCACACCCACCCGAGTACTCGGGGGCTGGGCCCCAAAATAAACCAACACAAACTTAGTCACGCCCGAGCACTCGGGGGCTGGGTCTCAAACAAAACGATTACAAAAAGTTATATTGTCAAACATAATTCGATTACTCGAAATTCAGAAATAACTCAAAGTACTACAGCACGAAGTCAATCTCGCACACCCCACTCGACACACTCGGGGGCTGGATAATCACATAAGTCAATACAATTTGTTACATACACCCCACTCGACAGGCTCGGGGGCTGGATAATCACATAAGTCAATAAAAAATCGTTGAATACACCCCACTCGACAGGCTCGGGGGCTGCGGATCTATGTACATACAAAGTATCAAATTTACATTGGCTCATCTTTGATAGGCAGGTTGGAGCCAAGGATTTGGTCATAAAAGCGCTCCACCAGAGTGTTGGCCGCATCTTTAGTTCCATCTAAATATAATTGGTCCAGTCGCGAGCCAATCACAGGAGGAGGAAGCTGCAAAACAGGCCGCTGGCTACGAACGTAGGCCAGAGCAGCATTTGCTCCAAGGACAACCCTTTGGGTTATTGCCTCCTGAATCGAATCTGCAGACTGAAAGAGATCAGCCAAGGCATGAATCCCCTGTGGCTGCGGCCCAGTGGGAAACAGGTAGTGGTTGATGCGCAGAAACGCCGCCCTGCATCGTTCAAGTAGGATGGCGCCACGAAATACTCGATCTTTCAGAGTAGCCAGTTTGCAGGCGCGATACCTATCCAACCAGAAGTGCTGAAGACCAGTTGTGGTATCGTCAGTCGCGTTATCCAAGCGTTCTTAGACACGCTCCTCCTCTTCCTTGAAGCTACGAACAAAAACTGCAAGAGACAACTCGAGTAAGCAAAGCAAAGTTGCCACAACTTACACATCAAAGAAAAAGGATGATCCTTACCATCGAGTTGACTGTTCACAATCTCTATTTCGCCAAGCACATAATCTTCTCGCTGGGTGGCATAAGCGGGCATCCCCTTGAGTATTCTCAACTCAGTTTGGGTGTTCTTTAGTTCTTGCTCCAGTTTTAACACTCGTTTCTTCGCAAAAGGCAACACTTTTATGTCATTGGCCACTTGCGCGGGCGTTCGGGTGTCAGCGCGAGAAGGTGTGGGCTTAGATATTTTACATTCAGGTGGCTGTTCAAAGCAGGCAACAAAGATTTAGAAGGAGAAAACAAAGGCAATACAATTTGAATACAGATGATTAATTTAGTCATGCATCATGGCATTCAAAGTAACAAAAGCACACATGGTGTGTGAGAATTATATTTACAAAGTCATAAAAAAACCCTAGACATGGGACATGGACTCAGACCTAGCCCTACGCGACTGCGACCGAGCAGCGATCTCATTCGATCTGCGGTCCATAGTGCGGATGCAAATGTCTGATAGTCGCACGACTGCATCGGTCACACCCTTCAAAGACAATGGCTTCCCGTCTGACTTTTTGGGGAAGTCAGACATGATAGTTTCATAGTCGATGGTTACGCCGTTACCAAGGAGAAGCTTGAGGGTGGACTCCGAGCCGCGTACCGTAAGATCACGAGCAAATGCTGCCATAGTCGAGGAGCCGGGGCCGAGCACGTCTGCAAAGCCTTGGGCAGTTGCAGGAACTTCACTCGATGGAAGCACCTCCTGGAATACAGCGCCAAGGGTGCGGGTGGAGGTAGCCAAAGAGTTCTTCATGTGCATAATGGCGGCGTTCAGCTCCTCGAGGGCGTGGTCAAGCGACAAATCGTCACTCGCCACATCTGCGGGTGCTGGCGCATCGGCAGTTCCTTCATAAAGATCAACAAGAGAACAGGGGGAGTATTAGCAAAGGAGAAAGAAGAGAAAAGTACAAGCAAAGAAGAAGTTTTTACTAAGCTTCCATAGCACGCGCAAGGCCTGATAACCGCCCAGCATACTCCTTCTCGCGCAAAGTGGCCGAGGCTCGGGCCTCGTCTAGTTCTTTCTTCGAGTTAGTTTGCTGATCGGCAAGCTGTTTCTCCATTTTCTTCAGTTGCTTCTCCAGATCAGCTGCTCATTTCTCGGCTAAGTTCTTGTCGCCTGGGATACACAAGGACCAGCTCAGTCGCAAGATAATGCAAAATAGGGGAATAAATTCGAATGGGGCCAGAGTAACTTACAGCTAAGTTGGTTTAGGTCCGAACGAAGAGAGTCTCGCTCTTCCTCCATCTGGACAGAAGCTTTGCCAGCCGCAACAATGTTACAGAAGACAGGCTGCAAAGCATAATCGAAACGTGTCAGATAAGCCAAAAAGGATTCGAGTATAACAAAGTAAGCAAAAAGTGCTCACATGCTCAGTCCAAGAAGAAGTCTTGGAAGTCGAAGGACCCGCATCCAGAGCAGAAGCAGACGCCGTCCTACCCGCATCAGTCGCTCCAACCACGAGAGTGGTTTCGGCGGTATCAGGAGTGGCCTGGGCGGAACCACGATGGGTTCTTCTACGACTGGTGGTGAGCGTAGCTGTTCATCGACAGTGCTGCAAAAATAATAATAAAGGGCATAAGGGAAGCATTAGCAACCGTAATGCAGATACATAGGGATCATAGCACATACCTGTGCTCGTCTTCATCTGAGTCCGGTTCAGCTCCAATGGGCGGGCCTCCAAAGCTCAGAGGTTTATTCACAGTCGGAGGAGGGCAGGACGCCAAAGGAGAGATGCTCGGAAGAGCGCTCCTAGCGGGTGGGGAGGTGCCAGAGTCCTCACCATCTTTTTGTTCTGCACCTCCCGACTGGGAGCTCGAAGCTTTTGAACGGAGCAGACGACGGTGCTTAGCTGAAGGCTCAGTCGCAGACTCACCGTCCTTCTGCACCTGGTTCACCTCTTCAGCTTCGGCTTCCTCTGTGGCAGAAGTGTTCACTGAAGGTGGAGATAAGGTGGCTTTCTTCCCCTCATCTAGCAAAGCTACCTCATCGGTAGGACCAGACTCGGGGAGAGGAGGAAGGGTGGAAGCAGTTGAATGTCCCTGAATATAGGAAGAAAACGACAATCAAAAAAAGTAAAGACACCAGAAGCAAAGGATAGCAAAACTCAAAAATAAAGCAAAATATTGCGCAATTACCTCAGGAAGAGCATTGTTCAAACCATATGGAGCGTGTGGAAAGTTGAAGTTGATCGTTTCGTCGGTCTTGATGCTGGTGATTCCCTTCACATGAGTGTCCAGCTCATTAGGCGACAACTCCACAGCGCTCATCTTGCTGGCGTCGAGTGGGCCTTCGTATCGCCACATAGGGTTGACTCGAAGACGAAGGGGCCACACTCGCAGCTTGACAAAACTGCTGATTAACTGAACACCCGTGACGGTGCCGAGAAGCTCACTAACTCTTGTCAAAAGAGGCGCAGCCTCCTCTTTCTCCTCAGTCGAGAGGGAGTGCTCCCAAGCCTTCGTCTTCAGCAGAGGCTTCCCAATCGAAAACGGGGGAAGCACATCTTGGTCGACGCTGATGTAAAATCATTTGTTCCTCCAGCCTTGTGCAGAGTCGACTGCCTTCAGGTTGAAGTAGTGGCAGTCATTCCGCACCTGGACCCCAAACCCACCGATAGGGCATGGACGTCCACCTCTGCACATGTGGCGCACCTGGAAGATGGACTTCCATAGTGCCTAGCTAGGAGACGCCCCCAAAAAGTACTCGCACAATACCATAAAACAGGCAACGTGCAAAATACTATTGGGAGTAAGATCGTGAATCTGCACCCCGTAGGCGTACAACAATCCACGCACAAAATCGTGCAGAGGAAGAGAGAAACCGCGCAGAAGGAACTCCGCAAAAAAACGCGTTCATCAGCGCGAGGTTCAGGAAGTACCTCCCTGTTCGCCGGAGCACGAGCTGCGACCTGGTCCGCCGGCGGCAGCAGTCCATGCTGGCGATATGACGCCAGTTTCTTCTCGGTGACAGTGGATCTCACCCAGTCACCGGAAACTTTCTTCAAAGCGGCGGCAGGATTTGTTGTGGCAGCAACATCTTCTTTTCCCTTGTTCCCCGCGGAGGCGGCAGAGAAAGGGGCGGTGGCGCTCTGTCTTTTCTTCGGCGCCATGGCAAAAAGGTGGCTAGAGCGAAGATTGGAAGCAGCAGCAATGGCAGGAAGGGCTCAAGGAGGAAGACGAGATTGAAACAGAGGAGGCAATTGGCAAGGTAGAAAAACCTGCCAGAGAAAATGCCCTTATTTACCACAACGCGCACGAAAATCTCAACCGTTCGTCCGAGATCATGGCAACACGTGGCGCACGAAGAGAGCAACCTTCGCAGGCCACGCCGCCCACTACACACGAGAAACGAGGAAGTTATGATCACGCAGCGATTATTTTGCCACGTCCGGTCAAATCAGAACTAAAGTGGTGTCTTCTGCGGTCAAACAGTGGCCCCACGATGACACATCTTGTCAAAATTCTGCGCGCACGCCAAAAGCGTCATGCATGATGTCATCCATCGGGCAAAGCCGTGGGCCGCATAGAAGGGTAGTCGAGTATTCGTCTGACTAGTTCAAAATCACAAAGTTTTCAAAGTTTATCGACTAGGTAAAAAACATACATTCAGCATGCTGTCAAGTGATAGTGTACTCCCATCGGGAGCGTGTAAATTTTTTTCTTCGACTAACATATGCAGGAAAATACGAAATTGAGATTATCCTCCATTACAAGTAATAAAGCACAATCTCGGGGGCTACTCCCATCGGGAGCACTGTCGCGCACCCAATAGATTCAACGGCAAAAATGGCAGTCGATTAGCAACTCGACTCAGTCAAAAACAAAAAAGCAAAAAATTCCCGAGCTACGTCAGTCGATGATGTTTTGGATGCTGCATGCAAAAAGTGCAAAGTTAAGACCCGCCGATCAGTCGAGCAGGGCTAAGGACCACTCCGGCAGTGTTAAGTCCTTAAAGTTTTCCATGTCAGCAGAATCCTGGCGGACGCGCTAGGTAGCAAAATTGAAACTGCAGAACGATTCAGTAAGACCTCAAGGGCCTGAGTCGAGTCTGTCCAGTATGTTCCAGATTCGAGTCCGAGGACTCGAGTTTGATTGAAGGCTAGTAAGGTTTGCCCAAAAGTGCAGTTAACTGATCTCGATATATCGAGTAAAACCAGGCCTACTATGTCATAATCCCTTGGCAAATCATAAAACATAATCAAAAATCGACAAGATCTTCACGAATTGTTCACAAGAATCCTCATAAGCATACAAATGAAAGTATGACGTGCACAGTCGAGAGAGTCCTTGCCTGATTCTTCGAGTCAGCCATGCACTCGGGGGCTAATGACGAGGATATACCAAACGGGTACCCTACCATGAGGGTACCTGGTGCACGTGATGACTAAAGCCCAATTGTCAATAACCCGATGAGGCCCAGGAAAGAAGGCCCAAGACAAAGATTGTTTCCCAAGTTAGACATAGTCGGTTATTGTTTCCTTACATGTAAAATCCTAGTCGGTTACGTACCCGAGACCCAGCCCCTTTATAAGGGCTGGGAGGGTGCCCGATAGAGGACACGCAATACCAGAACCTCCAAACCCTAGTGAGATCAATCCCTCGCTAGACCCTTGTAACCACAACATATTCCACAATCAATACAGACAGGCAGGAAGTAGGGGTGTTACCTCAGTCGAGGGCCCTGAACCTGGGTAAATCCCGCTTGTCAGCCGACGATTCTACTAACACTACACGTTCTCTACCACATAAATCTAACCCTAGGTACTCAACTATGGGTATTGCCGAGGACACCGCTCGTCAGCGGGTCAAGGAAGAGTTCGACGAGCGCCGGCACACCAAGGACTTCTACAAGGTGAACATGGTGTGCGGCCAAGGCGCCATCGAGCATAGGTGGCGCATTGTTCAACGCATCGTCAACAAGTTCCACGGCTGCCATGAGAACATCGTAGATCGGCCGGAGAGTGGGAAGGGCCCGGCGGATCAGGTAACCGGTTGGTGGCGCGATCATCTTGTTGTGTTCTTGCTTTGTTGTGGTCGGCTTGCTTTATTGTAGCTCGTCGACACCCTTCTTTTGTACAAGTCGCTCAACAAGGAGAAAGACTTCAAGTTGATGCATTGCTACAAGCTTCTCCAAAATAGCGAGAAATGGAAGGCGCACCACCGGACGTTGAACAAGAAGGGACGCGGCGACACCAATGCCGATCCGCAAAACTCAGAGGAGCGTCCAACATGGCACAAGAAGGCGAAAGCAGCCTTGGCTGTGGCGGCTAAGACGGACATAGTGCAGTCCTCCATTGACAAGGTCCTCGCCGACGTCTGCTCCAACTCGAGCTTGTGGCGCGATGAGAACAACGCAAGGTGGGTGACCTTGATGCAGAAGGCCGACGTCAGGATCGACGTCGAGCAGAAGAAAACCGTCGTCAAGAAGCCGAGCCAGGACTTCATGATCTTGACGGCCAACGTCTCCAACATGGATCCGCT
This sequence comes from Poa pratensis, assembly GCA_947311845.1. Classification (NCBI taxonomy): domain Eukaryota; kingdom Viridiplantae; phylum Streptophyta; class Magnoliopsida; order Poales; family Poaceae; genus Poa; species Poa pratensis. The sequence goes on from CAMZMU010000074.1 coordinate 54,149,392, forward strand.
GGCCAGGGCGGCGAATGACATGTATCGCGTCGCGATCCTGCAGGAGCTCGGGCTCGGTCAGCCGCCCCAGAACGACGAGAACGTCACACCTGGGGCCGACATCGTTGACGATGAGGACCCCGACATGACCCAGCCCAGCGGCGGCTACGTGCCCCAGTCCGAGGACATCTAGACCTGCCGGTGGCGGCGGCAATCAGACGCCGGGTAACGAAATCTCCCGGCGTATTTTGGCGGCTTTTTTTGGCGGCATATTTTGGCGGCATACTTTGGGATCTGTAATTTGGCGGCAAAAACACTTGCATTTGAGGCCGAATGTGGCTAAAACTCTGAATTTCTAGCCATTTGTGATTTGAATTCGAAAAACCTTGGCGGCGGGATTGAAAAAAAATTGGGCGGCCATTTTGGGCGCCGCGAGTGGGGAGGGACGGCGCCCAAATGCGTCAGATCTTCCGGACAGCGCCCAATGGGCCTGTCCGCGACTGGAGACGCTCAAAGAATAATAAAAATGGTGACATGACAACGCTCTAGTGATTTAGATTTACTTCTTTAGGCTACCCATTATCAAAGTTAGGGGTCTCATGGCAGCCGAGAACGACATGTTAGCTCAGTTGTCGAAGCGGGGTCGTGGCTAGTATGCTGCTATTCTCGTTTTTCAGTGAGTTCTTACATAGAAAGACTCCCATACATGCATATTACCCCTATATATTAAGGGGGAGGGATTCAAGCTCCCTCCGTGCTGCAAAATTGGGCCGTCGGATCTAAATCCGACGATCGAGATCGTCCAATTCGGGTGGGTACTGTAGCATGAACAGTAATCTACAGTACCGCCTCGGTCTGGTCCGTCCAACCGCAATCCGACGGCCCAGCGACGCCCCCATGCACGATTTGCAAAAACGTACCTCACAAACCGTTAAATGCTTCCGCAGCCCACGAGTTTACGAGGGGAAGGACCTCTCCGCGAATTGTTAAATTTTGAAGGGTCTTTTTGAAAACACTCCGCAGAACTTCTCCTCTCTCCTTCCTCTCCCGCGACGCTGCGGGTCGCCGCCGCCGCCGTCGCGGCGCGCCGGCCCTCCGCTTCTCCCCGTCCAAATCCACGAGCATGTAGAGGTGCGGCGTATCCTCCTCCACCGCACCGCCGAGATTTGCGTCCGGAGACGCCGCACTGACGCCGGAATCGCCGGCGACCAAAAAGGAGCGGCGCCGCCTCCAGCGGCCTCGCTTCGGATGCAAGCACTCGGGCGTCCCGCGTCGCCGCCGCGCGCCGGCGGCGAGCTCTACGCCGCCGCGGCGCGTCCAGCCACCGGTTACGTCATCCTGACGGCCCGCGGGCCTGAGTTGGGCTGTTGGGCCGCCACGCGGGCCAGCCTGGCTGGCAGCTGGGCTGGTTCGTCGCCTTTTTTTTGCTGTTTTTTTTTTTGGTTTTCTGATTTCCAAACCTTTTGACATTTTTGAAATGTAGAGTATTTTAAACACGGAGTGTTCACAAATGTGACAAACATGCCAACACTAACACCAACAAAAAACGACGACTACTTATAACATTTGAACAAATTTCAGGTTCAAATATTTTAAAATTCTCCATGCTTTTCAGATCCGGCCATTTGAAAACCGTCAAAAAAAAAACCACGTGCGAGCAACTTTTAACGATTTCAAAATTTGGAAACTTTGAGTTTCACCCACACACGCGCGACTTTACAAAAAAGGAGAAATTCTGACTGATTTCTTCAATACTCCAATTTAGTGAAAATTCCGATAAAATTTAGCAGACCACACACTCCGACGGATTTTCACGGAAGCAAAAAACCCGAAACTGCAAAACTTTCCACGTTCAACAAATTTTAAAACCTGAGCTCTTTTGAAGCATGAGTTTTTTTTATTGCAACAATTTCCACCTCTGCAAATATTCTCGAATCCATTCATTCTGAAGATTAACTTAACGCCTAAATTGATTAATATTTGTAGATAACCATAATATACTTTCATTTGACACCTTTATGCCATTTTTCTAAATATGGACTTCATAGTTTTCTTTTTAAAAATAGAACATGCTTTAGATAATTAAAACGCTTCACAGATATTATGCGCTTAAGTATATCAAAATAGAAATACTCCAACTTGAAATAGCGAAGAATAGATACTTTAGGGTTGTTTTCTAAAGCACTGTATTATGAAACCAAATTCTTAAATAGAACATGTTATAGATAAATTCAAACACTTTGTATATTGTTCCACGATTTTTTTTTTAAACTACTAACTGGCTCCGGATCAGTAACTTCACCTACATCTAATGCAGATTGAAAAATTCATCAAAACGATCACACAAAGAAGTCCAAGAAACAAATACGCATTTATATCATGGGCTAAAAAATATCGACATAAAAATATCACAAATATGAATATTACAAAATGGCTGTTTAAAATAGAATCGAAACCAGCATGTTCGCGTTACAAATCAAACTCTAAAATATTAGGAAATAGGTGTTCGAAAAAATTCAAAACCAGTATGTTCAAACTCCAAATCAGATTCTAAAATTGAACATGTTTTACAGAGTTTATAACACTTTGTACATATTGTTTCACGGTATTTAGCCACTTCTGTAAAACTACTAAATGCTGAATTGACTATTTATTGAATATAGCCAAATTTAAAAAAAAAACAAAAACATACTTCTTACGAAATATAACAAAATTTTAGAAATGAATATGTAAAACATTTAGGTGCTTCCCAAATCAACCAAGAGGGCGCGGCGTGCCCCGCGCCAATTCAACTAGTATTGCATATAGTCTGAATATTTTTGTCAAAAGTTATGGGGTATGTGACGCATACACTTGAATTAGTCTAGCTCCGCCCTACGGCAATCTGAACAATACAACTAATTAAAAATTACATTCCTAATCTATATATTAAATGATCCAAGGAGAAAGAAATAGCCTCCATTAGACCAGTCCAAAACCGTGAATCCTATGTTTTCTTTTTCTTTTTTGAGAAACAAAGTACAAACGCAGACGCTCACATACACGTGCATACACTCACCCCTATGGACGTCCACACGCACACCCTACCCCTATGAGCACCCCCAAAATACTAAGCCGGCAGATGGAGTCTTGAGATTGGCGAAGTCACCACATGCGCCTAGCTGTCGACGGGAACGTCGCCTCCCACTGAAAGAATGTTCCGCCTAAATGCAACACACAGTGTCAAACCTGGGGTTGGAACTCTGGTGGGCTGAGGGTACAACCACCCTGCTAACCATCCTGTAGGGTCGTGTGTAGGCTACACTACGCAAATCAAAATTTTCTACCGCGACAACCAAGGAACTGCTGCAGTTATAGATCACGGGATTACCACTAGACGCACTGTGCCGTGCCGAAGTCGGTGCAGCGAGTCGGGGCAGGGTAGACGTACAATCCTCTCCGATCCAGTCGCTCCCACGAACAGCTCCCACGAACAGCTCCTCCCGGCAGTTCGTCCAAGTGCTCGAATGCAGCACCTCTATCGGTATCCACACGTACGGCGTGGAGGCACCGCTCGCCGGACTGCTAGGTCCGCGCGGGCGGCAGGGGCGTGGTGAGGCGGTGGTTGGGTGGATGTGGTGCGGAAATGGGCAACCCTAAAACGTCCAGCCTCCCCTCTTTATATAGACCTCCTCATATTGGGCTGCCTCAACTGAACCCCATTATGGAGTCTATTCCAGCCCAACTCGGATCCAATCCGAATTATGCCTCCACAACCTTAAGTGTGTGACCCTATAGGTTCACGCATGTTTGGACATGACTCGAGTACACCTACTCAATCAATAGTTGGTAGCGGCTTCTAGCAAAACGTGCCAACTCCCAAACGCGCATAAAGATCTCATCGGACGAACCATTACAATGTTTACGTCATTCCCTTTGCCTCACGATATTTGGTCAAGCTCCCAGCTGACCACTCTTTCTCGATCTTGTGATTCGGAATCCCATACTAGGTTAACCATTAACCTTATGTAGCATGGCCATGCATTTCTGGATCCTATCACTCGAGGGGCCCAGAGAAATATCTCTCTCAAGAAGAGAGGGGCAAATTCCATCTTGACTGACCAAGCCCCGCAGCATGTTTCACGACAAACCCGAAAACTACCTTTATAGCTACCCTTTCACGGAGTAGTGTTTGATAGCCCCAAAGTAGGTCGATTCACATCTCGGGTACATGCGACAATCTCAGGTCTAGGGACAAAGCATACACATCGTGTAGAGAGAGAGCTATGAACGTTTGCTTCATTGTCTCAAGGTGGGTCAGCCCAACTCTATGTTCATAACATAAGTCCACATTATTAGTTTGACATCTCCATGTCTATGATTGTGAAACATAGTCATCAACTAATACATGTGCTAGTCTAATATTCAAGTGTGTCCTCACATGAACTCCGACTAGGGACATATTTAGAATAACCATACACGTAATGAGTTTCACAAACAAGTCACATACTTGCCAATCAATACAATAGTTATTATTCAAGGCACATTATTATAAATCATGGATACATCGAAATATCATCATCTCTATGATTGCCTCTTGGGCATATTTCCTACACATCCAACCACAGGTTGGTTTGCCTATGGTTTCCAATATTGGGACGCCGCCTTTGAGACTAGTACTTTCTTTTCGGAAGATTTTGATAGACTCCATCCTAGGTAGGAAGTTTGTAAACAATCAATTATCAAGTAAGGTTTGTATGTTTAACCGTCGGTGGTGAATACCAATGTCGTGCCCTCTGATCATTTAGACGACAAACCATGTTTTCATCTAGCTAGTCGATATTTTTTTGCTCATCGTTACCTTAGGAAGATAATATCGCTCAGAGCAATCCAATCTATTAACACTCCTTTTGGTAGCTACAAGAATGATGCTCCCTCCGATTCATATTAATTATCGTCAAATCGGATATATCTAACTTTTTAGACGGAAGGCTCGAGCAGAGCCCAGCTTTAAATTAATAAAGCCATCCGGCCAGGTTCATACAGCGAAAACGAAAAGCGAACATCGGTCCCTAGGGACAAATGGTAGTTCCAGGCAGCACGAAGGCTACATCGAAAGCCACTCACGCAGGAGGGCACAACTAAGAGACAGGCGACACCCAATACGGGGAAGATACAGTTAGTCATGGCGGTCCCGAACAGAGTTGTGATGCTCGTGGATGCGACGAATCGCCAGCTCCACCGCGCCTCGGTCCTGTCTCCTAGCCACTGGCTTCCACACCTGCATATGAATAGAAAGTTTGAACAGGCAGTCGGCCGGCTGAGAAGGGAGAATCCCTTCGATTGCTAACTTATTCCTCATGTTCCACAGAGTCCACAAAAGAGAGGCGCATCATATCCATAACACCCTACGATCCTGACCCTTATAACCCTAGAGGAGACTGTACATCTCCGGAAAACAAGAGGGGTTCCATGTACAGTGCAACAGTTCCCTAACTGCGCTTCATAGGAACTTGGCAAGAGAGCAGCCAAAGAAGATATGGTTGGTGTCCTCAAACTGGCCACAGAGAGCGCAACAGCCATTTGAGGGACCCCTCCTACGGGCAATGTTGTCACAGGAAGGGAGAGCTTCCGGACTAGTTGCCATAGGAAAACCCTAATCTTCAGGGGGATAGCAATCCTCCAAATCTCTCGGAAATGTTTCTGAGGTGTACCCTGACATAGCGCACTATAGAGAGGGATTTTACTGAAAATTTTCTAGACGGCTCTAGGGTCCAGGATAACCTATCATGTCCCTCCGTCAGGTGAACATCACCTACCAGCCTCCATAGCTCATGCCATTCCGCGGTCTCAGTGAGGCCGAGCGTCCGACGGAAAGGAATGAACCATTCCCCGGACCGAAATGCCACGGACACCGAGCATCTAGGCTCTAGCGCAATGAGGAAGAGGTTGGGGAAGCGGCCCCTGAGAGGTCCATCCCCCACCCACCAGTCGAGCCAAAATCTCGTCGATTTCCCGTTAAGGACCTCATGTTTGGCCCCTAGGCTAATTAGGTCCTTAACTTTCTGGAGGGTATTCCAGAATTGGGAACCCGAACTATGGGCATCGACCAGCAAATCGGATATATCTAACGCTAAATATGTCTAGATTTATCCAATTAAGTGAAAATTAATATGGTTCGGAGGGAGTGCCATCTACAGTATCATACTATTTTGTACTTAAATAAGAATATATTAACTTTTCTCTTCAACTACTTAATATTATCTCTAGGTAGTCTACACATGTTGCCATCAGTCGTTTTTAGTCTCTGGTTGTGGTTGTTTGAAGTCCCTCGTAGCGAATCGAAATATCCATGAGAACTGTCTCTACTCATAACCAAATAGTCCGACATATTGAACAACCATTTACTTTTTTTAGATAAAAACAGCCATTTACCGGGCTTCCCAAAACAAAACAGTTCATAGCTGCGCGAATGCTCACATTGTCGCTTGTCGGAGTAGCAGGGATCACCTGTCTATCGACCTGGTCGATGACAAGGAGCAGTCGCATACCCCCTCGCTCTATTGGGCGCCCATTAACTTCGTTCCTGTTTCGCCACTGCTTCGCTTGGTCGCATGGTTCGCAGCGTTCCTTTTTCTCTCGAAAGCGTACAAGTACATTCGTACTTTTTTATTAGCTGCATGTACGAACGTACTTCATTTAATTTTGAAAACTGAAATATTAGTTGGCTAGCTGTTTCTTGTTTCCATGATTCTTGATTCTTGCAGGTAAGAAATGAACTGCTTCTGTTTCTTATCCAAATGCAGATATGTGTCAGTGCATGTTCGAACTACTTTAAAATAATTTGTGTACGAAAATTATGCGCGTCCATGAGTAGGTTCCATTTCTGTACTTAGTTTCCAGTTTCGTCGATTGTAACTTTTTAATTTTGGATCGATGCTCGGAACTTTTTTAGAAGAATTTTATCAAATCCGTCTCACTTGGTTGACTGATTGAAATATCATTTGACGAGGAGGTTAATCTCAACGTAACGCACAACTTTTGTGTTGTCAGTTTTTCTTTTCGACGGTCATATATGAGATAATCTTGTAATGTATGTTTGAACGTGTTTACACTCTATGCGTCTTCTCCATCTCCGCCATCGTCGTTGCACCACCGACGTTCTGTGTCGTCGACGCCTCACGCTGCTTTATGGTGTTGTCACCTAGATGGTTCTAAATTCAAAATATGAACATTTTAATATTTGGATGTTTTAAATATTTTTAAATTTTTGAAATGTTTAAATTTTTTGAACCATTTTCAAAAAAATGAAGATGAACTGAAATTATTTTTGAACGATTTTCAAAGGCGAACAAAAAAGTCTATGAACGGGAAATTATTTTTGAACGATTTTCAAAAGTGAACAAAATTGGTATCTGAACATAAATTATTTTTGAAAGATTTTAAAAGGCAAACATAATTATTTTTGAACGATTTTCAAAAAAGAGAACAAAAAACTTATTTGAACGGAAATTATTTTTGAATGATTTTAAAAGCCGAACAGAAAAAGTTTATGAACGGAAATTATTATTCAACGATTTTCAAAAAGAGAACAAAAAAGGTATTTGAACGAAAACTATTTTTGAACATTTTTTAAAAGGCGAACATAAAAAGTATGGGAACGGAAATTATTTTTGAACGCCAGTGAACAAAAATATGTATTTGAACGGAAAATATTTTGAACAATTTTAAAAGGCGAACATAAAAAGTGTATGAAATGAATTTTTTTAACGATACTTAAAAAGAAAACAAAAAATAAGTATTTTCAACGTAAGTTTTTTTGAACGATTTTAATAAATGAACAGTTTTCAAAATATAATTTTTTTAATTTGAACATTTCAAAAAAATAAAAATCAAAATAAAATAAATAATATGTAATAAGAAAACTGAAAATAAGAAAGAAGAAAAGAAACTGCCAAAAAAAATAAAAACGAAGAAAAGAAACAAGGAAAAAACGAAAAAGAAGAAAGAAACAATAAATAAGGAAAAAGAAGAAAAAAACAGCGATAGAAACGAAAAAGAAATGAAACAGCCAAAGGCTTCAGCTCACGGGGATAATGGGCCGGGCCCATATGTGCACAGGGGGTGTGCGACGCTGACTATCATCGACCTGGTCGATAAATAGGATTTGCCAGTAGCAGGCAGCATCTAAGACGAAATCTGCCGAGTTCCAATGCAGGCAGGTCAGAATCTGGCTGGGCTCTCGATTCCACCCCCGGCTGGCTGCTCGTGGGCCTGGGGCCAGCCGCCGCTACTGTGCCGGCCCAGCATTCCGCCTGGACAGAGGCCGAGGCCCCTGGGCAAGAACTGGCTGCAACAGCGGTTTCCTATCAGGCGCTGGTGATGGAGTCCGCTAAAAAAAAGGCGCTGGTGGGCCAGTCACAGTATGCAACGGCGACACCTACACTGAACAAGAGCAAGCCTGTTCAGTCATACGGTTCAACAAGTTCAGTCAATCAAAAGGACCGGAAGGTTTGACCATTGACGTTTACTTTGAAAACCATGATAAGATCAGCCTGTATCTAGGCCATTATATATGTTTTATTATCCATCTAGTGGCCACAAGATGTGATTTTCTTCTATTTTTCTCCATGAAAAGGACATACATCCAACTAACCAACAAGCCACGATCGTTCCTTTCAAACCAGTCTAGATGGGACAGCCATCAATGGTCGAACACGAACAGAAGTCCAAGCAGTTCCACCTTGCAGCAGCTAGCATTCACTGATTGCACTCCGCTCAGCTACTGCTATATACTCACACAGGCGCGTACTTGATCTTCCTCCTTCTAGAGCTCCCAGAAGGCTAAACCAGCCGAAAATGGCGTCACCACCACCGAAGAATCCCAACCTTCACAGCTACCACCTCTGCTTCCTTCTCCTCGTGTCCACCACCACCCTCTCCGCCGCTCTCCCCACCTCATACTCCTCCGTCTGCCCTTCCCTGAAACCCGCTCAGGACACTCACACGGACGGCGACGACGCCATTTCGCTCACCCGCTCCTTCCAAATCACCACTGGTCACTTCTCCGGCGGCCACGGAGGCCTCTTCTCCGACGATGATGACTACAACTACCGTTCTTTTTCCCTTTTCCCCCATGGCGCCTCCCGCACCAACGACAAGGACCTCGTCCACCTCACCGCCACCCTCACGCTCACCGGCCCGCGTAACACCAGCTACCGGAGCAGTGGACGCCGCCGCCGTAGCTATGGAGTCACGGAGTCCATATCCTTCGTCCTCGACGGTTACTACTCCTCCACCTCCCTCGAGCTCTGCATGGTCGGGGCGGGCGCCGAGTTCGCCGCCGACGGCTCCCTCAAGCGCTACCCGGACGTCGCCCTCCGCCTCCACGTCCCCGGTCCTCCCAGTCTCGTCGACCCCTTCCTGACCGGCACTCTAGAGGGCTCCGCCGGCATCGGAACCATCCACCTCCTCGCGTACGCCGAGGGCGACGACTACAAGTACGGCTCCGAGCGGCCGGCATGCAGCCCACCGACACAGGAAGCAAGGGCCTCGCTTCAGGTGATCGGCGTCAACTCCGCGTGCGCCCACCTGAAAGAGCAGCTCATGACCTCGTACAGGCTAGAGCACGGTGGCGCCCCGCCGCGGCGGATGGACGTCAACCAGATGCACTGCACCGGTGACGGTGCCGTGCGTGCGTACATGGTGTTCTCCAACGGTACCAGCGGGTCTACCCAGAGGCGCGGTTACTACAACCGCCAACGCCGCTTCTTGGTCGACGAGGAGGCTGTCGTGGTCGATGGGCAGTGGGACTCCGATCGCGGCATTCTCTGCCTCAGGGCTTGCCGGGTGGTGCGCACGGCGGCGCCGCCTACTCTGGCAGTGCGAGAGCACGAGTGCGGGATCGTGATGAGCTTCTGGTTCCGGGCCGTGTGGACGGTACGGGACCGGAGCGTCGTGGCCGGGATTCTTTGGAACTTTACGCAAGAAACCACGGCCAACAACGACGACGCCTCCGGTGCCATATCTGCGTCGAGCATCGATGCCACCGACGACCACAGAAGCAACTTCACCGATATGAAGTACAACTACAACGACACGATGCTTGAGGAGGCGAGGAAGCACTACCTGAAAATCAACAAGGAGAAGATCAAGGCGTCACGCACGTTCCCGGGTAACTACACTTATCGTGACTTCGAGTTTGGTTATCACGGGAGAGACGTGGCGAGCGGAGCATCCTACCCGGTCACAATCGGTTCCGTCATGGTGTACGGTGATCGGCTGGCCGCCGACGATTCTTTCTCACAGCATGCGGTGGTTGACACGAAGCACGATGATCTGCTTAGAGTGAGCTACGACATACACCATAGTGCTCCACCCGACGACTGGGTCGCTCCTAAGAACGGGTCTTACTCAGTTACCCTTCAGGAACGACGGATCTCAGCGGAGGGTGTTTATGACCCGAAGAGGGGCCTCCTGTCCATGATCGGTTGCAGAGAGCACAACGGTTCGACCGACTGCCGGGTACTTGTGACGGTGCAGTTGGCGTCCCTTGAGGCCAGGGGGCAGGGGCACGGCAGGGGAGTAATCAGCAGCCTCAGGGACAAGACCGATCGTCTTTTCTTCGAGAAGATCGACATCCATTTGTATGGGATGTACTCCGACCAAGTGTCCGAGGCGATATCGAGGATGGATTGGGAAAGTATCGTGCTGGTGGCCTCCACCACGCTGTCCTGCGTCTTCATCGTCTTGCAGATCCTCCACACGAAGAAGAACCCCGAGGCGGCCCGGGCAACGTCGATAACTATGCTCGTCGTCCTCACCTTGGGCTACCTCACCCCTCTTGTGCTCAACTTTGAGGCCCTGTTCCTCAGCAGGAGGAGCCGGTACTTTGCCTACTCGACTCACGAGACGCTCGAGATGAAGGAGGTGATGATGAGGGCGCCTACTATGATCGCCTTCATGCTGCAGCTTCGCCTCCTTCAGCTGGCATGGTCCGGCCGCCGGAAGTCGGTGGACCAGATCACGCCGTCGCCCGTCATGTCTGAGAGGATTGTGCTGCAGATATGCCTGCCACTGTACATGCTCGGGACAGTTCTTGCTGCGATCGTCCATGTGGTCAACGTTCGTGCTGCAAACCAGCACCCACTAGTCGTTCGTATCGGTGGAGAGGCGCCCACGATTTGGGCGGACCTCGTGTCATACGCGGGGCTGATACTGGACGGTTTCCTGCTCCCTCAGGTAGTTCTCAACGCATCATTGGCAGGCTCCGGAGTTCGGGCGATCTCGCCGTGGTTTTACATAGGGTCCACCATGATCCGCGTGATGCCTCATCTGTATGATGTAGTCAGGAGTCAGATCTACGAGCCGAGCATAAAGCCCTCCGACCTATTCGCGAACCCTCGTGGCGACCTCTTCGGTGTCGCGTGGGACATCGTTATACCGTGCGGAGCCGCGTTGTTGGCCGTGTTGTTGTTCTTGCAGCAGCGGCTTGGAGGCTCCACGTCGCTTGCTTCACAGAGGAGGAGATCAGGTGGATACGAGTTGGCATCTACTAACCTCTAACTTAAAACGGGAAATCCTCTCCTTTTCGCAGACAAAATGTACCTGGATGAGTTGAAGGTCTCTTCACCGGATAAGTTTCTAATCGATGTTCCTTTTTATAATAATACAATGAATGCATGCATAACCATCACTAGTTTGCTAACATTGTGTGCTATTTTTCACTGATTTTCCACTAATCAGTTCGACGCAACGAATGGCTTAGGGTCTGTGTAGCGCTCATTCAATTAGAACTAGATGATACCCTGCGCGTTGCGGCGGGGATTTTGTAGGAAAAACATTAAAGACTAATATTTGTTTATGTGATCCATGTATGAAAAATGGTGCATTAATAGTTACTTGAGTAGTCGATATCTATATTGTATTAAGAATGACCAGGCCATCACATGTCCTGCTCCATGTACTGAAAAATGGATGACCATGTTTTGATTGTGCACTGGAATTTCCCTCTTTAATTTCCTTGGTATATCTTGTGAGCTTCTATATGCAGATGAAAGGTAGAAGCTGGGAATATATATATAGTGGGTTTGTTGTCATGTTGGAGGAAAAGCAGACATCGGTTCTTGACTGCAATTAGTGTAATGAATATAGGTAGACAGTGGTTCCGTTCATATATTACTCTTGCAAGTACTCGGGCATGGTTTATAAGAAAACTGAGTCTGCCTAAATGGGACTCTCCTGTAGCAGTTGCAGTGTTTCCATTAGTACAATGAGTATAGATAGCAAAGTGGTCACCACACAGATGCAATAAAGAAGATTACCATGGTTGAGAAACTATCAGAATCTACTGAAAAAGAAAAGATAATGCTTACTTTTTATTTGTGCAAATACATGTTTTTTTTAGATAAAGATCACCATGAAATAGTACTATTGTGAGTTCGTCTGGATTACAATTGTTGGTGATAAATGTAGGGATTACTTATTCATGATTTATAGCTAATTTTTGGCAGAATACAGTGTAGTTTGTAGGTGCTTGCGTGACTGCTTGACGAAGTCCTTGCATGTTGTTAAAAACAGCAATATTAGTAAGTTAACTTGTGTAACAATGCTAGCTGAGAGATTGTCCTCTTGACCTTCTTAATCGTTCATTATCATATTATTGCCTGTGATATCGTTTGATGATAAAACGTGAGAATGGTGGATGTTATCTTTAGTATGTGATATGAGACATAATACACTGGTTTACGTTGCTGAGAACCTGAAGATGAAGTTCTCCGGCTTGAAGAATTGCCTCTTTAAAACTGTTGAAAATGCTACACGCTGCTGACCAACATTTTTTTTTTGAGTTTTAAAGCAGTAGATCCTGCCGTCCGATTAGATAGAAAGAGTTATAATCACATAGTCATTGCCGAAGCAAAGAAGGTGTCGGTTACAAGACCAGAACCCCAAAAACCTCAAACTATTAGCCTCCTGGGTCTTGCGTGTGTGCAAACCGCCTTTGTTCGATCTCCTCCCAAACGAGATGGGCAACCCCGACCGGCTGCATCGCTGTGTTCGTAAAAACCCTCCGATTCCGCTCCTTCCAACAACCCCACATGGCATAGATGAAGTTGCCACTAGCTTCCCGTCTTTTCTCCTTTGGGATACCGGCGAGCATGCCGTCCCACCACCCATCGATGTCGTGTCCTGCAGGAGATGGTGCGATCCCAATGGAACCGTTCCATCCGAAGATCCTCTTGCGCACGGCCGTCGTGAAGCTACACTCGAGGAGTAAGTGTCGAACCGTTTCCGGGTGGATTCGGCAAAGCTTGCACACCGGATCATGGGGCCATCCGCGCAATGCCAAATTGTCCGCCGTAAGGAGTTTGCCATGGGCGGCAAGCCATGCAAAGAATCTGCATTTTGGCTCCGCCCTTGCCTTCCAAATCTTCGTCGCCCTAAACGGTGGGCAAGTGCCAGAGAACTGGCAGCGGTACGCCGAAGCCGCCAAGTAGACCCCGGAGGCCGTCCATCTCCAAGTGATGGCGTCGGGCCTAGGCTGCAGCACGACAGCTCGCAAGCGCTCTAAAAGGGAGACGAACTGATCAATCTGTGCTGGAGTAGAAATACGGAAAAGTGCCTTCATCCAATTTCTATCATGCAGCTCCTTTTGTACTGTTCTTGATTTTCTCGTGGCAATAGAGAAGAGCTCCGGAAACTGAAACTTGAGAGCTCCTCCCGGTAACCAACGATCCTGCCGGAACATGCACTTGGTGCCATCCCCAACTAAAATATCTGTGGAAGCCCGAAACAGCTCCATGTCTGCCTTGTCACACGGCAGGGCCATGCCATGTCATGGCCTCTCCGACTCCATCCATGCGAACCATGGCCATCGAAGGCGCAGGGCGCGTCCAAACCTCTCCAAATCAAAAACGCCTAGACCTCCCAAATTTTTAGGTCCGCACACCGTAGCCCAGTTGACCAGAGAGTGCGGGCGAGCACCGGGTGTCGCCCCCGGTTTCATCCACAGAAAACTCCACTAAATCTTCTCAATTATGCGCAGCACCCACTTCGGAATCTTTAAAACAATGAGGTGATGAATGACCATGGCTGACAAAACTGAACTGCAAAGGAGGACCCGACCCACTCTTGTGAAGTGCTTCCCCAACCACCCCGCGAGCCGCGCCCCGAGCTTGTCAATCAGCGGTTGAAAATGCACCGCCTTAAGCCTCGAGTGGTGAAGCGGGAGCTCTAGGTACGTGCAAGGAAAACTGCCGCGCTTTGCCGGGAAGATCGCCAAAGCCGCCAAGATCTGATCCTCCGTACATTGGATAGGGAAAGCCTCAGATTTCTCCAAATTTGTCCGCATCCCGCTGGCCTTGCCAAATGCATCAAGAAGCTGACACACAACTCGCATATCCTGCTGTTCTGGTCCCACAAAAATCCCCGCGTCATCTGCATATAGAGAGACGGTGAATCTCACAGGTCGTGTCCTGATCGGTCTAAGCAAACCCTTTTCCATAGCCAAACGAAAGAGATGGTGCAGTGGATCAATCGCTAAGATGAACAACATCGGTGAGATTGGGTCCCCTTGTCATAACCCCCTCGCATGTCGAATCGTAGGACCCGGCTTCCCGTTGAGCATTATCTTGGAGGATGTTGTAGCTAGCAAAATGCATATCCAGCGCCTCCATCTCGGACCGAAACCCAGGTGCTCAAGCAGCTCAATCAGATACGGCCAACTGACGGTGTCAAACGCCTTTGCAATGTCAAGCTTAAGAAAGAACCCCGGCGTCTTCTCTTTGTGCATCTCTTTGATCAAGCCTTGGACGTTTTTTGTAGAAATGAGTGTCCCCGGCCTCTGCATCGTGATGATGCGCACACAACCGTTTTTTTTATTAAAAGAGAGTATCAAAGTATGCAACAATGCTTATTACAATCATGGGTCGACCAAAGTGGCGACATGAATTAACCATCTAAAAAATGTGTAGCGACTAAGACGACACATCTTGAAGTCTTCTAGTATGCCGCCACCCCCCCCCCCCCCCCCCCCCCTGGTGGAAAATAGCTCGGAGGACCGCCAACAACCGGGAGCATCCACAGTCCATAAGAGATCGCTGGTCCTGCGGCAAGAGGAAGGACCACATATGGATCCAGTAGACCGCTCGATGAATTACCTGCACAAAATGGATATCTCTCGTCTTGTTAAAAACCACATCATTACGACAATTCCAAATTGCCCAAAGAAAAGCACAAGTTCCAATACGAATTCGTGCTTTAGTGACTTTATCTACCCCATCTAACCAACGTCCAAACAAATTTGCTACACTGGTTGGAGGCGTAACATTGAAAGTAAAATGAATCAATCTCCAAATATCTCTAGTAAATGGACAGGATATAAAAAGATGTTCAACCGTTTCATCCGATTGGCAAAAGACACATTTCTTACACCCTGTCCAATTTTGTTTTATTAGGTTATCTTTGGTAAGCAAAACCTTCAGATGAAGAAACCACATAAAGATTTTTATTTTCAAAGGAACTTTCAACTTCCATAGGTATTTACGCAAAAAAGGGTATGCCCATGCATTAAATCCGAGTACATCGAGCTTACAGTGAATTTCTTGGTCGTGGTCAATTTACATTGAAAAATATCATCCTCTCCTGATAGTGTGACACCCATTAGTCGCTCTACCAGTTTCAGCCAAGAAATCCACTTATCACCAGTCAACGTTCTCCGAAATTCAATATTCAGAGGAGTGTGGGATAGAACTTGAGCTACCGTAACATTTGTATGCCTCACAATGTTAAACAACGATGCATATTGAACAACTAATGGTTTAGAACCGAGCCAAGTATCTTCCCAAAAGCGTGTACGAAAGCCATTACCCACGCAAAAATTTCCACGTTCGAAGAATTCTTTCTTAACCGACATCAGCCCTTTCCAAAAGGGAGAGTCAGTTGAGTTCGGTTCAACTTGGGATAGTGTTTTATTATTTAGATATTTGTTGCATAATAGTTCATGCCAAACACCATCCTCATTCAGAATTTTAAAAAGCCATTTGCTTAATAAACACTTATTCTTGATTTCTAGCCGTTCAATACCGAGGCCCCCTTGATCTTTAGGTTGACAAATAATGTTCCACTTAGTCAAACGGTATTTTTTTCTTGTTTTGATCACTCTGCCAAAAAAACCTAGAGCGAAAAAATCAAGCCTATTTCGTACTCCCACCGGAATGTGAAAGAAGGATAGAAGGAACATAGGTAGACTAGTAAGTACCGAATTGATCAAGACAAGCCTATCACCATAGGAAAGCAGGTTCCCCGCCCAACAACCTAATTTCTTTTTAAATCTATCTTCCACAGATTTCCATTCCTTATTCAACAATTTACGATAGTGAATGGGGATCCCTAAATACTTGAAGGGTAAGGCGCCTATCTCGCAGCCGAAGATAGTGCGGTACTCATTTTGCATTTCCTTAGCCTTCCCAAAACAATAAAGCTCGCTTTTATGAAAATTAATCTTGAGCCCAGAAAGTTGCTCAAACATGGATAGGATTAATTTCATATTAACAGCCTTTGCAATATCATGCTCTAAAAATAGAATCGTATCATCCGCATATTGTAATATTGATACCCCTCCTTCAACAAGGTGTGGGATCAACGCACCAACCTGACCATCCTCTTTAGCCCTTGCAATCAGGACTGCGAGCATATCAGCCACAATATTAAACAGAATAGGAGATAAAGGATCTCCTTGACGTAATCCTTTGAGAGTTTGGAAATAATGACCAATATCATCATTCACACGGATACCCACATCCCCCCTGTACAAATCTACCCACCCACTCACACCACTTAGGGTCAAAACCTTTCATACGTAGTGCTTGTTGTAAGAAGGACCACTTTACTTTATCGTATGCCTTTTCAAAATCAATTTTGAAAAGCACCGCATCCATATTCTTTCGTTGAATTTCATGTATTGTTTCATGTAAAACAACAACACCTTCAAGGATGTTCCTTCCAGGTAGAAAAGCCGACTAAGAAGGGCGGATTACTTTATGAGCTATAGAAGATACTCTATTAGTTCCAACTTTTGTAAAAACCTTAAAACTCACATTCAACAAGCAAATCGGTCTGTATTGCTCAATTCTACTAGCATCCTATTTTTTGGGCAGTAAAGTTATGACCCCAAAATTCAGTTTATAAAGAGGTAACTCACCAATCTAGAGTTGATTAAACATAGACATCAAATCTTGTTTAATAACTTCCCAGAATCTTTGATAAAACTCAGCCGGGAACCCATCTGGTCCAGGGGCTTTGTTATGCTCCATTTGAGAGATGGCGTCAAACACCTCCTTCTCAGTGAAGTTCGAAATTAGAATGTTATTCTCCTCCGGAGAAATTTGAGGCATGTCCTCGTTTTGATTTTCAATCATCGAAAAACAATTTGGAGCCGGCGCCCCAAACAGTTTTTTTGTAATATTCGGAAATAAACACTTTCAAGTTGTTTTCCCCGACAATTGTCCCCTCATCTTGTTCTAGTTGAAAAAATCCTCTTCTTTCGGTGTTTGCCATTAGCAATGAGATGAAAATATTTTGTATTGTTTCCCCCTTCTTGAACATGTTTAACTTTAGCACGTTGAGCCCACTTTGTTTCCTTGTCCCTTCGAGCCCTAGCTAAACACTCATCCGCATCTTTCTTAGCAACTCTCTCAGCCACAGATAAAGGTGTGGATTCTGCTTTTAGATCTAACTCATCAATTAGCAAAAGCAGTTTTTCTTTTAGCTTTTTATACTCGCCACTAATATTTTTCGCCCAACCCCTAAGATATTGTCTAAGATGACGAATTTTGTTCTGCCATCTTTCGACCGGAGATGATCCAGCAATAATGGACGTCCATTCTCTCCGGATTAATTCATTAAACTCAGGGTGACGAAACCAAGACAGCTCGAAAGAAAATTTGGACTTATTACCCAAATGTGCCTGATTTCCTGTATCAAGAAGTAGTGGTGTATGATCTGACCCAGTATGTGTGAGAGCATGTACCGAAACCAAAGGGAACTTTTGTTCCCAACTCACACTCATGAGAAAACGGTCCAACTTCTCAAGTGTTAATACCTCTCTCCTACTTCTCCAAGTATATTGTCTCCCAGAAATATCAATCTCTCTAAGGTCTAGACTTTCAATAATGGCATTAAAAATGAAGGGCCAACGTGCATTAAAATTTGGGTTGTTTTTCTCATGCTCTCTTCTAATTATATTGAAGTCTCCACCAACCAACATTGGTAGATCTTCCTTTTCACAAATTCGAACTAATTCCGCTAAAAACTCAGGTTTATTTTCGTCTTGGGCAGCCCCATAGACTACCACCAAAGACCATAAAAAGCCATCACATTTCGATTTCAGCTGAAACTTCACACAAAAATCGCCAGCCGAAATAGAAAGCACCGAGATAGACGAGCTATTAAAACCAGCTAAGATACCTCCAGAACGCCCACGCGGAGGTAAGCAATACCAAGAAAAATCAAAACCCCCGCTAAGATGATTCAAAAAGGGTGTAGCAAAATTAGATCGACCCATCTCAAGTAGGACCAGGAAATCTAGTTTGTGTTCCTTAACTGTCTCTTGAACCGTGAGATGTTTAGCAGGATCACCTAAAACGTCACTATTCCAAATAATGCCTTTCATTATAATTTTCGTTTTAACTTTTCTATTCTCGCGCTTCTGCGTTTAGGTTGAAGGCCAACACCTTTTTTATATCCCCTCTTGCGACCACCATTACCCCCTACGACAAGAACATCCGTATGATCAAGAGAAGTGTCCTCAACTTCATTCCCTAGATCATCTGATAGGTTTTGTGCTCTTTTAACAACTAAGCTGTTCAACCCATCTTCCTCATCATTTCTAAGGTTATTCTGCAGGAAGGTGACCGCTCTCTCTACCTCTACTGATTTAAAAAGTTAACCAAATTTAAAATTTGAGATGGTGATATGCCTAGAGATACACCTAACCTAGACGCCCTAGCAACAATATCCTCATTAGGAATAGAAGCAAAAGATAATCTAGGTTTTGAAGATGTACCTGAAAAAACCGCAGCATCCCGACGCTGAGCCATCAACATAGCTCGCTCCATCTGAGGTGTGTCGGCGTTTGGCTGTGATCGAATCCGCGCGCTGGATCTCACATTTGACTCCGCAATGCCCCCATAAGAAATGACTGCCTCCCTCTGTGTTTTAGAAGCATGCATGGATGTTGGTGAAGAAACTTCCATCGAATCACTTCGCGACGCTGTGGGGGTCATCATTCCAGCAGCCTCGGCAGCCTCCACCGTCTCACTCGCCTCCTTAGTCGGGGTACAGATCCCGGTTGAGAACAATTGAGCCGAAGTGTGCTTGTCAACAAGATGTGGCTCAGTCTCACCCTCAATAACCTGCTGCACATCATGGATAGAACTGGAGCTGTTCATTAACACCTCGACAACATCATTAATATCTCGTGTAAACCACCAACATGGTCAACCGAATCATGTGCATTTAAATTTAAGTTTACCGTGGAAGGAGGATTGCTCATGGGCAACCATGACATGCTAGTCGGAGTACACACCCCTGCTGCGGCCATGACCTGTACATTTGTGTCGATAACAGAGGTATCAGTAGAGTTAAACAATACCCTGGCAACATCTGCCTTGGTAGCACACGATGACAAATCACCGCAAGGTCGCTCTACTACCTGATCCTCCACCTCTTTGGCACATACTTTCCGGCCATTCAACAGCTCCATTATGATTAAAGCTCGAACGATCTAGCTCCACGTGAACTATAGGGATCAGTGAGCTCGAACTGCACATCATCGTCTCGGTAGTCCCTGTATGGGTGGGCTGTGTCTCAGCAACCAGAAACACGGGGACATCGTCTCCTGGCTGCTCCCCAACAGCAGTCTTTGCTGCCACGGCAGCTTCCAGCTGAAACAGCGCCTCATCAGTTGCCGCTGTCGCAGGCACACCCATCCCATCCGCTGTCATGGCAGAGAAGCCTTGGACGTGCAGATTCTTTGCTGACCAACATGTTGCTAGCACTGAAATGGGGGAACACTGGTTCGCAGATCTGTATATCTGTGGAACCAAAATCGTCAAGAAGATATTGTCTCTAGCCAATCTGTTTTAATAAATGAATTTGATAGAAGATTCCGGTCGAGCAAATTCTTGACATTTGAGGGGAGCAGCAGATGCGACCAGTAAGAAAAGTAAGATCGATGTACTAATTCATGTAAAAAATGTAAAGGATGAGAGCCTGTGTACCAATATAAGCAGGGATTGTTGTCCAGCTTGGGCGTACACTTGATGATAGAGTCTTCGTCCTTCCTTCAGCCACGACCAGTCAGAATCCAATCGATCACCAATAAAATCGAGGGGACACAATCCAATCAAATCCGGGGTAGGCAAAACATAAAGCAGCTTTGGAGCTGTGCGGGAACCTAATAGACTGACAAAAATTGCGAC
This sequence comes from Poa pratensis, assembly GCA_947311845.1. Taxonomy (NCBI): domain Eukaryota; kingdom Viridiplantae; phylum Streptophyta; class Magnoliopsida; order Poales; family Poaceae; genus Poa; species Poa pratensis. Next base: position 54,169,830 of record CAMZMU010000074.1, read on the forward strand.
AGGTTAAAAAGAGAAGGAGAATGATAATCTGGACAGCTAACGGAGGTGAGACCGGTGCCGGAGAGGGCGCTGGATGTCGATGGCAACACAGGGAGCCCCTTTTAAACATGGAAGAGGCGGCGGGGAGTCCAACCGAGGAGAGCAGTTTCTTGATGGTTGATGAATGTTGAGCAGTGTGGGGGCAGTTTCAGGGGCATTTGTGTCAACGAGGCCATAGGTCAGAGCCGAAGGAACCCGTGGCAATGAAGTCGGACGTCGCGGCGGCGGAGAGCACAAACACGAACAGTGGTCAAATTGGACGAAAGGTGAGCGAAGGGGCAGGTCGAGTGGGCAGCCCATATCTTCCCCTCAAGCCCAAGCAGGACAGCCCATTGAATGTCGTCCCATATCTTCTCCTAAAAAAAACCGGTCAGGTATTAACGCGGCAACGGCAAAAAATGGAGTTGGTGGAGCAATTGCTGCGGTATGCAGGGATGAGAGAGGAGTTTTCATGGGGGCCTCGTCTCTTACAATTCCTGGAGGACTGGGATCGGCAACCCTCGAAGCTTTGGCCTGTCGTGAGGGCCTAGCGCTAGCGCAGGACTTGGTCCTATCAAGTGTCTGCATTGCATCCGATTGCTTGGAGGTGATCAACAATTTGAAGAATCCATATTCCGGGGAATATCACATGGTCATTTCCGAGATCAAGGAGACGGCGTCCACCTTTCGGACGACGATGTTCAAGCATGAAAGAAGAACCTCCAATGGGGAGGCTCATAGACTCGCTCGTAGTAATGTTAGCAGGGGAGCTGGACGTCGCCTGTGGCTCCTGCGCCCGCCTGATGATTTATGTATTCCAGCAATTTTTATAGTTGAGCAATAAAGAGCGGTGGTAATTCTCAAAAAAAAAAAGGTATTAACGCGCGGACTTGTTACAGATCGCTGGGGAAAGACTCGCCACGATCGCTGGGAAATAAAGGCGACACCAGAGGCTGGAAAATCAGGTGGTGGGGTTCTACTATTTAGATAGAGAAGATTAGGTAAATTCTTATTTGAATCTCATCACAGTTGTCTAAAATACCAGTTGCAATCACGACCCAATTTAAAATATTCAGTCACAACCATTGTGGGATCAAAAAATTCGGTCGAAGGTTAAAGAATTCAATTGCAGCTAGTGTGGGACTGAAAAACACTCGCTGCTAGCCTCCTTATCCCTTCCCGTCACTGTGCAGGAGGGAGAGGCGATTTTTGGGCGTCTCCGTCGATCCGCCGTGCTCGCCGCCGAGCCGCGGGATTCTCCTCCTCCGTCGGCCGCTCCGGCGGCGGGAGGGTGGGGATCCCTGGTTCCGGCTTGTATATACGGTAGGGTAGGGGGGAGTTCTCGCCGGCGGCGCCTTGGAGGAGGTGGGGCTGGCGGCGGGCGGTTTGGTGTCGGGGCGGCCTTCTCCGGCGGTGGTGCTCCTGGGGGCACGCCGTCGTCGCGCTCGACTTGCAGGGGCTCGAGGCCCGGCGTGGTGCTCGAGTCCTTTGGCTTCGCGTCGGATCCGTGCTGACGGAGGATCTGGCGCCTGGAACTCAGGGCGGGGCAAGCTCGGCGGCTCCTCTCTGCGTCGATGTCGAAGACGGCTGCGGCAAGGTGGTCAAGATGGTGGGAGAGGGCACTCGCCGTGCCCGTTCATCGGCCTAGGTTCCGCCGCTGCGCGGCGGACGAGCTTTGTGGCGGTCTTCACAAGGAGAGGTGCTCTCGGGGCGCGGTGAGAAGGGGGACGGCGGTCTTCGTCCTCGACGCCGGTGGATTTGTTGTGGTTTGTCCAAGCTCTGTATCCCCTACGTATGTTGCGTTCTTCGTTTCTGTACTTTGTACTCTGTACGTGGTATATTGTTGAATAACGTGGGCTTTCAAAAAAAGAAAAAGAAATCAGTTGTAACCATACTGTAACTATAAAAATCATCTACAACCATGGTGTCACTTGATTTTATAGGGTTGCAACCATTATGCAACTGCCCCGAAGAAAATCCGCGTCAACATACAACAGTTAAGGAGTTGAGTGAACTCTCGGAATTTAGCAAAACACATGCTAGATATACACTAAGAAAATTGAGGGAGCTTATGTACGTGGTTTTCGGCTAGATCCGTTCGTCGTGATGGCAGAAGAAGGGTACGAACAATGGTATATGGAGCTTCAGTGAGGTTATTGAAGCTTTGTTGTTGAAGCTTTGATGGGCGGACTCCATAAATGGCGGCGATGTTGTGTTGTCTTAATCTTCGGCCGAGGAGACCACTCCGCGCTTTGGTGCTTTGCACACCTTAGCCTCTTCTTCCTCTTTGTCAGCGTGCTTGTTTGGAGGATGTTTGACTTAAGCGCGCCACCTCACATCAGCCCCGAACCAAGTTGTGTCATCCCCGGCGGCTAGTTCGATGGTCGTGCTTCAGGTCAAGATGGGAGAAGGATGGGATCACTTTTTTACCTTTTCTTCTAAGGCCTTTTTCGGAAACAAACGAGAAGCATGTTATAATTGCAGTTTTAGTTGAGATTCTTTTGTAATTGTGTACCCACCACTATTGCTATCTCGATATACCCGCTAAGTTACTCAAAGTAAGGCGTATAATGTTTTAGTCAATCAACATAGTATATGTTCAACTAATATTATCAACAAATACATAACAATTGCAAGATATAATAAACATGCTATGAAAATATATCTCCTAACAAGACTATGGATATCATTTGTGGTGCTACATGAATGTTAGAGAGGGCTGCCGTCCCCCTAAGAATTTGATGAATTAGTGAAGCAAATTTATCTTTCGTGGTATTTAGCTTTTCAAGAAGAGTATGTTATATTAGGTAGTCTTCTCCTTTCTTCTTCATTGGCCTCGACGATACTCAATGGGACTTGGAACATCCTGTTCCGACGTACATTTGGTATTGCTGAGGCTACAGCCTGGGCAGAGTTACGGAGTTTACTTCCGGAGTCACTGCCAAGCGGTCGCGACCTCGTGTCATGGCACTTAGCACCGACTGGGATGTTCTCCGTGAAGTCGGCCTATCGGAGCCTTTTTAGTGACCCAGTTAGAGCTTGGACCTCTCCACTCTGGAAGGCGCCCCATACCGCTAAAAATAAAAATCTTCGTGTGGCAGATTCTTAGGGACCGCCTCTCCTCAGGGGTGGAGGTACGCAAGCGACAGGGGCCGGGTGATGGGCTTTGCCCCTTGTGTGGGATCCCCGAGACGGGAACCCACGTCCTTTTCACCTGCCCCGCTGCCAGGTTTTTATGGAACTTCGTCCACGAGGCGCTGGGGCCTACATGGCAGGCCCCAGACCTTGGCGAGTTCTTAGAAATCCAGACGAACCGTACCGGTGAGAGGCGGCGCCTCTTCTGGTTGGTGTTTGCCGTGTTGATGTGGACCCTGTGGACAATTCGCAATAAGATGGTGATCGAGTGGGTCTTTCTCCGACGTGCTTCTGACTCGATGTTTAAATTTCTAGCTTTCTTGCAGCAGTGGCACCCGTTGTCCAGGCAGCGGGATAGGGGGCAGCTGGAGGACATGCTCGCTAGACTTGTGGAGACCGCTCGGCGCATCTCCTCTACTTCTTCCAGCTAGCACAAGAGGGGCTCAGTTTTTTGCTCTCTCTCTCTCCTTCCCACGATGTATCTCTCTATCCGCCCCCCCTCCCCACCCCCACCCCACCTCTTGCTTATTCGGTGTGGGCTTACTTGTGCTGCGCCCCCAGCGAGCGGTTTTTCTTACCGTTGTTATGGTTGTAACTGTGTATGAAATTGCTTAGCATGTTGCTTTATTTATAAAACGGGCGAAAGCCTGTTTTGAGGGTTTCTTCTTCATAGCGTCAGTTATTCAAATGGTAGGAAACAAATATCTTCCAGTGTGAAGTTAATCGGGAATGGGCCAAGCGGGCTGGGCCCGGCCATTTTCGTGCAAGACCAGCTTTCCTCTAAAATAAAAAGGAAATAAAGAAATGTGGCAATTGCCACGCTTAGTCAAAGCCGCCGTCAAACAGAAGCTGACGAATAGATACGTGGCGTCCCGTCAACGGCGACGAGGCCCGGCCGCCCGGGGCAGAAGAGGCTGCAGCGTGCAGAAGCAGGGAGCAGCGGCGGACCATGGCGACTCCATGGGACAGCTCCTCGAGCACCCTGTGGACCGCCCTGGGCCAGGCCTCCAGCGTGGCGCAGCTGGTGGGCGTGGACGCGCTCGGCCTGGTCTCCATGGTCGTGCAGGCCGCCCTGGCGGCGCGCCGCCACCGGGGCGCCTGCGTGCGGCTCGCGCAGCACGTGGAGCTCGTCGGCGGCCTGCTCAGGGAGCTGGAGCTCGCGGAGCTGATGCGGCGGGAGGCCACCAGGCGGCCGCTGGAGCAGCTCGGCGCCGCGCTGCGCCGGTGCTACGCGCTCGTCAGCGCCTGCCAGGACTGCGGCTACCTCCGACGCCTGCTCCTCGGCGCGCGGATGGCCGACGAGCTCCGCGCAGCGCAGTACGAGGTCGACTTGTTCATCCGCCTCATCCCGCTCATCGCCCTCGTCGACAGTTCTTCTACAAACAGTCGCCCCCTTCTCAAGGTATCCATGGTTCAGCCTCTTGTTGCTTGCTACTACTGTAGTTGGGTGAGTTGTGGTGTTTTCATATCAAAACTGAAGCTTGTGGTTGAAGGGCAAACATATTTTTTTAAATTAGAGAAATTCACTTGATTGTAATTCAATTGAACTGATATGTTCAAATGATCATGGGCATAACTGCGCCTAAATTGGACTCCAGCTGTAAAATTGCATTGCTAGCTAAACAATACGATTTCAGTTTAGCGGTTCTGATTTCGTAGCGTGTTCACAGCTTTGTAATAAAGGCCCTGGCTAATATCAGTCATACAACCTGTGCTGGTCAATTGTACATCAATAATATTTGACAATTTAGCTCTGCTTGATTTGCAGGCTGAGGAAAAGGTGCTCAGTGTAGACACAAGCAGTTCAAATCGTCACATCAGGTCAGATAATTTTCATTATGTACTTCTGGTTCGGAGCAAGTGTTACAACTTGTAAAACATATGTACATCAGATCAGTCAGCTTGAAATTAGTATATGAGTTTGTTTAGCGTAAACTATACTACTATGTGTCAACATTGTGGCCGCGCTTACAGCGCAGTGGCTAGGTGCGGCAGTGGCCTGCAAGCCTGCCCGCGTTCGACTCCTAGGGAGCGAATATTTGGGTGTCTAACAGGATTAAGCAGCCAGACACTAGTTTGCTCCTAGATAATTTTGTACACGCACGTTCAAATACTACAGCTGTACACTAAATGCGAGGCCTAAAAAAACAAATTTCTACAATATCCTTGTCCATAAGCATGATGCTTTTGTAAACTAGCGTGAAGCTTAATAGGTGACTTATAGATATTGTAATGGTGACACTTACCTCTTTGTAGGTTTTCAACAAGATCTTCGGACACTAAAATAAGCGTTCAGCAAGCTACTAAAGTTAGCAATGTTGGGGACAACACATTTGTAGGTAAGTAACATACGCGCTAGTTCAAATTTTGGAACAATTTGACCCAAAAAAAATATCTTTTTGGCACATATTTTGGAATAATTTTGGAACTATAAGTGGGATTCCACTTACACATCCCTACGTGAAGAGCACTAGCTAATGGGAACAAACATATCTTTATGATGCACACTATGAACTTCAAATTACTCAATTTACAATTTTTTACTGAGAAATCCTTTTTGGCACATATTTACTTCATTTGGTACCCACATGAAAGATGTGAGTTGACTAGTAAAAACATCATCAATATATTATATGATATCTTGTATCACAGCATCCATTTGTTTCATACGATGGCACTCTTTTAGCCTCGTACATGGAAGTCCCTAATTAGGACGAGTTGATAACCGATGCGACCAACAATGAAACATGTTCTCTATAATTTGTATTCTCTTACTCATTTCAATGTTTTTGCAATCCCACTGGTGACAAGGATACATTATCCCTGAGTCAGGAACAGTAGACCTTCAACAACAGAAACTCTTTGACACTGAAGAACTTGTGGAGCTTTGTACTCGTATAGAAGAGGCTTGCGTGGGATTTGCAAAGTTCAACTTCTTCCAGATTGTTGATGCAACAGACAATTTCTCAGAGAAGACAATAATTGGGTGTGGTGGATTTGGGACAGTTTACAAGGTAATATAAGCTAACATAGAAAGGGACTAACAAAGTGAATGCATGTCTTCCTTGCCTTCCAATAAAGCATTAATTTCTGTTGAGATACTATTATTTGAACTACCGTAATAACCATTGCAGGGTCAATTATCTGATGGAGTTATGGTTGCCATTAAACGGCTTGATGAGCATGCGACAATATTTGATTTTAAAAGTGAATTGCAGCTTGCAAAGCTTCAGCATACCAATCTAACTAGGTTGTTAGGGTGGTGCATCCATGGGAAAGATAGGATTTTGGTCTATAAGCTCATGCAAAATGGTTCACTGGACGGTTACATATCTGGTACGTTTTCCCTTATTGGGTTAATTTAAGTTACCTCATTTAATTCCTACTAACCACATTTCAAAATCAGAAGTCTTTTTAGCATCTACAATTTTATTGTCAAAATACTTGTCTTTCTATACTTCCGATGCAACATTACTTATTGTGTTCCAAGGAGCTTCTATTGCGCTATGCCTTCTTTCATTCTTTGGGGAGGAAAATGAGATAATTAGTGATCTTGTGAAAAAAAGAAGAGATGGGCAGTATAGATATTTCAGCAAAACTCTTGATTCTTGTGTCCAACTCTAGAAAGACACATATTTGGAAACAGGTTGAGTAGCAATTAGCAAATATGTGCACGAATCCAGAAAGTCTAAAATGGAGTTAAGTGAAAGTCTACATAAGCTCTAGGCCTCTAGCTTCATATGGTTTAGACGAGAACAGAAATTGACGTGTTTCAAAAAATTAAAATTGACGTTATTTTATCTAAAAGATAATCATTCTTTTAACATTTTGCAGACAAAACAAAAGGGCCATTGCTAGACTGGTCTAAGCGACTCAAGATAATTACAGGGTTAACAGAGGGCCTTGTTTACCTGCACAAAGGATCCATGTTCTCGATTGTCCATAGAGACTTGAAACCACATAATGTCCTCTTGGATTGCAACATGATCCCAAAGATTTCTTATTTCCTTTGTGTTCAAATGTTCTAATATTACAGTTTTGATCTCTTTTACTTCCACTTTCAGTGGTTACAAAGCTCCGGAGTATGCATCTCGAGGAATTTACTCACTGAAGACAGATGTGTTCAGTTTTGGCGTCTTGGTTCTGGTAATCATCAGCGGACGAAAGAATACCATACTCAAAAAGCGAGGGGATACTGTTGGTGATCTTGTACGAGATGTGAGTGAACTGAACAAATATTCAAACAAGATTTCTTATAGTCAATCCACTCATGATTATCTGTTAATGCTGGAATCCATATATATTTTTAAAATTTGGATATGTGTTGTACTTCTCATGTCAAGTTTATTGAAAAACTATTTCAGGCCTGGCATATGTGGAGAGATCAAAGGCTGTGTGAGCTTGTGGATCCGTCGTTAGGGAGCCGATATGCCATCGCTGAGATAACGCGATGCGCTGAGGTGGCACTGCTTTGTGCTCAGGAAGATCCAGCAGATCGGCCCACCATGACAGATGTTGCTGCCATGCTGAACTCTGAAAGCATGAGCTTGCCAATGGAGCCTAGGCAGCCTACCGCACCGAGTGAAGGGAGTGCTGGTGAAGACGCAGCATCGACATACATGGGCCAAACAAGCAGGACAATAGACATAACCATAACGAGTTCAGCTCCCATGTCGACTAGAGTTCGAATCATTCTTTTTTTTTGGAACCGTGCGTTCGAATCATTCTAGACCCGGAGGTTTGATACGATGAACATTTAGTACCACATATTGTTGAAATGTTCTGTGGGTTGAAATAAATATGTTTCCATTACACTAGACTAATTTTCTGTCAGCTACATCGAAATATACATGTAAATGTGTCATCATTTGTCGTTGCTATCATAGCACGTTTTTGCAAAGTTTAGCCCGGATTGCTCGCACATGGGACAAGTTACTCTACATATCCCCCTATAAAAGAAAGCTGTTATTATTTTCAGTTTTCTTTGATTGGCCATAGGTGGTTTGATTCAGAAACAATATTGACAGCCTTGCACTAAATTTTTTTTTTACTACTATATATGTTCTCATCATACTATTGTTCTTTTTTTTCTACGGTATTCAGAGATGCGGATCTAAGAGTCTCACACTAGATCAATCAAGTTTCTGAGAGCATAGATGACAAACCAAGCAACCTGAGTTAAGATCTGTAGTTGCACATACTTACATACATATCAGGATTTCAATATAAGTCTATTATGGATTGCAAATTTCCTGATGCTCCATACTCGTTAAGATGTTCAACTTCCAGCTGAAGGCGGGATTTTAACAAAACATAACTAACTGCTACAGTGGATAAGGTTCCAGTGAGAAATTCATGCAAGGGTATCCTCCAAAAGTACGTAACCAGCTACATGTATCCTCCAAAAGTATACGATGAGGGCAACTCACCTCATCTTTTCCTTCACAAAAAAAAACAAAGATCTCCTGTATTGTCAGTGCTAAAGTTCCATGCAGAGACTCTCTACTGCGCTATTGGCGGCCTCTTGCTGTAGATGGCCTCTGAGAAGGTGTCACTTAGCTGGACTCCATACTAGGTAGGAAGACTGAACAAGGTCAATTATCAAGGAAAGGCTGCAGTTTTAGGCCCTGTTCGGAATGAAGGATAGAAAAACAAAGGATTGAGGTGAAACGGAGGAAAGGGAAAGGAAAAGAGATGCAAAACATAGGATTATGATACCGTGTAGGAAAACAAATGTTGATGTTCGGAACGTAGGAAAAGTAGCATGGGGATTCTACAACTCTTGGTCCCACCTAATGATATTTATATTTACTTCTTGCCTAAATTCATGTTGATGCGTACACAGACAAACTTGTTCAGAACATGGTGGGTCCATGTGCATGGCTGAGCAGGGCATGCGCGAAACAAAGAGCCGAGAGTGGATGTTTTGTTTCCTCCAAAAACGCAGGCGCATAATACTTTCGTATGTAGCAATTCCTACGTTTCGAACGCTGCGAAGGAAAGATTTCCTACAGGAACATCGTTCCTTTGAAATTCCTCCAAAATTCCTGTGTACCGAACGGGGCCTTAATCCGTAGATCGAGGATACCAATACCATGCGCTCTGATCCTTTAGACGACAAACCTTTACCCAAGGCCCAAGCTCCGGTCCGCGTCGCCGCCCCCTACCTCGGCCTTGCGGACTCCCGCGCCACCCGCAGTGGACCTCCTGTCTTCTATCGCCGATGTCAGCCACCCCTCCTTGCCGGTTCGCGTGCTCTGCACTGGCTGAGGCCGTTTCCCTGGCGCGCGTGGCCATGCCGCAGATCGTCTCCGGCGTGTGACAGAGCTCCAAGGTCGTCCGCGTTCCCGCTTCGCACGACCATGACCACGATGTTCGGCTCCCCGTACATCAGTTGCTCGCTAGCGAGTTCCAATGTCCTTCGAGTTCCCAAACCCTTCCGCCACCATGCTCCGGTCTACGACAGCCCCGGTCCCCGGCCATGCGCGCTGCCTAGTTCTGCAAGGCAGCCCCGCCGCGCGCCCGAGCGGGACGACTGGCGAGCTGATGTTGCGGTGGGTAGGGCGCAAACAAAGTGTTTCACATAATTCCCCTTAGAGAGGAACAATGAGAGGAGAGACCGAAAATGATGACATGTGGGCCTTGCGTCCAATATAGAATTTTTTTCTCTGTAAAACAGGTCCAAGATTTAATTTAGATCGAGATTCTATATATCAGGGTGCAAACGATAAAGGTTTCGACTTTAGGGTTTGATCCGCAAGAGCTCTAAGACTTCAAGATTTAAAATAGAATTTTTTTTCCTTTTTCGTGAGAGACTAGGTTTCTTCTCTTAGCAAAACGATAAAGAAAAATAAGGGCATGTACAATGGTAGGAAAAAGACAAGTCTTCTCTTAACTATCCACATCATTAGAGAAGCCAAAAGATATAAGTTATGCAATGCATTATCTCTTGTTACCATCCATAATAATTAATTATAATTAAATACATCTTAGTTAGAAATTGTATGCTTAAGTGAAGACATATCTATAATGGAGAAAATAGCTTCCTCTTACGTAAGAGATCATCTCTTAACTAAGAAATAGTTTTTTTTTTTAGAAACACAGTACAACGCAGACGCTCACATACACATACACGCATATACACTCACCCATATGAACGCACACACGCACACCCTACCCCTATGAGCACCTCCGAAAGATTGAGCCGGCGGTTGATCTTGAGATTGATGAAGTCACCAAGTGTGCCTCGCTATCGACCGGAACGTCGCTTCCCACTAAAAGAATATTCCGCCTAAATGAGAAACACCAACGTTAAACCTGGGGTTTAAACTCTGATGGGCTAGGGTACAACCACCCTCCTAACCATCTTGCCACAGGTAAGTTCCAACTATAGTTTCCTCTTATTTCGTAAGGGAGATCATCAGAAAGAGCCGTCGATCTCATCTTTCTTGTTCTCTCTGCTTCTTGCGCTAACTAGATAAATATTTTACGCTGTGAGAGAAGACTGGCATTGTGGCCTTGCCACGCTTAGTCAATGTGTCCGTCAAAGTCAAGCACAAGCTCACAAATAGTACCTGGCCGGCCCGCGCCCGTCAATGGCGGCAACGAGACCTCGCTTGTGGTTGTGGTTGTGGTTGTGGTTGTGGTTGTGGGACAGGAGAGGCTGCAGCCAGCGACCATGGCGACCCCATCCTCGAGCAGCTTCTGGGGCACGCTGGGGCAGGCCTCGAACGTGGTGCAGCTGGTGGGCGTCGACGCGCTGGGGCTGGTCTCCATGGTCGTGCAGGCCGCCCTGGCGGCGCGCCGCCACCGGGACGCCTGCGTGCGGCTCGCGCAGCACGTCGAGCTCGTCGGCGGCCTGCTCAGGGAGCTGGAGCTCGCGGAGCTGATGCGGCGGGAGGCCACCAGGCGGCCGCTGGAGCAGCTCGGCGCCGCGCTGCGCCGGTGCTACGCGCTCGTCACAGCATGCCAGGACTGCGGCTACCTCCGCCGCCTGCTCCTGGGCGCGCGCATGGCCGACGAGCTCCGCGCCGCGCAGCACGAGGTCGACTTGTTCATCCGCCTCATCCCGCTCATCGCCCTCGTCGACAGTTCTACAAACAGTCGTCGTGTCAAGGTTAGTACTAGTACTATCGAAATATGGTGCGTGCTTATGCATAATTTCGAACCAAAACTGAATGGGCCTACTGTGAGTAAAGAAAAACACCTAATTTAAGGCTGTTTTTCTGTTTATAATTCGCTTGAACTGATCTCTTCAAATGAGCCTGGACACAATTGTGTCTGATTCAGAATATCACAATTGTGCTGGTCAGTTGTGCATCAATAATGCAAATTGCAAAAATGGGGTCCAATTGCAAATATCACAACCTGCGCTGGTTAGTTGTGCATCAATAATGCTTGTCATTGTTGCTATCCTTGTCTAGCAGGATGATGATGGGATCCTCAATGTTGTCACGGATAGTTCAAATCGTTTCATCAGGTCAGATAAAATTTTATTGCCCAGAAAAGTATTCATAATGTTTAAATCTAAAGCCTTCTTGACCAGTTTTTTAAAAAAAAAAATCTTGACCAAATAGCAACGTGGAAGGTTGACCTCTTGGTAAAGTGACAAGTGACAGCTAGATGAATTTTTAGCATATTTGGTTGACTAATGGCTACCACTTTTTTATATCATAGAAGCAGTTCTTGTTCGGGGTAAGTAAATTATATGTCTGCAATGTAAGGATGTACATCAAATCCACAAGTTAATTGGTTTGACCTACAGAATACAGTGTTTGGTCAAATTTTCTTATATCACAATAAGCATGATTTTTATTACTTAAGTTGAATTTTACCACTCTTTAAGGACTGTTGGAATCATTAGTGGATGGCGTACAGAGATACTAATGTGAGATTTTACACGTTTTTAGGATTCCCACAAGAGCTTTGGAGTCCACAATACGAGTTCAAGCAGCTACTGAACTTTGCAGTATTGGAGAACAACCATTTATAGGTAAGTAAATACTTCTGTGAATTTCCTAATGCACTCAATCATGGACTCAGACATGGAAACTCATAGCTTAAAATTCCATATCATTGTTATATGGTTCAAGGATTTCGTAATTGCTTTGCTGTGTACTTTTATGTCTGATCATTTATAGGGCAGGTTATTCATGCATTTCAAAGATAGAGAAATATAGAAAAAATAAAGTGGTCAGTTAGAATTTATTAAGCACATCTCATGGAAGAGCATTAAGCTAGTGGAAGTAAACATATATTTAGGATACATAATTTCAACTTCAAATTTAATAAATTTTAGTTCTCTAGTTGAGAAATTCCGTTTAGCACATATTTATCCATTCACATGAAAACTGTGACGCGTCATGTGACAGAAACATGGTCGATATATTGCATGACTTCATCTTGTATTAGAATCTCCCATTTTTTTCCATTAAATGGTGATCTTCTACATGGAAGCGCCTAAGTATAATGACTTGATGATCAACGCCAGAAAGAAACCGTTCTATATTCTGTACTCATACATTGTTTTTTGGGAATCCCATTAGTGACAGCTAACAAGGATAGATTGTCGATGAATCAGGAAAACTGGACCCGCAAGAACAGAAAATATGCGACATTGAAGAACTTGTGAACCTATGTACCCGTATAGAAGAGACTTGCACGGGATTCTCAAAGTTCAACTTCTTTCAGATCGTAGATGCTACAGACAGTTTTTCAGAAAACAGAATACTTGGGTGGGGTGCATTTGGTACTGTTTACAAGGTAAATATATGCCAACATAGAAAGGAGCTAACAAAGTACATGCCTGTCCTCCTTGTCTTCCTAGTAATGCACTGATTTCTGTTGTGAGAATGTTACTACAACTCTGTTAGTAACTATTGCAGGGTCAGTTACCCAGCGGACTTATGCTTGCTGTCAAGAGAGCGGATGATGTCAAGAGAGCTGATGAGCACGCAACAATGTTTGGTTTCAACGGTGAATTGCTGCTTGCAAAGCTTCAGCATACCAATCTGATTAGGTTACTAGGGTGGTGCATCCATCGGAAAGAAAGGATTCTAGTCTTTGAGTTCATGCACAATAGTTCCCTGGACCATCACCTATATGGTACATTCTTCCTAAGATCATAGTTATATTTTAAGCATGCTAAAGGCCCTTTTGGTTCACAGGTATTTTAGAACAAACAAATTAATTCCATCAGGAATCCAGGAAAAAAACCATGGGAATCGAAGTGTTCCTAAGACAAATGCAAACATGGTGCTTGTACTTATTAATAAATATCACAATCCTCTTATTAAATTATGCAGTATTGATTATGCATACTCCGTCGATAAGGCTTGGCACATGTCATGTACTCAGTGCATTGCTAGCGAGACCTTATTAACTCACTGAAACAGCTTAGTCAAATTTCAGTCAGATTTTAAAATTTTGCATGACCCGTAACCACATATATCATGTTAGAACATGATATATTTATGTATTCTCAATAGCATGTACTGGTTCTAACATGATATATTTTTGTATTCTTAAAATATATCATGTTAGAACCAGTACATGCTATTGAGATACAATTCATCATATCATGTTTCCCCTTTCTTTTGATCGTCAGGAGTGATATCCGGTCCATTGAATTCCTAGTACAGATGTGCAGGAATTCAAAACACCAACAGCCAATTGAAATGTTACAGTAGCTCTAGTTTATTTAGGGAAGTAGATCTAGCTTCAATTTGGAGCTACTGTAGTTTGGTTCAGAGCAGAATATAAGTCACACTTTTTTTTATCTAAAAGATAATTACTATTTGAACATTTTACAGATAGAATAAAAGGGCCATTGCTAGACTGGTCTAAGCGACTCAAGATAATCAAAGGGGTAATAGAGGGGGTTGTTTACCTACACAAAGGCTCCATGTTATGGATTGTCCATAGGGACTTGAAACCAAACAATATCCTCTTGGATCATAACATGGACCCGAAGATCGCTGATTTTGGGTCAGCTAGAACACTGAGTACAGACGTAGCAGAAGAGTCTACAAGCAGGGTTGTGGGCACTAGGTATGAGCTGCCTGATATACCAAACTTTACAGATTCCATCATTTCTGTTCAGATGTTATAATTTTATAGTTCTGATCGCTTTTGTTTTCACTTTTCAGTGGTTACAAAGCTCCGGAGTATGCATCTCGAGGACTTTACTCAATGAAGACAGATGTGTTCAGCTTCGGCATCTTGGTTCTGGTGATCATTAGCGGAAGAAAGAATACCATACTCGACAAGCGAGGGGATACTGTTGGCGATCTCGTACGAGATGTGAGTGAACCGAACATACATTTCAAGCAAGATTTCTTAAATTTATCAGTACAGACTGTGTGTGTTAATACTAGGCCCGTATTTATAAATTTAGATTGGCGTTGCAGTTTTCTCATCAAGCTTATTGGAAAACTATTTCAGGCCTGGCATATGTGGAGGGAGCAAAGGTTGCATGAGCTTGTGGATCCATCGTTAGGGACCAGATATGACATAGCTGAGATAATGCGATGCGCTCAGGTGGCACTGCTTTGTGCTCAGGAAGATCCAGCAGATCGACCTACCATGACAGATGTTGCTGCAATGCTGAACTCTGAAAGCATGAGCCTGCCAATGGAGCCTAAGCAGCCCTCCGTGCTGAGTGAAGGGAGTGCTGGTGACACCTCATCTACATGCATGGGCCAAACAAGCAGGACAATAGACATAACCATAACGAGTTCGGCTCCCATGTCGACTAGAGTTCGAATCATTCTAGACCCGGAGGTTTGATACGACGAACAACATTTAGAACCATATTCTATGGAAATGTTCTGTGGGTGAAAGTAAATATGTTTGTATTGCAATAGACTAATTTTTTTCAGTTGACTTTGCTTGACCATAGGTGGTTTGATTCAGAAACAATATTGACAGCCTTGCACTAATTGGTACTACTATATATGTTCTATTTATTCTATTGTGCCTAGATTTTCTACGGTATTCAGAAATGCGGATCTTAGAATATCACGCTATATCAATCAAGTTTCTGAGGTCAGAGATGACAAACCAAAACTGATACCCCCTCCGATCGGAATTGTTTGTCGCCAGGCTGCATAATATTGTACTACGCTAGTAGCTTTTCTGCGACATTCAATTCTGACTGGAGGTAGTACTTAACCAGCACATTCAACTTGGGAATCATCAAACTTCAACTTGACAACCAACAACAACAGAACCTGAGATAAGATCTGTAGTTGCACACTTATATACATATCAGGATTTCAAACTAGGGCTATTCTGGATTGCAAATTTCCTGATGCTCCACACTGGTTAGATGTTCAACTTCCAGCTGAAGGCGGGATGTTAACAAAACATAACTAACTGCTACAGTGGATAAGGTTCTAGTGAGAAATGATGCAAGGTATCCTCCAAAAGTACCTAAACCAGCTACATGTATCCTCCAAAAGTATAGGATGAGGGCCACTCACCTCATCTTTTCCTTCATAAAAAAACATAGATCTCTATTGTCAGCTAAACTTTCATGCAGAGACTCTCTACGGTGCTATAGGCGGCCTCTTGCTGTAGATTGCCTCTGAGAAGGTGTCACTTAGCTGGGCGGCAAGGCTCGCGGGATCGTCAATGAGAGTGTCCACAAACACGCTAACTATCCTCTTTTCATGTGGAGTCGCTCGTAGGCTCAACCATGTCAAGAACTTCAGCCTGAAGTTGGCCTCGATGTGACCCTCGCATTCCAACCACCAGATCACCTTGACACAGAACACATAAGCATTTGAATCGGCTTGCTCATTGTCCTCTGGTTTTCCTGAGGGGTTCTTGCTTGATGAACTCCCTGGTTCTGTTCCAGGTTTCAGAGGGCGAGGTTGAGGAACATGGTCATCATTGTTTGATTTAGAGCTTGTTCCGATGATCTTATTGCCAGATTTTATCCCATTCCCTGCTATGGGGGTCAGCGAACCAGGTGCACTCTCCAATAAAATCCCCTGCTTGTGAAGCACCAAGTTTGAGGACTTCCGAAGAGAAGATACTTGAGCAGACGTGTTAGTTTCAGAAGGTCCATCCTTGTGTCCAGCATCCTGAATTCCCCCTAGGGTTATTTTGCATGACAAACACCCTGGATCTGTTTCAGTCTTCGAACTGTCATCTTGAGGAATATGCCAGATTTTGCTTCCAAGCTCCTTCCAGAAACCTCCTTGCAGTTTTCAGTCTCTTTCTGTATGATGTGTAGCAATGAGCCGTGGTATTCAGGTGGAGCCGACTTGTTTCCAGTGTGTGCATGTGATGCAATTCTGAACCGACAGTTCCCACATTTTGCTTCAAAGACCTCTGACTACACGACATTAACTCTGGGACCTCTTTAGTAAAGCTGCTTGGGCAGCTGAACCAGGTTCCTCTTCGTTGTCATCCAAATCTGATGCTGGTGGTTTTTTTGGATCTCGAGAGTAACCGGTGGTTTCATTGCAGTGACGAGGCTTTACTGAGTAAAGGACATCAAGACTTTTACAACGTTCAACATCACTTTCTGAAGAACTGTTGTGATCAGCATAATCGGTACTGACTTCATCCGATTCCACACCTTCTGAAGAAGGATTGGACAGATTACTACTATTTGCCTTCACGCTTCTGTCATCTGGATCTTTTCCAACATCCCCTGGCATTGAATCTTTTGCACCCAGCCCCTTGGGACAGCCAATGGTATTTGTCCTGACTTCCCACGACCCAATCTTCTTTGAGCCGGTGAATGCAACAACCTTGATGGCATAAGACGTACATGGAGCAAGTCCTCTGACCACTAACATTCTCGATGGCATCGGTATTATGCCTGTTAGGTTTGAAGGATAATCTTCTTCACTAGCCTTTCGGTGCCACAAGTTAAAGCCAGTTAAACCTCGAGAGACCAGCGTGGGGCATACATCCAGATCAAAAACTACAGTGACAGATTCATGGGATATATCCTCAAGCTTTATGAAGTCTGACGGTACCATATGAGAACCTGGATTACAAGTTATGCATAAACATTCATACAAATGACAGGTATATGATGCTACAAAAATGCAAAACGTGGAAACTTACTCTGAATTTGAGGGTTAGCAGTTAATGCACCACTAACATAGATTCCAGTCTCGCTATGGCACGGGTACAAAGCTTCTGAACTTCTGCACCTACAGCAAGACGGCCAACAATTCCCCGACCCTTATCTGGAAGCCCGGTAATCGGACCAAGCTCACCCTCCAGCTTCTTCAATGCTGTATCCACGACCTCATGAAGGACCAAGTACTTCTGGGAGGATTTGAGGATCTTGTGGCTAAGAAATATCCGATGGCACAACACATCCAACCGCCGAGCATCTTTTGCTATCAATAGTTGCTTCTTCCAACACCTGAGAAATGAAATACATGGTCACTAACTATACTTTGAACTTGGAAAAATCAGGGCAGGATGCTCACAAACAAATCTAACATCAGCCCTGGTTCATGTAAATCAACAGGGTGAAAATACAGCCCATGCTGAGAGAAAAAATGAGGACATTGTGGGCAGCATAGTAAGAATTTCTCATTCCTCTTAACAACCCTAAAATGAAAAGCAATAATTGTATTCTCGAAAATCTCCACCATGATTCACAAGGCTAAAAGTTGAACCTCCAAATCAGTGAATCATGGTGGAGATATTTGAGAATAACACTGATGCGATAAGGCAGCTAACAAGACTGGAAGCATAAGTACTGGAACTGATCTATATGACTAATTTAACATCAGAATACATAAAACTGTAACTAAAACTGTTCAGAAAATACCCAAGCAAATCATTTTGTTTCCCACAGTGGTGCAGTAATAACCACCATCAAGTTTCTTTGACTGTCCATTCTGCAGAATGCCAGATCTTTCATCCCTGAATGCACATTCTAGGTGGCATGACAAACCACATGATTCTTCCTGAGAGGTTTGGTCTGAATTGCAGAGAAGCCAGAGGCTAGGATCCTTATTGTCATCGTACTTAAAACAGATACAGCATGAGCAACGTCTGCAAAATTTATCTGCTGGGGTAAGACTCGCCCTACAAGCTGAATTTTCACAAAGGAGCGCACTGTTTGTTTGTGCACTTACACCAGCAGTTACTGGAGTGCTTGCAATACTGGAAGTACTGGAACATCATTCTTTCTCGTCTTTTGTTAGGGCCCTGGAGGTTACTCGAGTTCGGCTCAGTACCTGACTTCTTTTATATTTCCCATGGTCACATGACTTTCCATTCACGGCATTGAAGAGATAATTCAGTATCAATTGTTTTGATATCCCTTCATATTTTCTAGGTTTACAGAACTCAGAACAGAGAATCTGTATAATATCACCACGTGTCCATTCTTGTAGCAGTTTCATGGCATTATCTGGACACTTTGACAATTCACAGACAAGTTCTCTCTTTGCATCAACATTCAGCAAACGGCATTTAGCTGGATCAGCAATAAATCCTGGAGAACCAGAAGGGTACGTCAGTGCTCACGATAAATTCAGAACATTCTCAAAGTAGTGGTGGAGTGGTAACCAGCATTATGTTCTCCAACGAGTGGTGAAGAAAAGAAACATTATGCATTGCAGATATCTTCCAGAACATAAAAGATAATTGCCTGAAACTATTAAGCTGGAACTAACACATAAACTAAACAATCAGTAATACTCCTCACTGCATCTTTATTGTACGAAATGATATTGTTCTACAGAAGATGCTACAAAGTAAAAAAGCACAGACACAAAATGATTTTAAATAAACCCTATGAGTTGATATATCATCATGGATTTAATCATATGCACAGGCATCTAAGTATGTGATGTATGATACTCATAAGTAATGAGATCATGTCCTTGGCGAGAGTTTTTTTACATTAACTGAGAAGAAAAGGATGGCATTTCACCACAAATGCCGGTGGAAAGCATACTAATCGTACCATTGCAACAAGATACCATGTAATGTGAATCATGTGCTGGGTAGTATCACCATCATCCAGTAAACCTCTTCCGACACAACTTCTAACACAGCGACAAACCTTGACGCGCAACCCCCTAACCTTACCCCTTCTTAAATAGCACACGGACAGTAATTCAGTAAAAGTCATAGATCATCTATGCATTCATTTCCGGGGCGAAGCAGAATGCCATCAATCCAAATAAAAGAAAACACAATGCAGCAACGGCAGCCACATGTATATACGAACCTGAACATTGGATTGAAAAAAAAATAATCTTTCTGGTTTCCTTCTCATCTTAACCAAGGTAACATAACACTACAGACAAGCCTAGCTAGCGACGAGGCAGTAAAATTCCCACCCGCACCTGGACAGCATCGCAACCATGAAACCATGGCGTAGAATCCGCGGCCGAACACAAAAAAAACAGCATGCAAAACAAAATCAACGCGGATTGCGTGGGGAATCGGCGGCGAATCGAGACCTAGAAAAGCACCTCCATACGCAGAGCATGGCCATACAAAATGCCCCAGAATGTACATGGGGGGAGAAGAGGCGGGTTGCGGGGTAGGATGCGAACCAGAGTACGGCGAGAGCTCCATGGCGGATCGGAGAGGGAGAGGGCAGCGGCGGTGGAGTGGTCTCGCTTCTCCTCTAGCTCCGCTCTCTCATGGCTTGGCGGCGAGTCTGCCTCTGCTCTGCCGCCTTCTCCGTCTGCGGCCTCACTTCAGTCCACAGCAGAAACCCCAGTCCACTAACCCCTTCTTCTTGTCGGCGCATCGAAGTGTCCGATGTGCTATAACAGTACACCTTGCCATTTTTAGATACACACTCAGTCTGAGATGCGGACATGTGTTATGTATGTGTACTTCTAACTTGTATGCGAAGTCAAACTCATCAAAATTTGACAAACTTCATAGGAAAAAATTACCACACTAAGTTTGTATCACTAAATTCATCTTTAAATAAGTTTTAAAATATATCAATCTGACATATATTTTGCTACTATCTCCTGTAAATTTAGTTAACTTTTTTTTATAATAGTGTGCTTTGGTAAATTTGGTCAATTTACCATAGGCCAACTCCAACATGCCTCACTAAAATGTCCCGTCGTCTATCCGGCTGGGCGGGGCGGACAAAAACCAAATCTGGCACTAGACTGTCGTTTAGTCTAGTGACGGTTTAGAGCTAGTATAATAGCGGGCTACTTATGTGGCATTGGTGGCAGCGTTGGAGCGGGGTGCAGTCGAGTTGGTGATTTTTTTTGTCAGAAGTCAAGGAGAGGCGCTTTGGCACGTCGCAACGGGTGCGCCGCTCCTCGACTCGGCACATTGCCGCACCGGACAGCTGGTGTGTCTCTCCTCCTTTGTCAACATGTTTAAACGGTGTACAAGGTGCGATGCGGAGGCAGGCAGATCCTGTATCGCTCCTGCTTCGCCGGGCAAGGTATATGTGAGGTGCCCCAACATGCCACCGGCTACCGTCTGGCACTTGAACCCTGCTAGGTTTCGGTGTAGCTATCCAAAGGCCACGAGTTCCTCGCTCGCATCCACACCTAGAACAAGCCACTGACTCGTCTAAGTAGGACAACCGTTTCACCGATGAGCACGAGATCATGTGTATATCCTTCCTCGTGGCCGAGCCACCAAAGGCGTAGCTACAGGAGGTCGTCAACACAAGTCAACTTAGATGACCCTGATGCTTCCAAGAACGTCGGCGAGCTATACGTCCACCTTCATGAGAAGCACGCTCCAAATGTCGAGGCCCCGAAGGACGAGTACTGTCTACGCATGGCGGACATATTTTGTATGTGTCTTTGAAGGACGAGGATGATGTCGATTTGGCCAAACTCGATCGCGTCTTAGGAAAATGAGGCACTTCTCCATGAGGACTTCAATGTGGTGAAGCAGAGAGGGAGACGAGCTAGTTCAACACTGTTTTCAGATGAACTCCTCCAAAGATGCATGTATTAAAATTAATAACATTAACTGTTTGTAGCTCTGCGTATCTTCCTATATAAAAACTAGTCGTTGAATACAATTGCACCAACTAAATCCAAACTAGAATAATGGAACAAGTCAACACAGGTGACTAAGGGGACACCCCTAGTCCCCTACGATGCGACATTTGTGGGTTTTTTTCTCGGTTGTTCCTGGCGTGCTTGCTGCCCTCATTAATAGAGCGTCCCGACCACGCCCTCCCCTCCTGAGACTACTGTGTCCCCAGGCGCAACACGAGCTCGTGTACGCCTCGGTCCAAAGTCGCCGGGATAAATTAGTCTTAATTTATATTAAACTTTTCTACATGTTTGGATGTTAAAGTACTAGTGTAACGTTCTATTTCTTATTTTGCATTCTTAACCATGCAAACATTGCTAAATTTTAGTTACATTTTTATATGTCACAATTCATATAGTTAAAATGCATTTGTGTTGTGCCATTTTTGTAAAAACAATTGCAAAGCAAATAGTTAGAGTGTATACAGACTTGTGGTCGGTGAACTGGTGGCTAATTCGTCTTTTATCTTCTGCTTACAGACTTGTGGTTGGTGAACTGGTGGCTGTGTGCATCTTAGCTATGCAGAGGCCGGGTGTAATGCTTAAACCTTTTGAATAATAAAAGCCCTTTATCTAAAAAAAGGTTAGAGTGTATACATATTTATGCTCGAGATATCTAAGCATATAGTCTAACATATATCTTGAAAGTGGGTTTTAGTGTATGATTGGCTAAATATATCTATGGAAACTACTAGGTATAAATTGAACACTGCATGAGGCATACTTGATATTCAAATATCACTAGTAAAAGTTCCACCCACACCGCCAGGCGGCAGATGCACACGCTTCTCTTCTCCGCAACACCGCGGCTCTCGTACGGCCTACGGTGGCAATTTGGCCAAGGACGCACATTGACAAACGCACATAGTACTTGCTCACATCAAGTGATCGCATTGCTTTCAACTTACTCGTTTGGTAAATCTTAGCCAAGGTTATATTCCCATCTTTTCTGCGCTCAGCGCTGAGCGAGAGCACAGTGGAGCCGGTGGCGAAGCAGAGTCGCCTTCCCCTGCCGCAAGTGCAACGCTTCCTTCCCTTGCTCCTAAGCAACTGCCGCGTCCCACCCGCCTAGACTCGGTCCACGGACGCCAGTGGAGCTGCACACCGTGCTGTGTGCTGCTGCTGCGTGCAGCCGCGGTGCACCGAGGATCGCGTCCACGGACATACGCACGCGCGCGGGATGGGGAAGACCGTAAGAGCAAAAACGCTCATATATGCCCACGACCTGCCCTCGATCGGCGTTGGCACCCTTCGGTTTCCAGGCCATTCAATGCCCGATCCGGCTCCGGCCAGTTCACACAGCAGCACCATTGCCACATCGTCTCCCTTCCTCTTCTCCGATCGATCAGCTCGATCCTCGATCGACCGAAGCCCACCCACCCACGCTCACAATCAGCCAAGCCACACCGACGAGCTGGGAGTCGCGTAACGGCATTGTCAAGCCCAGACCGGGAGACAGACACCGACCAAGCGATCCATGAAGAAGCCTAAGTACCTGCGGAGCAACGGCAGCTTCAAGAAGCTGCTGCTCTCCCTCGGCCACCGCCGCCGCGTCGCCGCCAAGCCCGACCACGCGACGGAGGCCGACAGAGAGGCGCACGCTCCGCCGGCGTGGCAGTGCTTCTCGTACGAAGAGATCCACCGGGCCACGAACGGCTTCCGCGCGGGCAACCTGGTGGGCCGGGGCGGGTCATCGGAGGTGTACCGCGGCGCGCTGGCGGACGGGCGCGCCGTGGCGGTGAAGCGGCTGATGGGCGCCGCGGCATGCGAGCGGCGGGAGCGGGACTTTCTGGCGGAGCTCGGCACGGTGGGCCACGCGAGGCACCCCAACGTGTGCCCGCTGCTGGGGTGCTGCGTCGACACCGACCTCTACCTCGTCTTCGCCTTCTCCGCCCGCGGCTCCGTCTCCGCCGCCCTCCACGACGACAAGGGGCTGGTGGTGATGGGGTGGGTGGCGCGGTACGGCGTGGCGGTGGGCACGGCGCGGGGGCTGGCGTACCTGCACAAGGGGTGCCGCCGGCGGATCATCCACCGGGACATCAAGGCCTCCAACGTTCTGCTCACCGACGACCTCCAGCCCCAGGTCAGTAGACACTAACTCTGCCGCTCAGTCGGCTGCCGCGTCTCCGTCGTGCATCATCCCCTGTTTCCACGGCACGACAGAGTAACCATCAGAGAGCTGATGATAACAGCTGGTGTGTGCAAATTGCGACAGATATCCGACTTCGGGCTGGCCAAGTGGCTGCCGACGGAGTGGACGCACCGGGCGATCGCGCCTATCGAGGGCACCTTCGGCTGCCTGGCGCCGGAGTACTACACGCACGGCATCGTCGACGAGAAGACGGACGTGTTCGCATTCGGCGTCTTCCTGCTCGAGGTCATGGCCGGGAGGAAGCCCGTCGACGGCACGCACAGGAGCCTCCTCAGCTGGGTACGTCCACTCGCCATTGCACACTTTGTCACCCTTGCGTAATTTAATTAATCTGGGAGCAATGCGGTGCGATGCAGGCGAGGCCTCTGCTGAGCGAAGGCAAGACGGAGGCGCTGGTGGACCCGAGGATCGTTGTCGCCGGAGGTGGCGGATACGACGCCGAGCAGGCGAAGAGGCTCGCGTTCGTGGCGTCGCTCTGCATCAGGGCGTCGGCGACGTGGAGGCCGTCCATGACCGAGGTACGCTAAGCGTTACTGGTCGCATGCATCATGTTCCTCGAGACGACGCCTGTCCATTTCCCCAAGTAGGCTGACTGGGTTGACTGATAACACATCGTACAACTGGCTCGCAAATCACAACTGTTAGCGTCTCTAGGGAAATGATCTGCATAGCTAGCACATGTCTCGATGCAGTAAACAAGGGCTCTGTTCTTGCTTAATTTGCGTGTAACAACGTTGTCAATGTGATGAATATTAAACTGACAATGGTGCACGCACGCGCGCAGGTGCTGGAGCTGCTGGAAGGCGTCGAGATCCCGCAAGACCGGTGGGCGATGCCCGAGGCCGCGGCTGCCGACGAGGGGGAGGAGTCGTGGGGTTTCGACGATCTCGACGATGACGATGAAGACGATAAGGAGGAGGAATTTAGCACGCCATCCCCTTCTTCAACCATATCAACCTCGAGCACTTACTTAGAATCTGAAAATACAACTGACAGTGTGACTGACACCGCCGATGATGTGAAAAATACAACATCGGATGATCTCGACCCTTCATGAGAATTTTTTATGCCTGCTCCACTGCGCCTGTCCTGTAAATACAAGTGTTTTTTTTTGAATTTATGAGGCAAAAGATTTGCCCCTATATATTAATTAAGGAGTTAGAGGCTTAAACATTGTTTACATCACCGACCATAAGGTCCAAACCAAAAAGACTAGATGGGGGATTAATCTCCCGGTAGAATAAACTCCAAATGCTTAGCACCCGCTTTACCCCAAGTTTGTGCCTCCTCCTTTAACCGCCCCAAGATGATCGAAGGGAGGGTGGACTTGTGCCGGAAAACTCTCGCGTTGCGCTCGGTCCATAATTCCCAAGAGATAAGCATTGTGAGAGATGCTATTGCCTTTCTCCTAGCAATCTGGGACACAATTGAAGTTGTCCCAAGAGTTTACGTCCAAGTCCAACATGCTAATTGGAGTCAATTCTTCACCATGCACCAAATGCGCCTAGCAAACCGGCATTGGAACAAAAGGTGAGCGGCCGTCTCTCTCGTTTGCTTGCAAAGCGGGCAAAGATCACAATTTGGCCAACCCCTCCGGCGTAGACGGTCCGCCGTCCAAACCCGGTTTTGAATGATGAGCCAAGCAAAGAATTTTCATTTGGGAGGCGCCCACACCTTCCACACTAGCGTCTTCATGTTGGTTGAGGTGGTGCCTATGAATTGCGCGTGGTAGGCCGAACTTGTCGTGTAGATTCCCGTGGAGGCCATGTTCCATGTGATGGTGTCGGGGACGTCTTCGTGAAGGTGCACATGTTGTAGAGAGGTCCATAGGGCAACGAATTGTTGTATGTGGGCTAAAGTAACCCCGTCGGAAGTGTTTATTTGATTTATCCATGCATCATCTTGCATGGCCTTTTGCACACACCATTTTTTCCGCTTCGAGATCAAGTAGATGAGGGGAGCGACTTCACGTGGCCTTCGTCCATCCAACCAAGGGGAGTCCCAAACTGGCGCCTTGTGACCATTACCAATAGTGATTGTGGTACAAGCATAGAAGAGGTCGTAGTCTTCACGTGTGCATGGGTTTCCCATGCCGATCCATAGCTTTGAGGTGTCCGTCCACTCAAGCCAAAGCCACCTTAGCCGAAGGGCCTCCCCAAATCTTTCCGTGTCTAGTATCCCCAAACCACCAAGCTCGGTTGGACGACACACCTTTTCCCAATTAACCTTGCACTTGCCACCGGAAACCTTGTCGGAGGCCGCCCAAAGGAAAGAACGTTCAATTTTTCTTGACATTGGTGATGAAACCGGGAGGCAACTTCAGAGAGGTTTGGTGGAAAATGCCTTGGGAGGCCATAACCGACCTAACCAACTCTCTTCTCCCTGCCGAGTTGATGTATTTGCCCACCCACATGGGAACCTTGCCGGCAATCTTGTCTTCAAGGTGTTGGAGGTCTACCCTCTTGAGTTGCCAAACGGAGAGCGGGAGGCCAAGATAGCGCATAGGGAAACCGGTCCTAGAAGCCGGGAAAGCTTGTAGAACATCATCCAAGTCAATGGTGGCACGCCGGATGGGGACAACAGATGTCTTTTGCATGTTTGTGCACAACCCCGTAACATCGTCGAAAGAAGTGAGGATGTGCGCGAGCTTGGTAATTTCCTCCTTGATTGGGACCATAAAAATGGCGGCGTCATCCGCATAGAGAGAGATCCTAAAGAAGGCACCTCGTCCCCGAAGGCGAGAGAGGTCTCCTCTAGCCGTGGCAAGCTCAAGAACTTGTTGAAGTGGATCGATCGCTATGTCAAATAGTAGTGGAGAGAGTGGGTCGCCTTGTCTAAGTCCTCGCCCGTGCCTTATGGGGGAGGTAGGCACCCCATTTAGGAGGATCCTCGAAGTGGAAGTGCGGAGAATGGCGGTGATCCAATCGCAAAAACGACTCGGGAAGCCAAGACGTCTTAGGCGATCAATAAGGTAGTCCCACCGAACGGCATCGAAAGCTTTGTGGATATCCAACTTGAAGAGGAGCACCGGAGTCTTGTTGCGGTGTAGTCTTCTAGCAAAGTTTCTCACAAACATGAAGTTATCGTGGATGCTTCTATTCTTTATGAATGCGGTTTGAGCGGGAGAGATCAATGTGCTCATGTGAGGGGCTAGCTGGGTAGCCAAGACTTTGGCAATGATTTTGGCGATGGCGTGTATCAAGCTAATGGGGCGGAAGTCCGAGATGCATTCGGCCCCCTCTTTTTTCGGTATGAGGACCACATTTGCCGAGCTTAGCCAATGGAAGTTTTTTTTGTAGAACGCAAATACAAGGTTGGTTATCTATAGTGAGCAAGTGATAGTGTGACACGAGTGCCGTCCTACTGATCATGACATGAACAGAACAGAACGTGCGTGCTTGCGTGCAAACGAAACGTATTAACATTGCAAGCTAACTGATGCACCTGTCGGGCACTGGGTCCGGCTGGGTTGCAGTTGTGCTCCTATGTAGGGAGAGCAGGCAGTTGGCTCGTCGCCAGGTGTTATTGGAGCTTTGATTTCTTAATAATTTGATAGCGCATTCGTGTCAACGACAAGCTTTGCGGCTTAATAATTTGATAGCACGGCAGTTAGGGACAGGTCGAGCTGTGCCCCCTAGTATGGCTCGTCCCGGAACTGAGCGGCATGCTCCTCAGGAAAGCCGATGCTGCGAGTGCGGCAAGTGCAGATGTTCATGCAATGTGCTCATCTTGTTCAAGGGTCTGCAAGTTGTTTAACATTGACAATCCACTTGTTGTTTAATTCTTTAAAGCTGAAAGCAACCTGTGCTGAAAAAGAGAGATTTTGCTCAAAAAGCGTAAAGTGGAGCACAGTTTGCATTGGCTTGTGGTTATAGGCACCGCTCAGTGCGTGCTCCTCAAGGCTGAAATACTGGTACAGTACAGTGGGAGAATTTGTTCTGGAATAGTGGCGCCCAGACTTGACACCTTTCGGTGCTTGCTTTGGTGCTCTGCCAAAATCATTTGGACTGAACTCTGACATAATGCTGTGGGTTCGACACCTGTGTGACTAAGGAACAGGCTCAAGTAAAGAATCGTGCAGAAAGGGAAACTATATCACCAAAACTACCCTTCTTATTGGCCTTTTAGGTGGCCTAAAACAAAGGTAAGAACCAAGACATGGTCAGTCCTGATCCAGGCGTGTTGAGTCTGACCTAATCTGACTACTCTTATAAAGAAACAAGAGCTTGTTTCCAGGAAAAGCAGAGTCAAACCTAAGTACCTAACATGGGCTAATGTAAGGCTCGGGTAGCAATCTGAGAATGCAACTGCAAAGAGAACTTGCCTTTGGTAAGATGGTTAGGAGGGTGGTTGTACTTCTAACCCACCAGAGTTCAAACCCCAGGTTTGATGCTGGTGTTTCTCATTTAGGCGGAATATTCTTCGGTGGGAGGCGACGTTCCCGTCGACAACGAGACGTCTGTGGTGACTTCGTCAATCTCAAGACACGACCCGCCGGCTCGGTACTTCGGAGGTGCTCATAGGGATAGAGTGTGCATGCGTGCGTTCATATGGGTGAGTGTGTTCACGTGTATGTGAGCGTCTGTGTTTGTATATGTTTCGCAAAAAAAAAAGATGCAACTGCAAACAAAAACAGCAACCGAACGTTTATAATGACTAGAAACACAAATATTCGTACGACTGGCAGGAAAAACGAGTGCCTATTAGTATCACAAAATGGACAGCACCAATATTGCATTGACACGAGCCATCTAGCCATCTCTTTCTCGTATCAATCTTATTGAGGATAATTTGTAGAATCATCGCATCATGCAAAGTATACTCGGTGTTCACAGCTGCACCAACTAAAAACATGACAAGAACTGACGATGGTTCACTGATGACAGGCCACCAACAAATGTTTCACGGCAATGAATGTGATGTTCGACAATACCATGCCTCACTTAAATGCAGCTAGAAGTGTCAATTTTATCACTCTGTGCCAAGATAATTGTTTAGCATACCCTATTTCCTAGTGGGTGTCTCACGATGAAATAAGAGAGATCAGATGTACAACTTTATTTATGGTGCATCAGTGAAGGGTACTTGACATGGCAGATTCCAGAAAGGCATTTGGACATTGTAAGGACCACGTTTGATAATGTTAGCAATCAACCATGAATTAAAATACACTAGATTAGTATTGCCTTTGTCCATCAACAATATTCCAGATAAGCATGCCCACTTAGTTGCTGGTCCTATGTAGTAAATTTATTAATCAATAAATACGTGACCAAAGAGAATAAGATGGTAAAATGCAACTCACTATTATTTAAGTTCAACAACTACTACCATATTTTGTTTTCACATACTCACTTAGTTGCTGGTCCTATGGAGTATCTAGTATGGGGTTTTGCATGTTACCCAAGATGCAATATGGCAATTACAAGAATAGAAAAAGGCTATTCCTCTGTGGAAATAGAGCAGAAAACAATGACAGGAGAACAAGACCATGTGGACCTGACACAGAGGTATTGTGTCATCTGCAATTCTGAGTTATTACTTCACCGAGGTGAGTGGGATATAAGAACAAAGATGGAACTGACGACTAAATACCTCAAAAGACAAACCATAGCAGAGCCTGAAGTACAGAATTCCTGATCCAGACAATTGATTTGTCTCTATGCACGATCTATATTACATTAAGAACTATCTTATAAATATTCTGATCAAATACAATCACACGGTTCTAGGATAACCTGCAGAGGGTGCCGACACTAATCCATGTACAAACAAACTCATGTTAGTTAGATAGGAGGATTAAGAATGCTTAACACATTAGTAGAGAGCATTTGAGAAATTCTACTCGGGGTAAGCATACTGAAGAAGCTCATTTACACAATTATTGCTCAAAGCAGACAAGACTTCTTTTGAAAAGACAGCCTAAACGTAGATAAGCTAACCTAGAAGACAATGCATAGTACCCCATGATCCTAATCAGTAAAACTAATAGAAGTAGTTGACCTGACAAATTGATGTGTGAAATGTCAAACCAAACCCCCATTTTCTGTCTCTAATGTTTCTTATTTCCAGTGGAGCGACTATACAGACACAGAGCATTTGAGAAGCAAGTTCAACTGCAAGCACACCAGGCAGAACTATCAATCAAAACAAAAGCGTACATATATAATCCATGCCGGGGAAAACAGCAGAGTAAAAAAGCATAAGGATAAGATGCCATAAGCACGGAAAAATGAACCACAAACAAACTAGAAAGTAGTGCAATGTAAAAGAAGCATATATGTACACATGAAGGTAAGCACAAGAAAACATGAAAAGATAGCATTGTACATCCCAGCAAACAGTAACTTAACTATGCAGTAATAAGCAGATTCACCCGATTGTAGTTTTCTAGCGTAAAAAGGGTGGTATTGGTATAACTTTCCCAATTGTACAAACGAAAGACCGTGTCAACCATTTGCACTAGTGCATACTTACATTGTGTGCCATGAATACTGATTAGTATCCATTACGAAACTAAATCTCACATTTGCTAGAAATATTTCTGAAGATTACCGCACTGATCATCCATTACACACAGACTTGACATGATAGTCATCAATGGTCCAACAGACAAAGCCTGCGTCAGCGAGTAGGTTGATAACCTCCCTGCATAGTAGAAGATCAGCCTCAGCAACTTGCAAGCTATGGGAAAAAGGAGTAAGATAGAGGTAGTACATGATATTTGTTCTTGGTGCTCCAGTTCTTCTAGCCAATTCATCAATGTGTATGCCATTTTCAAGGGATCTGTGGAAAGCAAGTCAGTCCAAATCTCCTAAATAAGTATTCTTCAATTCAATACTGATCTGAAGCGACTTTCATCCCCCTTTTGAAATGATTAGAAAACACAAGAAAGAACAGTAAAATGGCAATTATAATACTAGAAATGCCTAAAGAGATACTAGCATAGTTGCATGTGGCTAACCATCTTAGCTGTTGAAAATGCTTCAAGTTTATTGGTTCTTAGAAATGAGCTCATGTTTTTTAGGCAAGACACTTGATACGTACTACATCACAGTAGGGGTGTCCTGTGCTGCACTGGAACATTAGTGAATTTCATTGTAGTAATGGGGGAATTCATTGACAGAATGCTTCAAGCCACACAATTCCTGAAGTACAAGAGCATGGCTTTCAAGAATAAGCCTTGAGATACAGCTCTACCGTTCCCTTCAATTATTTTATGCAAACATTTCAAATAAATGAAACATGCAAGAAGTAGATTCTGTTGTGTAGCTCGATGATCTGGCTACAACTTCACAGTACAATCTGTAGCACAACTTTCCATCGGTATAACAAACCAAACGAGTTTTTTTTACTCAAGCAAAAGCGGCACAACACTACAATCCAAGTAAACCCATCCGACGTAAAGGTGCAATGAAATGAAAACAAGTTTTCCTCATTTTAGATCATTCCAAATTACCGTTCTATTTAAATATCATGACCGTATAATAGAAAATAAATTGACAATGTGAGTATGTGACAAAGAAAAGGATGAAACGAACTTGTATCAGGATTAAAATTTGGAAAATGTGAACATACCCACACCTAACTAAGTAAATCATACAGCAAAAGCTAAGTTTAATGAAGATCATCATCCTTTTACAAGTTTTAGCAGACAAGATCAGACTTACATGATATCAGGTGCTTGCAAAACTTTCAAAACCGTACTTTGCAGGGCATGCTGTTGTCCACCAGTGCCTGAGTAAGCTGAAGACTGTGCCAAGTAAAAAGGATCCCAAGATCAGTTAAGGCGTACAGAAAAGAACATCTAGGGATATAGGCTGGTGGATAAAACTGAAGGCGCTAAGGAAAGAGATTAGAAAAGAAACCAGGTAACTAATTATCTCATTTCTGTAAAGCTAGAGAACATAATCAGGAGCTCAACATGAAGGAAAAAAATGTACCGGCAGAATCATAGACTTGTAGTTGTACTATTTTATTTTTTCAAGGAAATCATCATAGAATTCCTTACTTGGTTTACTTGAGGATCAAACTGATGACTTTGATGGTTTACTTGAGGAGCAAACTGATGACTTTGATGGTTTACTTGAGGAGCAAACTGATGACTTTGATGATTTACTTGAGGAGCAAACTGATGACTTTGATGGTCTCTCACTCCGCCAGAAAAAGACCCATGAGTAGATCCATTTGTTTGAACTGTGGGATGGAATTGTCCTTGATTTTCTTGAGGGATAAAAGGAACTTGATGTTCTCTCAAACCACCAGTAAAAGGATAATAAGTAGATGCACTTGTTTGAACTGCAGGCGGGAGTTGCCTTTGGTTTACTTGAGGAGTAAAAGGAACTTGGCCAGTAAAAGGAGCATAAGTAGATGCACTTGTTTGAACTGCAGGCGGGAGTTGCCCTTGGTTTACTTGAGGAGTAAAAGGAACTTGACCAGTAAAAGGAGCATAAGTAGATGCACTTGTTTGAACTGCAGGCGGGAGTTGCCCTTGGTTTACTTGAGGAGTAAAATGGACTTGGTGTTCTCTCACTCCACCAGCATAAGGCACCTGAGTATAGGCGTGTGATTGGACTGCTGGAGGGAGTGTCTCTTGCATCTTTAAAATGGAAAGGAAATGATCATGAATGGTTTCTCTCATTATCAAATTATAGGTAGAGTACTGTCATAAGAAAGGGATATTTTCTCTCTGTACCTTCGGCTTTGTATTTTCCATGTGCACATGAATGCATTCGATGAAATGCAGAACCACTTCATTGAAATTGGTAATTGGACTGGAAAACAGATGAAGCTTAATAGAATTAGAGTGAGACAAAAGTAAATACTGTCAGTAATAATAACTGGTGGAAGCATAAGATCTAGATCTCCCAGAACAGGTAACAAGATATAATTTCCACGTACTCATAAACTACAATCATGAGCTGCCCGCAGAACAGTTATTTCATGGGGTTTAAAACCTAGAAGTGGAATTACAGGACAGTCAACAAAGCAAGTATCGAATCTAGACTAGTTCAGTTTCTAACTTCTGTGATATGATCTTGGTTCAGATTGCAGTACATACACCTGGATTTCAGAAAGAATATCATAGAGGAAGAAACTACTGGCTAAATAATAAGGATACTGTTTCTCAGTATGCATCATTTAGAACATGACCAGTAAACTTAAGTGCTTCAGATTCACATTCCACGAGCATGTTAAGTGGAAGAACTGATGGGTACATAATAAGTTTGCCACTCATAATATTATACATCAGTCAGTACACGGTCACTGAACCTTAGTACATTCCATGAGCATGTTAAATGAATGTGGCTAGACCACAGCTGAAATTAAGGCATAGAGTACCAAAGACTAATGTGCAAGGAAGGTAAACTTTCTATTTACATTCCACAAACAATCAACAATTTAGTAACTCAAAAATGATACTTACCTACAAGGTAATCCATGAAGTTATGTGTAAAACTGCTAGTTAGAAGTTAAAAAACACTGGACACAGAGATAACTATTCTTAGAGTTGAAAATCTTGAACCCAAGTTTAAAAAAGGATGAATATGTGCATTAAAACATAAAAAGTGGAGCACGGGCTATAAAACCTCCATCTCTATTATCCCTCACATTTTACCGGAAATGCTGCTTAATTGACACAGTATGCACCTAGCAATAAACTATTACAAGCCAGGTTATCATTTCATCTAACCAATATAGATTATTCACAAAAACATCTCCAAGAAAGCATTCAAGTATTATCCACAAATAAAACTTTGAAACATCCCACAATCTTTAAACAAAAATAAAATTAGCGGGCAGAGGACAAAATAACAAAGACAGGCACAGCACAGCATGAACAAATAAACGGGTACCACACCAAAAGGAATCCAGAACCTTACCGGATAGATCGAACAAACCCCTCCTGCTTAGCCTGAAACCCCGTGATGTTCACATGAACCCTGACGTACACTCCAGCCCTTGAGAAACACAAGGCAGATAAACATACTAGAATATCAAACACTCCCAAACATCTAAAATTAAACACATATCAGAGCATATGCACATCTCACATACTTGATGAAAGACACCTCCCGAGCATCCGAGTCGTCGTTGATCCTACAATGCCAGGAAATCGTCACAATCACAAACAGGAACACACACTGCACCTCATCAGCACTAAATCCAGTTGAAACGTGTGGAGATGAAAAACCGCAACTCACCACTTGGCGAGCGCGATCTTCCCGGTGCCGTCGTCGAGCGTGAACGACACGTCATTGTCCCTGCTCACGATGTTCTCGACCTTCCCCAAAACCCTAACCTGCACGCACGCGCGGGTTTGGGGATTCCCACAAAATCACGGGAAGACGAGCAGATGTGATGGACGGCGAGGTTCAGAGGCGCGAAGGGGGCTCACGTTGCTGGTCTCGACGCCGTCGATGGAGATGAAGGCGTCCGCGGCGGCGGCGGCGGCCGAGGCGGCGAGGGAGCGGGCGATGTGGAGCACGGTGGCGGGGACGCAGCCGGAGTAGCGCGGGTTGCGCGACTGCGAGCGAAGGACGGAGTCAGCGCTCGCGGGGAGGCGGTAGGGTTAGCAGTACGGCCGGGAGGAGGGTCAGGGAAGGACGAACCTTGGAGGGGGACGGGGTGGCCGCGCCAGCGAGGGCGTAGTCGGGCCCGGCGGCTCGCTGCGACGGCACGAGCGCCGTGCCGGAGAAGTAGGACGCGGCGGCGGCGGCCATGGCGCGGCGCCGCAGGAGGAACGGAAACGGAAATGTCTGAGCGGGAAGAATGAAAAAAAAATTGGGATCCCGTTCGTGAAGCACGGTAGAAATGATGACGTGTCGGGCGGGCTCTTGACAGCTGTCCAAAACATTGGGCCGGTGGGGCCGCGTGTCAGGACCGGGTTTACTTTGGATTCGGACTCGGGCAGAGGACCGATAAAGGGCAAGGAGTGTGACGTCTTTCGGTAACAAATCAAACGACGACCCACCCCGCCGCCGGTCAACCGAGAGCGCATCCGGCGAGCAGAGCGGAGCAGCTCACCGGGACTCCGCGGCGGCGCTCGGCGGCCATCTGCTCGATTGGTACCGCCCCTCTCCCTGCCTCTCTCTCCTCCATGGATCGAGGCTCCCGTCCCGTGTGTCGAACTCGGTTCCTTCGGGCTCACCCTCTGCGTGAAAGAGGCCGAGCGGATCCGCGTTCCGGTCATCGATCTGGTCAGATGTTGGGGTGAATGTTTAGGCCTTCCGGTAGAATTCCTGTGACCCCCAGATTCCTTCACCTCACACCACACGCATTAGCTGGCTAATTTTTTTTTAAATAATACACGAAAATTATTTAATTACAGAAATAACACGTGTTTTAATTTTTTTGCAAAAATAGGATCCTGTCGTCGTTGCTGAGGCCGACATTGCACTTGTCGTCGTTGACGAGGACGACTTGCAAGATGACAGTGATGATGATTTCATGCCTCCTAAACGAGGCAAATGCAGACGTAAGTTTAAGAGTGTTGGCGCATCGAAGGTTGTCGCCGATGAAAATAGTGATGATGACTTCATGCCTCCATCACGAACACGTGGTAGAGGAAAGTGAATTCGTTGATTAGAATTAGTTATCGTTGAGTTCCATGTATTATTTACAAGTATCTTAAAGATCCGGTATGTAGAATTACTGAAGTTGTAACGTAGAGTTGTAGTTGTATGTTAGATTAATTTATCGATGCAATATGAAAGGATATGTCTCGTACATAGATAATAATATGTCTTCTACATAGATAATAATATGTCTCGTACGTAGATAATATGTCTCATACAAACATAAATATGAATATGTCTCACATACAAATCGAACTACATATATGTCTCATACATCCTAAATACGAATATGACCCAAAGATATCACTGGCCCCTGCGTGGCCGAGGATCACGAGGAGGGGGCTGGGTGGGCGTCGACCACATATACCTGTGTGATGCCCTGTTTTCACGAGGCACTGTGAAGTCCACGTTATGTTGTGTATCCTGTGTGGGGTATGGTGGAGGAGTCTGCTGAATGTGACCCTGTGACGGCTGCGTTGGGTATCCTGCAGTGTCAAAAATGCTCATCCAGTGGGAAATCTCCTGCAGTGTCCCCCCTCTTGGTCACTCCCCCACGCTGATCCAGATCTGGACGCCTGGTGTCCGGACGTACCCGCATGATGTCCATAGGATCCTACAGATGGAATCGTTAGTATGTAAGAAATACGCGGGCCCAATTGAAATTTGAAAACAATATATGTACCGTAATCATGGTATGACGGGGCGGGACCTCGGTACTGAGGTGGAGACTGTGGCCCATATCCGTAACTGGAAGTGGGACACCACAGTATTCATAACCCTCCAGGTGGACAATGCCCATTTGATGATTGCATCCCTCAAATCTTGCTTGTCAGTATACATAGCACCCTTGACAATGTTGTTCTCATGATATTCCCATGCTGAATCATGACCATCATCTACGGTCATGGTCGTAGAGAAGTCCCGATCCCATGCTGCAGGATTTGGTACCTCATCTGCGTTCTCTTCTCCGTCTGACTCATCGGAATCATCGCCTTCAGTACTATAGCCATCTACATCTTCAGCTTCCATCTCGTTCTGCATGTGCCCGTTCATTTGCCCGTCTACCTCGTCGCCATCCACCTCCCCACTGTCATTTACCTCATTTTCTCCTTCAACTTGACTGCTCTGGCCTGACTCGTACCCACCTCCACCAAAATCAGACCCATAATTTGACATAGACATGTCCATCGGTTCACTTCCCTGGCCAGGATCATAAGCACCCTGACCTTCATGGGCAGAAAACTCGTCCTCAGGGACACTGACCTCGTTGAAGGCGGGAAGAACTAGGGCACAAGGAGAACAATTCCTTTTTGCGCAACCTTTTAACCATCCCGCCCATTTAGAATCAGACTCCAGTGGTTTCAAACGAAGTAAATTTTTGTCCTTGAATTGCTCCACCAAGCATGAACACTGACGGTCTGTGTCTGACTATCAAGCCCTAAACTTTCCGTCACCCAATTTTTTACCTCACTTATAGACCATGTTTGAGGAGCTGGGAGGTCAACATCTATATAAGCAAACTCACTCAGATCAGCTCCCGTTTCACACATTCGGACTCTACCAGGACCATAGAAAAACCTGATCTTCACTAAATCAGACATCTCCGCTGACATAAATAAATATTGACCATCGTTAATATACCTACAAATATAGCTACAATATTTACTACCGTCACAAACTATTTCTAGTGCGTCCGTAACATATGGTATCAGAGCGCATCGATCCCACGTTTCTGCTTGTAAAATCCCTCATGATTTGAGATAGTAATTCCAGATCGGGCGGCGCTAAATCGCTCCGGCGATTGGCACAAAGTTCCGAGAGGACGCCTTCGATTTGGTAGCTCGAATTTAGGTTGAGTAGACCGGTTCTCGAGCTGGAGAAGCCGCACCAAACTCGGTGGACCACATCGGAGCGGATCGGCACTTTGGAAGGAGGAATGGAGGCGATTCAGAAGTTGCTGGAGTCGCTCACGGCAGATGTCAAAACGGGCTTGGCGGCTGTCCAAACCAAGCTCGAGAGCACCCAGGCGTCGGTGGATGCGGCGAGTAACTCAATCCTCTCCCTCACCGATTGGAAGAGTGATATTGAGAATCAAGTCTCTGACCTGAGCAATTCCATGGGAGAGCTGCGGAAGAAAGTGGATCGGATGGTCGTGGGAGTCGGCCTGAGCGCATTGGGGACGCCACCACAGCGCCCTCCGGGAGCAGCTCCACCTCCTGCAAACCAGTTGGTCGCCTTGGACGCGCCAGCGCAGGGGAACAACTCTGGCCCGATGGCCACCGCAGGAACAACGAGAACCGGGGCCGGACAGGGGAACATGTTTTCCCTCGTCCACCCCGGTCGCAGGTATGGAACACGGCAATTCTGCCATGGCTTTGATTCCAGTTCCTGAAACACATCATGCTACTACTACTGTTGCTGCACCTATCGCACCACAACCACCACACACTGAATTTCCAAAGTTTGATGGAGAGAACCCACGGTTGTGGCAGAAGGCTTCTGAGAAATATTTTCGCTTATTTTCTGTGGATATTCAGCACCAAGTAGAGTAAGCCACCATGCACTTCACAGGGAACGCTGCTTTGTGGCTTCAGAGTGTGGAGAATAGGTTGCCTAGCATAACGTGGGAAGTGTTATGTGAGATGTTGCACAAACACTTTGATCGTGGTCGTTACCAGCTGTTGTATAGGCAGGCTTTTAAACTCAAACAAACTGGTTCAGTGTTTGAGTACATAGAAAAATTTGACACACTGATGCACCACATGCTGGCGTATAAACCTGATCTAGATCCTACATTTTTCACCACTCGTTTCATAGAAGGTCTTAATCGTGATATTCGAGCTGTTGTTATGATTCAACGTCCACAAGACCTCGAGACTGCTGTTTCTCTGGCCTTATTGCAGGAAGAAATAGAAGACGATGAGCCAAAATTCCCCAATAAAGCAATGGCATCTCGACCAATGACAAGCCCTTCTCGTCTGGTATGAACTTCACAAGGCGCACTCAAGGTTCTGACAGTCCTCCGACTAATACTGTCAGCAATAACTTGAGCACATTGAAGGCTTATCGCAAGGCTCGTGGTCTGTGTTTCACATGTGGCGAAAAGTTTGCTCCAGGTCACAAGTGCAGTACCACTGTCAAGTTACATGTGGTTGAAGAACTACTGGCTTTCATACACACCCCAGAACCTGTACCCGATCAGAGTCCTGCAGAAACAGAGCAGTTTGAGGATGCTTTGGCAGATACTACTGAAGTGTGTTGCTCCATTAGCAAGCATGTTGTCACTGGAATAGAGCATGCACATTCCATGCGATGTTGGGGCAGATTCAAGGTCGGGATGCTTTGATATTGATTGACTCTGGGTCTTCCAATAACTTTATCAGTTCTGAGTTTGCTAATAAACTGCAAGGACTGAAATCTCTGAACACTCCTGTGAAAGTAAAAGTGGCAGGGGGTGGCATACTGACAGGAACTTTGAAATCCCTGACTGTGCATGGACTTGTCAGGGCAACTCCTTCAACACTACACTAAAGGTGTTGCCGTTGCATTGTTATGATGTTATCCTTGGAATGCCATGGTTGGAGCAGTTTGGCTTGATGCAAACTCACTGGGCAGAAGTGGTTCCAGTTTGAATGGGAAGGAAAACAGTGTCGCCTCAATGGTCTGACAGCAAATACGTCACAGTGTGCTGTCATTTCTGAAGACGAGTTGAACAAGCTATGTGAGCAAGATTCAGTGTATCATCTGTTGCAAGTCTACTTCACCACTGATGAGAAAACACAGAAAACAGTTCCACACATTATTGGCATGGTTCTTGATGCTCATTCACATGTCTTTGAGGAACCAACGGGGTTACCTCCGCACAGAAAGTATGATCATACTATCCCTCTGATGCAGGTGCCAGTCCAGTAAACCTGAGGCCTTATCGATACAGCCCCATGCAAAAGAATGAGATCGAGAAACAAGTAAAGGAATTATTGGCTCAAGGGGTGATTCAAGCCAGTTCTAGTCCCTTTGCTTCCCCAGCACTTTTGGTGGGCAAGAAAGATCTGACGTGGAGACTCTGTGTAGATTACAGGCACTTAAATGCTTTGACAGTGAAAAACAAATACCCTCTGCCAGTAATCGATGAGTTGCTTGATGAGTTGGCTGGAGCACAATGGTTTACCAGCTTGGACCTGCGTGCAGGATATCACCAAATCAGAATGGCTGAGTGTGATGAGTATAAAACTGCATTCCAGACCCACAATGGACACTTCGAATACAAGGTGATGCCCTATGGTGTAACGGGTGGGCCTGCTACATTTCAAGGAGTGATGAATGACATACTAGCACCGCTACTTCGTAAAGTGTGCTGGTTTTCGTAGATGATATCCTAATCTACAGCAAGACCTTGGAGGAACATGCTAAGCATTTGGAAACAGTGCTAGAGATCCTGGCTAAACATGAATTGAAGGTCAAGAAGTCCAAATGTGTTTTTGGTCGTCAAGAAATCTTGTATCTGGGTCACGTTATCAGCTCTGCTGGAGTGACAACTGATCAGTCCAAAATTGCACCAATTTGAAGTGGAAACGTCCAACAAATGTGAAGGAACTGAGAATGGTGTTGGGAATGCTTGGCTATTACAGAAAGTTTATTGAAAAATATGGCATCATTAGCAGACCACTGACTGACTTGCTGAAGAAAGGAGTTCCATATGTTTGGAACTCTGAAAGAGAAGCATCGTTTCAAGCCTTAAAGCAGGCCTTGGCATCAGCTCCAGTGCTGGCTTTGCAGATTTCTCGCAGACTTTCGTTGTGGAAACGGATGCCTGTAGTAAAGGAGTTGGAGCTGTACTAATGCAAAACAATCATCCTGTCGCATTCATCAGCAAGGCGCTGGGTCCAAGGCATTTGGGGTTATCCACATATGAGAAAGAGTGCTTAGCCATCCTCATGGCAATTGATAAGTGGAGACCGTACCTTCAGCATGGGGAATTTGTGATTAGAACAGATCAGTGCAGTTTAGTGCATTTAGATGACAAAAGGTTGTCCACACCATGGCAACACAAGGCATTGACCAAACTGTTGGGACTGACATACAAAATCATTTATAAGAAGGGTGCAGACAACAGAGTGGCTGATGCATTGTCAAGGCACATTCATGAGGACACGGAGGAATTGTTGGCAGTGTCTCAATGTAAACCTGTGTGGTTGGAGAATGTGGCTCAAGGATATATGCAGGACCCTGCAGCAAAAGCAAAGCTGGCCGAATTGGCGATAGCATCACCGCAGGGGAATTTCTCTTTGTCTCAAGGGATTATCAGACATAAGGGACGAATCTGGGTGGGCACTAATGCTGTTATGCAGCAAGATATCTTACATGCTCTGCACTCTAGCCAATCGGTGGTCATTCCGGGTTTCATGCCACATATCACAGAGTAAAGCACACATTCTCTTGGCCTGGTTTGAAAACTCATGTGAAACAATTCGTGGCGCAATGCTCAACTTGTCAGCAAGCAAAAGTCGAGAGGGTTGCATACCCGGGTTTATTGGAACCATTAAAACACCTGATGGAGCTTGGCAGGTGGTTACCATGGATTTCATCACCGGTCTGCCCAAATCAGCTGGTTTTGATTGCATTTTGGTTGTGGTCGATAAATTCTCTCGTTATGCTCATTTCCTGCCACTTAAACACCCCTTTACTGCTCTCTCGGTGGCCATGCTCTATGTCAAGGAAATATATCGTCTGCATGGGATACCACTGGTAATTGTGTCTGACCGCGACCCTGTGTTCACAAGCACATTATGGCAGGAGTTGTTCCGCTGACACACACTGAACTAAGAATGAGTTCGGCGAGACATCCTGAGACGGATGGACAG
This sequence comes from Poa pratensis, assembly GCA_947311845.1. Taxonomy (NCBI): domain Eukaryota; kingdom Viridiplantae; phylum Streptophyta; class Magnoliopsida; order Poales; family Poaceae; genus Poa; species Poa pratensis. The sequence goes on from CAMZMU010000074.1 coordinate 54,210,601, forward strand.
ACAGAGCGCGTGAACCAATGCCTGGAGGGATTCTTGAGATGCTTTGTCAGTTCATGTCAAACGAAATGGGTGCACTGGATACCTCTTGCGGAATTCTGGTACAATACTACCATACACTCCACGCTTGGTAAGACACCCTTCGAAGTCTTGTATGGACACACTCCAAGACACTTTGGTGTCGATGTGGTGGAAGCCTGTGCTGTTCCTGATCTAAAGCAATGGCTGAGGGACCGTGAAACTATGACTGAATTACTAAGGCAACATTTGGAGAGGCAGCAGCTGCGGATGAAAAATCAGGCTGACAAGCATCGAACAGAGAGACATTTCAGTGAAGGAGATTGGGTCTATTTGAAACTACATCCTTATGTGCAAACATCCGTGGCTAACCAAGGAACACGAAAATTGGCATTTCGCTTCTATGGTCCATTTCAGGTGATTCAGAAGGTCGGCAAGGTGGCTTATAAGCTGGACTTACCAGCCACGAGCCAAATCCACCCGGTCATCCATGTGTCCCAGTTGAAGAAGGCGATTGGACACAACACACAAGTGCAGCAACATCTTCCGGAAGTTGATCACGGAGATACCGTTTCCGACAAGATTCTGGGTACACGCTGGAGAACAAGTGAAGGGGTGGCACGCTGTCAAGTTCTCGTGAAGTGGCAAGGTCTACCTGATGCTCTCGCTACTTGGGAAGATAAAGAAGAAGTCAAGAGCAAGTTTCCTGAACATCCAGCTTGGGGTCAAGCTGGTTCACAAGGAGAGGGTAATGTCATGGACCCAAGCTACGACATGACCAAGAGCGCTTCAGGCAAACAGAAGAGGAGGCTGAGAAGTGCCAGGCGGGCGCCAGCTCGGATCAGTGGGCCAGAGTGGACCAAGTGATGAGCAATCAGAGATGGACATGTGGCCAAGTTGACGCTGTTCTCCTGCCTAGCTGGCAGCGATTCTGAGGCATAAAGACGTATGCGTGTAGCAGTTGCTGGCTGTCGATTGACCACGGAATTGTATCTGAAACCTCTACCTCGTTCTCTCTCTCTGAACCTCCCCTGCTGTCCAATTCCTCTTCCTTCCTCACAATTCTGTACTCTGAACCTGCTATGATTCGTGGAATACTAGTGCGTCCGTAACAGGTGTAATTTGTATCTTATTAATATTGATATATTTATTTTGATCGGATAATCGGTGGCTCATAAATTGTACAAATCAGTATTAATATTTTCTGCATTTGTATAATACAATTGACAATTCAGTATTATGTGACTTATAACCATAAAATAGCCTCGTGGGTTTTGACAAATCCAATTGACAAACTGACAGCATGCTGAATTAAACCAGAATCCGGTTAGACGACCAGGGCACTAGAGTCCTAGAGTCTTTTTCCTCCTCTGGTGTGTGTAGAGTACTAGAGTCCAACATGGACTCAAACTCCCGACTAACAAGCCTAGGCGCATATATACACAACCTATATGCAGCTTTTAAATCCCTATAAAAGGAAACCTGCACCTGCGTGCCAAAACCAACATCGTGGACTGCAGTGCGGCATCTTGACCACCTCAAGTCTGGCAGGAGGAGAAAGGCGAACCTCGTCTTCAGGTCCGAACAAGTTCTAATGGACGTCGCCGCCGAGGCACGTACCGAGGCCGCGCTTCACGACCTTGTGAGGGTCGAGTCGGACGGCGACGGTCCTGGCTTCCATGGCCTGGTGGTCCAGCTCCCTGACGTCGAATCATACTGCCCTCCTCTACCGCCGGCATAGTCAGAATCTTGCGTGTGGATGGCACTTTGACGACCGCAAAGGTAGGCAACATCACTGTCGTCGACAGGAGCTGCTTCACCCCTGGCCAAGCCGTCGTGTCGTCGGCCACCTGTCGGATCGGCATCGTCACGGGAGTCAACACCGTGCTCGACCTCGTGAAGCTCAGCAGTGATAGACAGCCAGAGCCGGAGCCAGCAGTGGTGATGAGAGGAGTGTCGCCCAAAAGCCTGCGACGGGTTAGAGAGCTCAGCCTTGGCGATTTCGTCGTGTCCGGGCCGTGGCTCGGCCGGGTTGTGGAGGTATCTCTCAGCTTCAACGTGTTGTTCGACGACGGTGCTGTCTGCAGGGTCTTCCGCGATGCACAGTGGAAGAAGCTACAACCGGTCGTGCGGCCAGGGGTTTATAGCTCGCCGACGAATACCTGGATCTACCCAGGGCAGCGTGTCAAGGGGCCGGCGGAGCTTCAAGGGCTGTCGGTGGCTCAATGGGTACTGGCAGCCCGACCGCACAGTGGGCACTGTCAGCAAGGTGGAGATGGCCGGAGTCCTCGTCTACTGGATTGCGTCGGCGCACCCCGACACCGACAAGCCGGCATTAGCTCCTCCTTTACCCTACCAACACCCTGGCAACCTGACCTTTTTTTGCTCCGCCTCCAACTGCCACTGGTACAGGGGTGATCGCTGCTTCGTTCGACACAAGGGTCCATCCGATGTTCACAATGATCATCAACTTCGGTTGGCGCAGTTGATTTCAATCTTGAACAAGAAGCAAGAAAGAACCGGAAGCTCCTTTTCCATCTTGCACAGAGGCGGACACGGCGGAAACAGAGAAGACACACGGAGTTCGAGCAACCCATGAGCGTCGCCAGCACCAGCACTACCGTGGACGTGCTGTGGCAGGATGGCACAAGGCAGAGTGGGGTGCCGTCCACGTCCCTTATGGAGTTCGAACTCACGAGCGTCTACGAGATTTTCCCTGAATACTATGTTGCCGACATTGCCGCCGAAGCTAGTGGACAGCCAAGGCGCGTCGGCGTTGTCCAAAGCGTGAGTTTCGAGGACCAGACGGCACGGGTATCGTGGTTGAAGCAGGCGTCCAACCCCGACGAGGGCAGAGAGGATGACACGGTGAGCGTGTACGATCTGGCCTGTCTACCAGACCCCTTTATTTCATATGGAGATGTCGTCGTTCGACTGCTGCCGTCGGGAGGCAGAAGCACGGTAGCAGTACAAGCGCCGGCACCGGGCAGAAAGATGAGAGCACCCGTTGCTACCGATGATCTTTCATGGGTCGGCCGTGTTGTTGACCTTCGTTACGGCCGTGTCCATGTCAAGTGGGGTGACGGCAGCACGTCAACGGTATGTATGACTAACTGAATGGGCATGCATGCCATGGTTGCATCTTCTATTACTACCAGACTTATGATGTCTTCTTTGCTCAGATTCAATATTTCTCATATGTTGTGTTTGATTATGCTCCAGGTGTTGCCCCATGAGATCAGTGTTGTCAAGCAGCAGTACCTCTCGGAACTACATGATGAAATGGGTATCGATTCAGACGATGAAGGCTTCGATGAGCTTCAAGATAAGGATTCGGCGGATGAAGACGACGATGTCACTGATTCATCAGATGAAGACGACGATGACTCGGTGGATGACGATGGCACTGATTCGTCCGATGAAGACGACGATGACTCAGTGGATGACGATGACACTAATTCACCGGATGAAGACCGTATTGATCCGATGCACAAGGATGGCGTTGCAGCGACAAGAGGAAGCCGACTGGGTGCTATCGTCCAGTATGTGATTGGATTGGCTAGACAAGTGTTGGCGCCAGCCATGAGATATTTGTGGAACAGGTCGTCCTCGCTAAGCTCAGAATTGGATGCAGCGACGGCCAATGTGAGATCGCCAGCGGTTGTAGCCGATGGTAATAATGGTGATACAAACAACGGTGATGTGATTCACGCCATGGCAGCGATCAGCGACGATAGAGATACCAATGAAAACGACTACGCCGAGAAAGTCGAAATCACGGAAGAGGCCATCAGTTTCCCACATTTTGATGTCACACAAAGTCCTCCAGATCACCACTACATTGATAACCTGGACCAGGTAATTTCACTCTCTTTCTGTTCTCAGATACGTTTTTTCTCAATTTTCCGTAATGGAGCTACCGAGCTAGCATCACAACATAACACAACAACTCATCATTTTTTTCCAATGCAGGGAAGCAATGGTGGGAAGAAGTGGGTCAAGGCAGTGCAAAAAGAATGGAAAATACTTCAGAATAACTTACCAGACACCATTTACGTCCGTGCGTTTGAGGACCGCATGAACCTTCTTCGGGTGGTGATGGTGGGTGCAAGCGGGACTCCATACCAAGACGGGCTCTTTTTCTTCGACCTGCAGCTGCCACCGACCTACCCCGCCGTGCCGCCGCTGGTGTACTACCGCTCCTTTGGCCTTAGCCTCAACCCCAACCTCTACGACTCTGGCACGGTGTGCCTCAGCCTGCTCAACACCTTCGGCGGGGAGGGCACCGAGGTCTGGCTGCCTGAGACTTCGACCCTCCTTCAGGTCGTTGTCTCCATCCAGGGCCTTATCCTCAACAACCGGCCTTTCTTCAACGAGGCCGGCTACGACGCTCTGATCGACAGGCCGGAGGGCCGCCGCAACGTGCTGCCGTACAACGAGAACGCATGCTTGCTCACCCTTCAGAGCATGCTCCACCTGCTTCACCGACCGCCACAAGGATTCGAGGAGTTCGTGAGGGACTACTTCCGTCGCCGGGGAAGATTCGTGCTTACAGCGTGCGAGGCGTACCTGAGAGGATGCATAGTTGGAACCCTCGACGACGACGCCCGTGCCACGGAGGGGAGTAAGGAGGACAAGCACCCATGCTCCAGAGGGTTGAGGCTGCCGCTCGCAAAGGTGGTGCCGAGGCTTGTCACGGCGTTCACACAGATTGATGCTGAGGGGTGCGACTGGAACCAGTTCCCTGGCCTGCGGGACATGCTCGTTGGTGCAGATGGTGCTTGCTAGCTGCTAGTCATAGCATATATTTCTTGTTTTCCGCTTTTGCTCTTCTTGGACAGTTGAACGTTTCTCAAACTTGAGTCAACCTGTTGTCAAATAGTAGTTGCACCATCTCTAACCTGTTCAGTTGAATGCCATGCAACATTTGTATTATCGAAGAAGATTTCAGAAATATTTGTATAAGCAGGTGAGTGCACCGGGGTGTATAAGTAGTGTCATTCGTATGCAGGACTATATGCTGCCATGGAAGTGTAAATAAAACGGAAGAGCAGCAGCGTTAGATACAGACGGAAACTAAGCTGAAGACTATTGCGTTCATGGCGGACAGGAAATTTAGTCCAAAATAAGTGGGTATATAGCACCAAATTGGATCGAAAAATAGATGTAGAGAGAATGGATCTTAGAGGAAAATTACGAACTGTCCGTCTTCGAGAATGAGTAGATGCGGCCGATTTTGTGGAAGAGGGTTTCTGGTCGGCAGGAAATAATTCTTCGGCGGCGGCGCAGGTGGCGTATCTGATTTGCTTCTTCTGATATGAAGAAAATGTTAGCTATCCTGTAGAGTATAGGTCGCAGTGATAAGTAAAGAAATTAGAACAGATCTAAGCAACAATGGTAGATTACGATTGATTGAAGGTCGGGAGGGTGCAAGGCATGCGGATGAGTTGAGGCGATAGATCAATTGAGTAACAGAGGAAGAAGAGATCAAGTGAAAAGAAGGGGATAAAACAGATTGACTGCAGATAAACAGAAGAAGGGAGCTCACCTCGAGAAATCCGGTCTTTGCTTACTGACGGAGGCGTTGGGTGCGGGCAAAGAGGAGGCAGGGGAAGCGTCTGCGCGCGGGGCTTCCGCCGTCCCCTCTTCCACGGGCTGGAGAAGCAGGCTGGGAGGGAGCGGGGCGCTGCTTGGCCAGGAGAACCACCCCGCGGTCGCGCCGCGGCCTCCGAACGACGCCGCCCGCGCTATGCCCCTCGCCATGTGGTCGCGGTCGCCGCCGCTGCCGACCGGGCGCGTCGACGCCATGCGGTACACGGAGGAGTAGATTAGGTGACGTGCGAACGTGGCGGAGCGAGCAGCGACGACGGCGGCGGTGATTCTGCTGCGCGGACGGCGTTTCCGCATGCGAAACTCGTCGGGAAGGGAGAGGCGACTACGGTGAATCCCGCCGTTGCCGTCGATCTGAACGGGTGGTCCAGAGCGGCAAGGGAGAGCGTCGGCGCCGCCGGCGACTGCGGCGTCGCGCGAGAAGAGGAGAAGAGGAAGGAGAAACTGCGGTGGCATTTTTGCACGGAAGTCCTCAACGTTTCTCGATCCTTTGCGGGTGGTTTTTTGCAAAAGGTTCGCTGCTGCGCGACGTGGCGCGACGCTATTGGTAGAAATTCGATTGCTACAGTGTTACTGTAGCAACACGACTTTTGGCGCTATCCAGGCTGTCGGACGCGTCGATCGGACGGCTGCTGCTATTCGGGTGACGTGGAGGCTAGAATTGGAGGTGGATTCCACCAACTTTTATATATAGGTGAATATACTGCCGATTGAGAGAACCTCGATCAATCGATACACAAAAAACCAATCTATCTTTTTACGTACTGTTTCCTCGTTAGTTTTTCTCCTTTGCCGCTCTAGTACCTCTAGGTGATCTTTGCCGTTTTGCGCTAAAAGCGGCCGTCTTTCCTCTCTGAAATTGAGGGATTCTTTGTTACTTTGCGCGTAAAGCAATCGTTTTCGTCGTCACGAAAGTACGACGGTTATCGTGTTGTTGCGCAATTTTGCGTGGCAACACAATTGGCGACTCCGCTGGGGACGAAGAAGAACAAGAACATACACAAGATGGACGCCGCCGCCAAGAACGGCAGCGACTTCGACCCCGACAACATCATCGCCGTCACACTTGATGCTCTATCTGACGATGATCGGCGTGAGTTGGAACGTGTGCTTGAGGAAGAGAAAGCTGAAAAGATGAAGATGATGCTGGCTGGATTCCAGAAGACAAGGAACGGCACCGTCAAAAAGGTAGCTACGCCGAGTCCTTCTGATCTACTCGGTCGCTGAGGTAAAAAAGCCAACCGATGAAATAGCTAATCTTATTGATGTATCTGTAGCTAGTAAGTGTGGTTCGGATATACTAACAGACATGTCACGTACAATTACACAAGCTGTAGTTAGTAAATTTGAAGAATTTAAGGAGCAGCTAAAAGATAGTATACCTCGTCAGGTGCGTTCAGTAGTGCTACAAATTAATGATGAAAATTCGGCTAAGAAGCGGATATTCATAACGGCTCAGGGTCTAGATGCTCCCACTATGTTTTTTATTTTTGCTGATCTGTTCTCTTCTCTGCTCATATTCAATACTTGCTGATCTGTTCTCTTCTATTATGCTCCAGGTGTTGCCCCATGAGATCAGTGTCGTTAATCAGCACCACTGCTTGGAACTACATAATGAAATCGGCATCGATGACGATGACGGCTTCTATGAGCTTCAAGATGAGGATTCAGAAAAAGAAGACGACGAGGGCACTGATTCGGCGGATGAAAACCGCATTGATCCGATGCACGAGGACGGCGCTGCAGCGACGGGAGGAAGCGGACTGGGTGCTATCGTCCAATCTGTGCTTAGATTGGCAAACCAAGTGTTGGCTCAAACCATTAGATATTTGCCGACCACGTTAGCGACGTCGTTAAGCTCAGAATTAGATGCAGTGTCGGCCAACGTGGGACCGCCAGAGGTTGTAACTACTGGTACAAATGATGACACTAACAATGGTGATGCGACTCACGCCACGGCTGCTATAGCCACCAGCGACAACGACGATGAAGGTACCGATGATGATGGCTTTGCCGAGAAAGGGGAAAACACAGCAGACGCCTCCGGTTTCCCACATTTCGATGTCACGCAGAGCCCTACGGATCACCATTACACTGACAGTGCGGCGCAAGTAATTTCACTCTCTTTCGATTTTCAGATACTTGTTTTCTCAAATTTGTAAAGATCTCCGTTATGGAGCTCTAGCATCACAAATCATTTTTTTTCCAATGCAGGGAAGCAATGGTGGGCAGAAGTGGGTAAAGGCAGTGCAAAAAGAACGGAAAATACTGGAGAATAACTTACCAGACACCATTTACGTCCGTGCGTTTGAGGACCGCATGGACCTTCTTCGGGTGGTGATGGTGGGTGCAAGTGGGACTCCATGCCAAGACGGGCTCTTTTTCTTCGACCTGCAACTGCCACCGACCTACCCCGCCGTGCCGCCGCTGGTGTACTACCGCTCCTTTGGCCTTAGCCTCAACCCCAACCTCTACGACTCTGGCACGGTGTGCCTCAGCCTGCTCAACACCTTCGGCGGGGAGGGCACCGAGGTCTGGCTGCCTGAGACTTCGACCCTCCTTCAGGTCGTTGTCTCCATCCAGGGCCTTATCCTCAACAACCGGCCTTTCTTCAACGAGGCCGGCTACGACGCTCTGATCGACAGGCCGGAGGGCCGCCGCAACGTGCTGCCGTACAACGAGAACGCATGCTTGCTCACCCTTCAGAGCATGCTCCACCTGCTTCACCGACCGCCACAAGGATTCGAGGAGTTCGTGAGGGGGTGCTTGCTAGCTGCTAGATTGATGCTGACGGGTGCGACTACGGCCAGTTCCCTGGCCTGCGGGACATGCTCGTCGGTGCAGATGGTGCTTGCTAGCTGCTAGTCATAGCATATACTTCTTGTTTTCCGCTTTTGCTCTTCTTGGACAGTTGAACGTTTTTCAAACTTGAGTCAACCTGTTGTCAAATAGTAGTTGCATTGCACCATCTCTAACCTGTTCAGTTGGATGCCATGCAACATTTGTATTATCGAAGAAGATTTCAGAAATATTTTTTCCGTGAAGATAAATTTTGCTACTATCTTCTTTGAACAGTTGAAAGTTATATATGTTTTCCCATGCGACCATTTTTGGTTCTACTATCAAATTTATGTATTAAAGAGAAGGAAATGAGAAGTTGATAGTCATATACTATTGCATCAGCAATTCAGCATTAGACCTGATGATAAAATAATAAGCAACAAAAAAGTGTAGTCTGATAAAATAAGCAATACAATGTGTGAAAAATTAAAATGTTAAAAGGGATAATTTGATTTGCTTCTTAGTTCGGTAATTCAAATGTATGAAATATGAAAAGGAAGTTGTAATGATTGAAATAAGAAAGGCACACATGTAGTTTAAATTTAAAGCAAGCAAAAAACATGATCTACTGAGGAACCATGAAAGTACATAGCTTGTCTCACAATAGAATATGATTTTACCAGAAAATGTAGATGATTTCAGCATCAAGCACTTAAGGGAAACTTACACATGATTGGGCGAAAGTGCTTGTTTAATCGTGTGGCGACTGACGATGTACACGATAGAACCATGTCGGTGGGAGATGTCTATAGGTTGTGTTGGCAGTGGATGGAGTGAAGACAATGCTACACAACACATTGCAATAATACCATTTTGTTTGTGTGAGACTGGCGAATAGTGATTTGCAAAACAGTGGCAACCGTGAGCTGACGAAGAGTGGTTTGCAACAGTGCACTTGGTAAGTGGGATTGATAACACTGTCTCTATGGTTAAAATGTTAGGACTGAATTTCATTGATTGTACCTAAGGACGGTGAACTTTAGCCGCTACCTTTTGAAGGCAATGTTTGGACTCTCTCCGGGGTGTAAACAGTGAAAAATATTTCGTCGAAATTTCGAACGAAATTCACGAAATTAACGAATTTCTGTACGGGGCGAGAATATATAATCTCGGAAGAAATTTTCGTTTAAATTTGAATAAACATGAACGATTACACATCTTGTAGGCATAGAGCATGTTGAAGACAAGAAAGTCCCTTTAACGTATTGGTTAAGAGGTCAGTTTGAATTTAGGTAGGTTCTGTGTTCGATTCCCCCTTGTCTCACCTTTTTTTCAAAATTAATTTAAACGCCACATTAAAAATCTGACCGAAATATTTGAAATATTTCTTCGAAATTTCGTTAATTTCTCGAAATTCACGAATCTCTGAGAGGAGCAAAAAATATTGCAAAAACGAAATACTAAACCCTGGGTGTAAACCTAGACCCAACATTAGTGGTTAGATGAAGCCATGATGACGCTTGCTTATTGTTCCTTCCCTTGAACGTGGGAGGGCCAATTTTCCCAATCTGGATGTTGCTAACTGTGGCGGTTGTTTCCTATTACTCCCTCTGTTCCTTATTATAAGGTGTAAGTTTTTCCTGAAAAGTCAAGCTTCACTATCTTTCACTAAGATTTTGGAAATTATTATTAGCAATTACAATATCAAATCAATACAATTAGATTCATCATGAAATATATTTTCATATTTTATTTTCTTAGTATTTCATATGTTCATAGTTTTTTTCTAAAATCATGGTCAAAGAATTTCTGAAAAACATTATACACCTTATAACAAGTAATAGAGGGGAGCAGCGTTTTGGCGCCCGAGCACAGCTTTTTTTTTTGACACGGAACGACGGAAGCTTTATTAATCAGTAGACATAATGTTTACATGAATTCCCAAACCATTGGGAGGGCTAGAAAACCACACATGTCTACCAGTAGATAAACTAGTCGCTGATCTGGCTAGTCTATGAGCTTCAAAGTTTGCTTCGCGTCGTTCATGGCTGAACATAGCCTTTTGAAATCTCTCCTTGCCGAGCTTAATCTCTTTCATGATCATGCAGTGTTGTCCCCTCTCCTGAGCTCCATTAATTCCTTTTATCACATTCAAGCAGTCAGAAACGACCATCAGCTTGTGGGCTTGTAAGTCATCTGCTAGCGCAAGAGCTTCCGCACAGGCCAGAGCCTCCAAGGTTTCAGGGTTGGTGATCCCCTCAAAGACAACCGCTGACGCTCCTAAGAACATGCCAGCTTCGTTTCGACAAACCACCCCCACAGCTCCTCGTTGCAATTGTTTAGCTACAGCTCCATCAACATGTATCTTGACTACACCCGCATCTGGTGGAAACCATGCCAGCCTCCCCCTAGTCCGAGTCACCTCAGGCTGAGCTGCTCTCTGATTCGGGCTCACCAAAGAAACATCTGCAATGTACCTTGTGATAAAAGTATGAGTGGACAGCGGCGATTGTTGCTCCCCTTCATGGATGAATTTTCGCCGCGCCCACCATATCGACCAGAGGGTAACAAGAACTTCAATAAATTTATCCCTAGACAGGGTCATGCTCAAAGTAAAGAGCCACAATTTTGGATCATCAGTTTCATCCCCTAGTAACGGCAGGTTAAGATCATCCTCCTTCAACGCCCAGACACTTCGTGACATATTACAGTCAAGTAAAGCATGCCTCCAAGTATCAGTGGCAGCACTGCACACCGGGCAGACTGCAGTCGTGGCCATGCACCGGCTCGCCCGAACCTCTCCCGTGGGCAAAGACGACCGTGCTAAACGCCACGCAAATCCGTAGCTTAGATGGCACCTTCACCTTCCACTGGTATTTCTAGCCGTGCTCATCATTCTCAGCTCTCGAGTGATTTGCTCTCCCTTCAAAGTAATCTTCTCTCCTTCGCTTCGTTTCCATGATCATATGGTAGCAAGACTTAACACTGAAAACCCCCCGGCGATCAAAATGCCACGCCCAAAAGTCTGGCTGTCGCAAGATTTGATATCCACTCTAACAGCTGCTGAAACTCCTTTCCCGAAAAAGATGACTTATCATTATTTACTCTTTGACCAGAGGCATTGCAGTAAACCTCCAAGATCTCAGTCATCTTCGCTGCATCCCCAACCGTGGCCCTACTAAAGAGGACACAATCATCAGCAAAAAGAAGGTGGTTGACCTTAGGAGCAGAAGTTGCTACTTGGATCCCTTCCATCTCATTGTTACCCATAGCATGCTTAAGGAGGCAAGAGAGTCCTTCAGCTGCAAGTAGGAAGAGGTACGGCGATATCGGATCCCCCTGGCGTATGCCTCGAGTAGGCTTGAACTCCGCAGTCCGGGCTCCATTGAACAAGATCGAAAAGGTGACTGAGCGCACCCTCGCATCACCGCATCTACAAAGCTAGCTGCCAACCCCAACTTCCGCATGATGGCTTCTAGGTAGCTCCACTCAAGACGATAATAAGCTTTCCGCATATCCAATTTAAGCGCACAGAAATACTTCTTGTTGCTCTTTTTTGATTTCATGAAGTGCAAGCATTCATAAGCAGTGATGACATTGTCGGTGATAAGACGACCTGGCACAAACGCCGACTGCTCTTCGGAAACAATCTCAGGGAGAATACTCTTCAAACGGTTAGCGAGTACCTTCGATGCAATTTTATACACCACATTGCACAAGCTTATTGGTCTGAATTGCGAGAGGAAAGAGGGGTTTTGTACCTTAGGAATTAGTACGATGAACGTCCTGTTGATTTCCTCCGCAGAGTCACTCCCATCAAGTATCCGAATTACAATTCTTGTTATCTCGTCACCACAAAGACTCCAATGCCGCTGAAAGAAATGTGCCGGGAAACCATCAGGTCCCGGCGCCTTCGTAGGGAACATTTGAGACAATGCTGCCTTCACCTCTTCAGAACTATACGGAGCAAGGAGAGATGCATTCATCTCGTGCGTCACTCTGCGCGGTACATGTGACAACACCTCCTCAATCCCAAACGTGCCCTCCGAAGCATACATGTCCTCATAAAAAGTTGTGGCCATTGTCTCCAATTCAGTCGCATTGTCACAAACTGAACCATCAGCACGGACTAGACGTTCAATTCTATTCTTCTTCCTTCTGTTACTTGCTTTGAGGTGAAAAAATCTCGTGTTCTTATCCCCTTCGCAAGCCATTGGACTCGTGCACGCTGGCGCCACATAATTTCTTCTCGGTAGCACAGCTCAGCTATACGTTCCTCCACCTTCTTCTCCTCATATGAGGGTCCAATTCTTCGCGGATCGGAACGCAGCACCTTCAGTCTAGCACGTAACTCCCTCAACTCAGTTCTGACCGATCCAAAAGATGTTCGGCCCCAACCCACAAGTGCATCCGCAGTATTCTGAAGTTTAGCATGCAAGTCCTGGACAGTCTCAGCCGGTGACTCTCCCCAAGCATCCTTCAGGGTTGTTTTAAATTCCTCATGTCGCTCCCACATGAGTTCATAACGGAAAGGTTTCTCCACAGCAATCCGCTGGTATGCAGCCTCCAACTCATTCAAGAGTAGAATAGGCGAATGATCCGACTTGACTGCAAATAAGTGGGAGACCGTAGCGAAAGGAAAACGAGCACACCAGTCAGCCGATGCTAAAGCTCGGTCCAGCCTCACTCTGCAATATTCATTATTAGGCAGTTTCCGCTCAAAAGTCCAGTCTAGGCCTCTGTAACCCAGGTCACATAGCTGACAGGAGTCTACCACATCACGGAACAGGTTAATTTGCGCCATCTCCCTTTCATTTGGACCCATTTGCTCTTCCCTTCGAAGCACCTCATTGAAGTCTCCAATACAGAGCCAAGGGAGATCACAGTCAGCCTTAAGATAGCGCATCATGTCCCAAGTTTTATATCTCAGACTTCTATTTGCTTCACCATACCAAGCCGTAAGTCTCCAAGGTTCCTTTCCTACCTCATTGACAACCATATCAATATGGTATTTTGAATAATTTCTCATATTAAGTTGCACCGGCTGTTTCCAAAAAACACACAATCCTCCACTCCTACCAGAACTACCCACTCCAAAAGCATGCTCAAAGCCAAGCGTCCGAGTCAAACCTTCAACTCGGTACTTATCGATCTGTGTCTCAACCACACACAGGATGGTAGGCGAATAAGTGCGAGCAAGGTCGCGGAGCTCATGAACGGTCGCAGGGTCGCCCAAACCGCGACCGTTCCAGCTGAGGGTACTCATTGGGTTCGGCGGTCCTCCATCCCGGAGGCCGCCGAGGTTCCCATAACCTTGTCCTTCTCATTCATCTTGCACTGCTTGGTTCGCTCTCGTGGTGAAACATACGGAGGAGGCCATGGAGGAGTTACTATATGAACTCCGAAGATCTCCTGAACCTTAGTCATCTGCATAGGTTCATCAGCCAATGCACCAAAATTCGGTCATGCATGCTGCTCCGAAACCGTTTTCTCTCCCTGTTCAAACACCAAATAATCCTTCTCTTGCGGCTGTGTAATATCCTGCGGAACAAAGGCTAGGTGTCTCATAGTTTCTGTTTGGACAGAGAACTGATTTTGATTGTTTCCAGTATGTGTTGCAACGGCTTTCTCCTTGACCTGGTTAACACTGAAATCTGAACGAGGCCAGCTCCTCCCAGTATCAATATTCAGTTGTATCTCTAGGGCCTCCACCGTTGATGATCTGATAAGGTTTGCAGCTATTTCTTTCTTACTGTCATGGGAGTTAATGATTACCTTCTCCGCTTCCTCCTGTCTCCTCGATTCTTCTATCACGATCTCCACAGCTCTGTGACGAAGAGCGGCAAACTCCGGACAAAGACGCCCGTCCTGCACCTCACTACCCTCGAGTGCCCTCATTGAACAAGAGTTCGCGGTGGCCCTCCTTACAATGTTTTGGAGTCGATGACGAAAATTTATCCCTTCCAAGAGACCCCCATGAGGGAGGGCGTCTTCGCCGTACTCTGGGCGCGCCCGGGTGGCCGGGCGGTCGGCTGTCATGGCCACCTCGACGACGTCAGAACGAAGTGCCCCGCCGTCGGGAGCGAGAGATCTCGCCCGAAGCAGGAACGCAGCCGTCACACACGGGACGGACCGGGTTGAACGCCTCAGGGGTGGGGAGATGAGTGGAGCTGCTGCTGGATACGGTAATCGGATTGAAATCGGGCTAGAAGAGCTGGGCTGGAGTGGATTGTGGATTAGATTGAGCTGGGTGGACAACGGACTTGATTGAGCTGGATGGATTCTGGACTCAAAGGCGTCAGCAGCAGGAAGAAACAGGGGAGAGCAGATTTAGCAGAAAAAGTGTTCGAATCTGGAGGAAACAGAGGTGGATCTGAGGAAAATTACAAAAAACTACAGATTGAGACAAATCAGGGGGAGAAAAGAAACGGCATCACGCCAGATTCCGGCAAATCGCCAGCTTCATCGCCTGTAGAACGACCGTACTCAGAGAGAAAACAACTAATTGTGTTCAAAAAAAAAAAAAAAAAGAAAGAGAGAAAACAACTAGGTCAGCCCGCCCGAGCACAGTTGACAGCTGCACCTGATATCTGGACCGCGAGTCTAGGCCTAGAGATCTGTGAAGAGCCCTTTTTCTGTCCGTGTACGAGCGCGTGAGAAAAACCAAGATACATCGTTGTGTACAGACGAATTTAATGCGGCGGACCTACATGCGCACGGTGGCCCGTGAAGGAATCTGTTACCGCGTCAATGATTTTAACGTCAGTCGTCACGGCGAGCTGGTGGCCCAGTTTTCTGAAAATCGGTAACCATGCCTCCATGTTACAGTCTTATACAGCCGCTCGCCCTTGACGCTATAATCTTGCTCCATTAGATTTGTTGAATCGTTATTCGGTCGTTCGCAGTCAGCTCGTAGTGCAATGCCTTTTTGCTCGTCTGTTTAAGTTCGTATGGCACTTTATCTGTGTCATCGTGATTTAGTTCGTCCCAGTTTGTAGGTGTTGTGTGCGTGAGTCCTCAGGCTCAGTACAATAGTTCTTGCGATCGTTATCTCATTAGCTTCGGTGACGGGCCTGATGGCCATGGTATCGTCGTATATGATCGTCGTTTTCTTGGAGTCTTTACTATTAAAGTAGAGTCCGTGGTTGGTGTCACACCCGGTGTCATACCTCTAACTATTTACAAAATTACCACCGCACTCAACCCCTCGGCTGGCTCCGTGGTTTGCTCCACGGAAACGTGGATTAGTTGGAAATCTTGTTCAGAAAGCAAAAAAGTTAGTTGGAGATCTCCCCACCATTCTGCGTTGCCTCCCATTGCCCCTGTCGCTCTATCTCCACATCTGGCTTAGCTATCGCTACGGAACTGCACGGCGTCTCACAATCCTAGCGCTGCATGCATGCATATTTCTCTATCTTCATCCCGCTCTCAACATCCACCGTGGGCTGACGGTGGCAGGTCGGTGTCGGGACTCTCCGCAGTCACACTTTGTGTGCGCGTCCACGCGGGTTATACTTCTTCGGGGCCTTGCGAGAGGCGATGCCTGGCGACTCGGGCGGCGGCGCACCTCAGGGGCGCCCCTCCGGCCGCTTTTGGGCCAGCTCGTCGGAGAGCTCCTTTGATGAGGTGGACGCTGAGACCCCGGCCTCGTCGGCGGCACTCGGATTTTGGGAGTACAGGTGTAGGACGCCGGCGGAGGACTGTGATCGGGACATTACAAACGTCAACTGGAAGAGAGCCAACAAGCGACGGCTACAAGCATGGGCGGCGCGGCAGCTTGCGATCGTATCACAGGTAAGATCTAACGTTTCATCCCCTACTGTTCGTGTTGCAGGTCCGCCGGCGATCAAGCTGCCGGTGTTACCTCCGACGACATTCTCGCTAGGGGACATCCTGGATGCAACGGAATGGACGCTCGTGCAGCGCAAAGGTAAGAAACGTTTTCTCCAGCAAGCGCCGGTGATCAGTTCTTCTCGTGAAAGGACGAGGAGGACGCCGGCGGCGAGCGGCGGAGCGGCTGCGAAAATCACGGATCGGGATCAGCATGCAAATTCAAATTTCAATTCTTTTCTTGGTGCTACTGGACACAAGGTCCAGTTTGGCCCATCTGCTCGCGCTTGGGCTGGGACAGGCCACAAGGGCCTACCGGTTCGGATGGTGAATGTAACAACAAAAGGCACAAGGCCCAGATTACTTTTGTCCTCTGGGGTTTTAGGCTTACAGAATCGAAAACCTAAGCGATTGTTTTCTTTCGCTCGTCGTGCTCCTCTGCCGGCGCCATGAGACCATCGCTCCTTTGCGGCGGTCGTTATGGCAGGAAGAGGCTCGGCCAATGGTGGCTATCCACCGGATGGCGGTGACAATTATGGAAACCAACCTTTAGGGAGGCAAGGCTACAGAGGTCCGGGTTTCAATGGTGCTAGGGTTGATCGCGGCGGTAACTTTGGCACTAGGGGACATAATCGCTCGGTAGGCCGGACTGGCTATGGAAACTCGGGAACACAAGGGTACCCGCAGCAAAACTTCCGTGCCTCTGGACCTAGTAATTTTGAAAGAGGAGAGGGCAGCGGAGCTGCAGATTATCGTGGGCCTCAGTCTGGAGAATTCAGAGGTAATTTCGGATCCTATAATGAAGGTACCTATGAGAGGGGTAATAGAAATTTTCAAGGGAACATGCCATACAACAATAATCAGAGGTTTAGGAACAACCAAGGGAACTTTGGGTCAGCTGGTCAAGGCCGTGATGCTGCTCAGGGGAGGGGTCGTTTTAATCCACGGAATGGCAGGATTAATTCGCAACAAGCTGATGTTGTTACCAACAATAATCTCAATATGGAGTCAGATCGAGAGGCTGGGGTTTCGGCACAAGCTGCAGTCTATAGACCGAAAGAGGTAGGGAGTTCAGGTGAGCAAAGACAGGCACAGGATGCATCCAAATCTGCTGATACGACTCAGCAAGTTAAAGCAAAAACCAAACAGGACAAGACCCTGTGCTTTAGGTGCAATCAGACCGGAACATTGGGACTGATTGTACAGCTATTCTTTGTGTTTATTGCGGATCATCTTTTCACTCAGATGAGGCATGTCCTCTGCCAAAAATGCCGAAACCCACAGCAGTTCTTTATGGGATGGCGAGGGAGTGTCTAATGTACTTCAAGGTGAACAAGTCCGATAATCTGCGTTTAAAAAACAAGAGTGGTAAAGTCGGTAGGATAAGGATAACTGGAGGGAAAGTGTCAGCTCCCCAAGTTCTCAAGGAGCTTGATTGGTTGGTACCAGGAGATCACGCATGGGAGATATATCCGGCTGGGGATACTGATTTCAGAGTGGTGTTCCCCACAAAGGCTGATTTTTCAAGGTTGAAGAGAATAAAAAGTATAGAGGTAGAAGGGTCTGATCTGTCTATGCATTTTGAGGATTGGTCCTCCAAGTTGTTTGACAAATGGGGCCTGTATGACATCTGGGTGCGCATCTCGGGGTGCCCTGAGCCTCTTTGCCGTGACTACCTAGCTCTCTTTGCAGTTGGGTCTCTGATAGGGGAGACCAAAGAGGTAGATATGAATTTCACTAGGGAACATGGTGTGGTACGTGCAAGAGTGACTGTGCTAATCCGGAGGGAATTCCGAGATCACTGGACTTCTTATATGAGGGTGAGGGGTACGGCGTTCTGTTTGATATCGAGGCAGAAGATGGATCTATAGTGGCCGCAGGTGACTTTGTTATGCACGATCTAATGTTGATGGTGGAAACAATGGTAAGGACAAAGAAGATCAAGAGAAAAAAGAGGCACCGGAAGGAACAAAAGATGCTACAACTGATAAAACCAAAAGCAAACCCGGAGATGGGAAAGATGATAAGGTGGAGGCAATGGAGACGGATGACAAGCCTTCTGACTCCATTGAGCATATTCAGTTTGGAACTATCCCTCCTCCTGCATGCTCTCCTAAAATGGGTGCCAATGCACAAGTTACACCAATTCAGTTTGGGACAATTGGCAAGCCAAGATTTCTGCTATTCGTACTTGTGGTTCTGTTCCACGGCGTTTGTGGGGTGACAGGGTGGAGGATGATGAGGAAAGCCTCCCTTCCCCGCTTGCAGCTTCGGCACCCCCTTTTTCTCGTTACCAGGAAAAAGCTTGCTCGGAGGTTTTGATCACCGCGGCGGCAGAGAACTCTGTTTGCTCTGCCACGGTTGAAACAGGTATGACGGATACTGATCAGAATAGACCGCAGTCGGTGGTCTCTGTCCCCTCATCTACAGAAGCAGTGGATCCTCGTTCTTCTGTTATGATAGAAAGCGCAGACAACAACACTATGACTGACACACAAAAGTTTGTAGCGGCTGTAGCTCGGAGGTTCTCTTTGGAAGGTGGCATTGCTGTGACTCCTCCATCGCCTCATCCTAGGAGGCCGACTCCGTCACCTCAATGCTCACCCAGGAGGCCTTCGTCATCTATCTGCTCGCCGAGACAGCAAGGTTCGGCGTCACCTACTGATGCAACACACAAGGTCAATGGAGGGTCCCATCAGTGTGCGAGCGTTACTTCTGTGGAGGCTGTTGGTTATGATACCCCACCACCGCGCGGCGTGGTACTGGTGTGTTTTTGGGTGGGAGATTCTCGGAGGAGGAAGTTATAGCTTATGGTGGCATACCGGAAGCTCAGTCCAACAAGGTGCGATCAAGCTCGCGCTTAATGGCCCAAGCAAATGCTGATGATACGCAATTGGCCAGGGCTCAGAAGAGGCTTCAGGAACGTGATGATCTCGGGCTGACAGGTAATTCATCGACATATTCCAAATTTACCATTGCTTCTTTTTCCGATGACGTAGTAGTTGCCAGGGCTGAGAAATTGGGAGTTTCGTTAGGGGCTTCGCCTAGTCAGGTGCAAGTTCTGTAGCTACAATCAAAGAAATCAATTTAAACCGTACTCTGGTAGTGCTTAAGAAGAACGAGGATCATATGAAACAAGTGGATAGCTCTACGGGTAAACAAATTTTAGATGAAGCTTTACAACTTAGTACCGACCTTGAGGAAAAGATTTTTCTGGTTCGGAAGGTCACGAGGACCTAGATGTTCCAGAAAATCTCAAACCAAGGAAAAGAACATATAACAAGAAAAAATATGATTCCTCCCCGGTTCGCCGTAGCGTTAGATTAAAATTTAAATCTAAAAAATGTTGAAAGGTAGCTTTTGGAACAGTGGGGGTTTTAGAGATACGGCAAAACATTTGGTAGTTTCTGAAACAATTCGAGATTTCAAGCTAGATTTCTTTGCAGTCTTAGAAACTGGTCGAGATAATTTTAGTGCACCGTTCCTCAGAAATTTGGCAGGAGGCCTTGATTACATGTGGTATTGCCTACCTCCACAAGGGAGGTCTGGAGGCATACTTGTCGGTTTCAATGCTCAGACCATCAAAGTTAAGAAAATTGTGCCGGGTGATAGATGTGTTAAGTTTCACATAGTGTCTAAATTTGATAATTTTGAATGGAGTATGGTAACAGTCTATGGTGCGGCACAAGATGCACAGAAGGGAGAATTCTTGGCAGAGCTAGTTCGCATTTGTGAGAATGAGACTTTGCCGATTTTGGTAGGGGGAGATTTTAATATTATTAGGAGACAAAATGAGAAAAACAATGATAATTTTAATGACAGATGGCCGTTTATTTTTAATGCAATCATTGAAAGCCTGGATCTCAGAGAAATTGATCTCTCGGGTAGACAATATACTTGGGCAAATCGTCGGCCTAATCCTACTTACGAAAAATTGGACAGAATTTTGACAAGCGTGTCCTGGGAACAAAAATTTCCGTTGGTGAGTGTTAGAGCTCTCACCAGGGCAGGTTCAGACCACACTCCTTTGCTTATTGACTCCGGTGAACAAGCTCACTTGGGCAATAAAGCAAATTTCTCTTTCGAGCTCTCTTGGTTCAAAAAAGAAGGTTTCATTGAAATGGTGTCCAAAGAGTGGACATCTATTACGACGGGTAATACTCCTTTGGAGGTATGGCAAAACAAGATTCGCCACCTTCGTTCTTTTCTTCGTGGATGGGCAAAAAATCTAAGTAGCGCATATAAGAAGGAAAAAGATAAACTTCTTAATACTATTGATCTACTTGACATCAAGCTGAATCTGTACTCTTAGATGCATCCGAGAGAGAAGCTCTTAGGGATGCAAATCAGAGATTAGCAACTTTAAGGAGAGAGGAGGAGGCTAAATGGGCACAACGAGCAAAAGTAAAACACATTCAGGAAGGGGGTGAAAACACTAAATATTTTCATCTCATTGCAAATGGGAAACATAGACGTAAACGGATCTTTCATTAGAGCAAGAGGAGGGAACTATTATTGGGCAGGAGAATATCAAAAATTATATCACAAGTTTCTATAAAAAATTATTTGGGAAATCGGTTGAGCATCATGTATCTCTAGTGGAAACCGAAATTGCTGATATTCCACAACTTTCAGCAGAGGAAAACGAGATTCTTACATCTAACTTCATAGAGAAGGAGGTGTACGAGGCAGTCATGCAAATGGAGAAAAACAAATCACCAGGACCAGATGGGTTCCCAGCAGAATTTTATCAGAAATTATGGGGCACTATTAAAGGGGATTTAATGAACTTGTTTACAGCCTTTCAAAGGGGCGAGCTACCCCTCTTCCAACTTAATTACGGAAATATAATTTTGTTACCGAAGAAAGAAAACGTTGTTCAGATTCAGCAGTATCGCCCCATTTGCTTGCTCAACGTTAGTTTCAAAATTTTCACCAAGGTGGGAACAAATAGAATTACGGGGGTGGCACACAAGGTGATTAGACCAACTCAAACTGCTTTCATGCCGGGGAGGCATATCCTCGAGGGGGTTTTAGTCCTGCACGAGACTATTCATGAACTTCATAGGAAGAAAATGGATGGTGTCTTATTAAAAATAGATTTTGAAAAAGCTTACGACAAAGTACAGTGGCCTTTCCTACAACAAGTGTTACGGATGAAAGGCTTTGATCCTAAGTGGTGTAAATGGATTGAACAATTCGTTAGCCGAGGGAGTGTTGGTATTAAAGTGAACGATGATCTAGGTCATTACTTCCAAACACAAAAGGGCTTGAGGCAGGGAGATCCACTCTCTCCCATCCTCTTTAACATTGTGGCGGACATGCTTGCCATAATGATTGCGAGAGCTAAAGAAGATGGACAAGTAGCAGACTTATACCCCACCTAGTAGATGGAGGGGTTTCTATTTTCAGTACGCTGACGATACTATCTTGTTCATGGAACATGATTTAGACAAGGCATTAAACATGAAGCTCATTCTATGCATCTTTGAACAACTCTCTGGTTTAAAAATCAATTTCCACAAAAGTGAGATCTTTTGTTTCGGAAAAGCTAAGGATGTAGAAGAACAGTATAAGTTACTATTTGGATGCGAGTCTGGGACTTACCCGTTTAAGTATTTGGGTATCCCAATCCATTTCCGTAGGCTAAAAAATGGAGAATGGAAGCCGATAGAAGATCGGTTTGAAAAGAAGTTAGCAAGCTGGGCTGGCAAACTGTTGTCCTACGGTGACCGATTAATTTTGATCAATTCAGTTTTATCGAGTCTTCCTATGTTTATGCTATCTTTCTTCGAAGTACCTGTAGGGGTGCGGAAGAGACTAGATTTTTTAGGTCTCGGTTTTTCTGGCAAAGTGATGGACACAAGCGTAAGTACAGATTAACTAAATGGAATATTATGTGCCGGCCGAAAGACCAAGGGGGCCTAGGGATAGAGGTTTTGGAGATAAAAAATAAATGTTTACTCAGCAAATGGTTGTTCAAAATTTGTCAGAAGAGAATGGAGTATGGAAAGAGTTAATTGAGAACAAGTATCTCAATTCAAAATCATTATCTCAAGTAAAGAGCAAACCCTCCGACTCTCCCTTTTGGAAGGGACTTATGAAAGTGAAGGATGAGTTTTTTGACAGGGGTTCTTTTGTAGTGGGGAATGGCGAGACAACTAGTTTTTGGGAAGATACTTGGTTGGGGGACAAGCCCCTTTCAACGCAGTATCCCTCCCTTTATAATATTGTCCACCACAAACAAGTTTCGGTGGCCGATGTGTTGTCCCAGGCGCCTCCGCCAAACCTAGGTTTTAGGAGGGCTCTCACGGGCAATAAGTTGGTTCGATGGCTGCACTTAGTAAACCGATTAATGCAGGTCAATCTAACGGACCAAAAAGATGTTTTTAAATGGGGGCTCACCAATACAGGTATTTTTACGGTCAAATCCTTGTATCTTGATTTCATGAGTGATCATACAAGGTTTTACGCAAGTATTTATGGAAGATGAAAGTACCTCTAAAAATCAAGATTTTTATGTGGTTCTTATACCGTAAGGTGATCCTCACCAAAGATAATCTAGCTAAGCGTAATTGGAATGGGTGTAAAAGATGTTGCTTTTGTGATCAAGATGAAACAATTCAACATTTATTTATTTCCTGTCCTCTTGCAAAGATGACTTGGCGCATCGTTCATATGGCTTTTAACATTCAACCTCCAACTAGCATAACAAATTTGTTTGGTAATTGGTTGCAAGGAGTCTCAAAATCAGAGAAAGTTCAAATTCGAGTTGGGGTCTGCGCCTTGCTTTGGGCTATTTGGAATATCCGGAATGATTATATCTTTAACAGGGCAAAGAAAACTTCTTTTATGCAGGTTATTCCGATGGCTACTCACTGGATCCGTACGTGGTCCTACCTACAGTCAACGGAGAAGCGAGACGCAATGGATTTTGGGTGCAGCCGCCTGGAATCAATCGCGTCGGATCTATATTCCCAGTGCAGCTGGCGTTCTGATCTCAGGATAACATGTTAATGCAGAGCCATTTGATGTTGTCTTTATTTTTTAGATGGTTGATTCAGGTCGCAACTTTGTGTGACCCATGATGTAATCTGCTTGTAAGAACTACCAACTTTTAATAAATTTAATAAAAGCCGCATGCATCACATCGATGCAGAGGCTGGGACTGCCCCTTTTCAAAAAAAAACACCGCCCATTCACGTGTTCGGGTCCCGTCGACTCGATCTGGTAGCCAGGCAATCGAGATTTTATTGAATTTCGATCTGTTGGGGAGGCTAGGAGATCCATTGGGAAAGGGCAGCGCGTCCGTGTCCATGCCTCTCCATGGTGGTGTCGAGGAAGGTGATGCCGGCTCTGCTACTTCTTCGCCTCCCTGCGCGCCCACTCCAGGCACACTCGCATAGATCTTCCTCGGAACACAGGTCAAATTTTGATCCGTCCTATCTGTAGCTCCTTCTGCACTTGCATAGGAAGAGATGAAATGATACTATAAAAATTGCTATCGTATTCGTTTCGTGTGAGCACGGTGTGGGTCGCACAATTAAGGCCTTAAGGGCTGGCGTTGCTTATGGAACATTCATTAATTCCTAAATATGTGGAATCATAATTCATAACCTTCTGCCTCAGTTTGCTCAAACCATTAGGTTTTTTATACTGTTTTTCATCAAAGTTTACATTCTCAATAAAAATGTGGTTTCTGAATAAATGGCGAGAACACCAGGGCTGAATCTTCTGTGCTTCCACGATGACATTCTACCTATATGTGTTTTGTCAGGGAATCCAGGGCAGCAACCACTTGTACTCCATGGCGGCAGCTGGGCAATCAAAAGGTGCAAATTCTACCTTCCTTCTATCCGACAAGCAATCACTACTTAACTCTGACGACGAGTGAGAACTCTTCGAACTTCGATCTCTAGACACCAAAATAGAGGACTAGCTAGCCGGTGTTTTTGATCCATTATGTGGTTCTCAATCCTGTTGTTTTTATCCATTATTTTGATATGTTTTTTCACCTAAGATATTTTATCAATTTCAGTTTGTTTCCTATCGGAGATGCAAATAATAAACCTACTGTTTAATATATTTACATCAGAGGGTGGGATGGGGTGGGGGGTAGCCTAGACCATTCTGGTCTATGTACATGGGAATTACCAAAACGAATTAAAAGTATAGACGGAGAGTTAAAGTCCGCAAAAAACCTTGGTGCTCCTCACACACCCTATGGAGGAGTGTAAGATCACTCTGAACACCACGAAGCCAGTCACTCCTGTTGGTGGGGACCTTGTCGAACCTGTATTTATTTCTTTGCTTCCACAAGTTCAAGGAGCCTAGATAGTTTGAGAGAAATGGCAGATTTATCTTTGTGCGGATGATGAATAGGCTGTGGTGTTTATGTGTGTTCTTTGTTTGCATCATGGTTACATATTTTGTTCCATTTTTTTTTTTTTTGCACTTTGTTTTAGCTTATGTGGTTGTTCTTCCTGGAAATTAACTACAGCCGCCTGTGTTATCCATGTTTACCTTGTTCTGAATATTAATATCTCCTTCTATTTTGTATATAGATATCGGATTTTCCGAAGTGGGGTATCATGTAAGGATCGAACTAGCTGATTAGATATCAGTTTGTTATGGTGGAAGAGAAGGTGAGCCGTTTTAATTCTTCTTGTGCAAAAGAGATGTTTGTGTAGCCTAGTTGTAGCATTTGGAGACAAAACTGAGATTACTGTATGTGCATTACCAGGATGGACATCCAGGCTTCCGGTTGTTCGTCCTTGAAAGTGTAGTGAAGCTAAGATAAACAAGCACTATATGATTATGGTTGTAGCTTCTTTTCAGTACAAAATTTTGTAGTGTGATGAAGGCTCAGTACCCTCTAAACCGAATGTAAAGAGTATTGGTGTGTATAGTTTGCTCGCATGGCTTATTTTCATTAGAAAAACTAGGAAAAGTGCCCGTGCCTTGCAACGGGGAGAGCAAAAAATGTTACACAAAAGCAAAAAGCATCCGGTTAGTAAATAAAGAGAATAAAAGAGTGTGAATAAAAATATATTGCACACCATGTGTGTGGTTAATCAATTGCCGA
This sequence comes from Poa pratensis, assembly GCA_947311845.1. Taxonomy (NCBI): domain Eukaryota; kingdom Viridiplantae; phylum Streptophyta; class Magnoliopsida; order Poales; family Poaceae; genus Poa; species Poa pratensis. The sequence continues at coordinate 54,235,922 of CAMZMU010000074.1, forward strand.
TTTCCCCGCATGTTTTCGAGCCTTCAACGTTATCTCTACTCCTTTGACGGGACATCGCTGCTAAGCATCATCCAATGACCCGGATGGACGGCCAGCGGTCACGGACATCGGAGGCGTAAGGCCAGCGGAATTTAGATATTAATATATTATTTTGCACACATAATATTATTAAATATTCTATACTCTGAATACTCTGAAGACGCAGGAACTGCACTGATCCAAATCGAACGAGCAGGAACTGAACTGATCCAAAAACAAGCTAGCAGGGAGACAGCTACAGCCTCGCCGACGACATCTTCTGCCTCCTGATCCCTTGATTACAGTCAATTTTGTACTAATTCAGGAAAACTGAGACGGACAGGGAGCGAGAGGCACAGGGCAATCTCCAATCAACTCCATTGCAGATCAACACGGATGCTAGAAATTCACCTCGGCGGACGGGAGCGGGGACTGGAGCGGCACGGGCGCACGGCCCTGAAGGGGCCGCTGACCCTGCCGGGCTTGGCCTGAGCGGAGCCCTCGACGACGTAGCTGCAGCGCCTGCCGTCCACCTCCTCGAGGCAGAGGACCCCGTCCACCGTGGCCGCCGGCGCCGACAAAATCGTTCCGCGGCAGGGAGAGAGGAGGGAAGCGAGAGAGAAGGGAGGGGATCACCTCGGCGTCTCCGCCGGCGCCGCCGTCCCCAGGTTGAGCTCGCCTTTTTCCGTGAGCCGTCCCCAGGTCAAGCTCGCCTTTTTCCGCGAGCGAGGCAGGGAGTCGCAGGGGCGGGCGGCTCAGAGGGAGAGAGGATGTCGCGAGGGCGGCGCGTCTCAGAGGGAGTGAGGAGGTCCCGAGGGCGGCGCATCTCAGAGGAGAGAGGAGGTCGCGAGGGTGGCGCAGCTCGGAGGGAGGAAGTAGCGGCCGGCGCCGCCGTTTCGCGAGGCAGGGCTCCGAGCTTGGAAAGATTTGAGGCGAAAAAACGGTTCAATGGCATAGGTGCGTAATATGTAATTTGGTGGAGGGTAAAATCGGAAAGAAAAATGACGTATCACAAGAAACCTTAATACTAGGTATAGAAAAATATGTGGTTTGACCCTCTAAACCTAATGCAAAGAGTAGTCATGTATATAGCTCAAGGTGGTACCTTCTGAGAGATTATAATTCATGGATCTATAAATTATAGGCTACTAGACATTTTGATAAAAGAATCTAGAACATACACTCGAACAAACATCTCCATAAATGTTTCCATGCTACATTAATTGTGGGGTTATACACAACGTTAAATGGATCCATGCAATTGTTGGACCCTTGGTGATTGACGAGCTTATATGAACAAATTGTGTGTTGATTGTTGAACCAAGGATGAAAGGACAACCGGAAAGATTTTAGGACAAGGTTGTTGGGGACATGCTATTGTATAGTTCATGGAGATTAAACCAGCAAGAGATAGGTAGGTTTCTTGCCACTGAACATAGTTGAGGCCTGATTCACAGGATGGACAACGGTTTTCGGAATCACTCATCTGGCTCAGAATTTGCCTCAGTTTGCTTGCATCTCAGATTTCTTTTGTAGTATTTTTTTCCAAAATAATGCCTACACCTAGTCCGTAATTGATATCTTACTAGGAAAAATGCCCGTACGTTGCAACGGGAGAAAAAAATAGTGTTGTGCGTTGCTAGGGGACACAAAAATAATAAACTTAGAATCCACTTGGTTTCATTTCATGGCACATAATCGACGTCTTAGTCTTAGTCCTATCGGTGAAATATTTCGGTAGGGAGAAAAAAAAATGCTTGGTTAGTCTTTTTTTACCCGATTTTACGATGAAATCTTAAAAAAAATCACATAAAATATTCGATATTTCAAACTTAAATTTATAATATTTAAAAATTACACTGGAGCACAAAAATCAATGCTCGAAATATTCCTCTTTTTAAAAAATTAGTATATTTAAAGATGTACACTCAATAATAGACTGCTCGTTTGTTGACATGGTCTCCTTCCTGTCCCTCGCGCCTGACGCTGTCGCCTCGCAACCCGACCTAGACAACACCGTCAACGCCCGAGCTCCCTCCGTGCCAGCGCCCAGCTCCGACCACCACACCTCCTGGACCCTGAGGTGGAGCACCTCAACAGCCAGGCGTGCTTATTCCCTTCGACCACTTCGGTCCATGCCCTCCCTACGCGCTGGTGGGCGACTCTGCGAGCCCGTCGCCCTGCTCCGCCCGAGCATCGCCACGGTGTAGCAGTGAGGAGCTGGATCAGTGGCCGGCCCTAGGGAGAAGGATAGAAGGGCGTCGAGCAGTGCCGGAGGGAGGGGCGGCGAGCCTCAGCCCTCTGTCCCGGTCGGTGCATGTTTCATGTCGAGGTCGCCCACGTATGGCTGAGCCAAGAATTGAACTGAGCCGGGTCGAACAAATAAGGTATAAAAAATTTAGGGAAAAAAACAAGTGTATTCAACACGCAGATGGGGCGCGGGACACCGGCCGCCGGTAGATGAAGGGCAGCGTGGGCGGGGCTTCGCGTGGGCAGTGCAGGGCGGTGACAAGCCGTCGAACCTACCTTCCGCGATGCAAGTGACACTATTGGCAGCGTGGCGGGGCGGAGTGATGGAGGTAGGGGCGCAAATGCAAAACAAACCGGTGTAACTTGTACTCCCTCCGTTTAACAATATAAAATATTTTAGGTGCAACACATATTGCCTAGATTCGTATCAAAAAGAATGTACATGTAGACTAAAATATATCTACCTACATATATGTACATGTGAACGTGGAAAAATGTCAAAACATGTTACACTGTGTAACAGAGGAAGTACATATGTGGTTTAAAGCATTATATTTTCTAGTGTTCCCCAAAACAAGATAGCTAAGCAAAGCACCTTGATGGATGGACGGACGGACGGGGCACATGCATGCGTATCAGCGTGTTTCGTAATGTGCTGCTACAGTGGCTGGGTATTCCTTGTAATTTATTTTTTTGCTCTAAATACAATATATTAAAAAATAGTATGGAAAAACAAGGGGATTTTTTTGGGGCCCTAAATACACTATATGAACAAAATAGTACGGGAAAACAAAAATAGTACGCTAGCTGTTAGGGTTTGAGAAAGATGAAGCAGTGGTGATTTTCCACTGCATTCTTGTTTTCGTACACAGCTGGCTGCTTATTTGGGCCTTTATATTTTACCTATACAATAGGCCCATGGCCCAACACCATCTAACTGTCTTCTTCGTTGACTCGTCCCAAAGCCCTCGCTCGTCCTCTCCTCTAATGGTGTCGCGCCGCCGGACATCAGAACAGAGGTTTTCCTCCGCCGCAATTGAAGAGCCGAGGCGGCCGCCCTCCACGCCCACCTGGTTACGCCGCCACTGTGCCGCAATGTGTATACAATTTTTTCTGCTCCAAATCTTGGGTATTCACGGGAATACAGGTGCATACCCGGCGCCGCCCCTGTGCTGCTAGTGCTTGGTGTGAATAATCACTTGCTCAGCGAGGACCAGAAACTGGTCAGCATGTGGACCAGGAGGCAAACGTGCTACACACCGATCTGAGCCGGGTCGATCAACCAGGCTCGACCCCTTACTGACTCCGCCCCATACAGCGACGTCGCCGTGAACGACGACGCCTAGGCCGCAGCGGCCGCCTCGTCCGGTGATCCTCCCTCCGCCGCGGAGCTTGCTGTCTGCGCCTGATGCATGTAAAATGCATACATGAACTTTGCACTATATCACTCATATTCCAATCATATTTACATCATATAAGGGTTATACCACTGTTATTTAATGATTTTAGGAAATAAAATAATTGTTTCCTATTTTTATGGAATTAACCCTGCAAAGGCAGAAAACCCTATTTCTTTCCTATTATGTTTCAGGGACCTAAACGACGTCATAAAAATCTGGAAAAATACAGGCGTCATTATTTTGGAAGGAGTAAGACGTAGGAGCGAAGGAATCAAGCAAACGGAGGGCGGAGGGCCAAAAGGGGTGGCCCACGCGGCCACTGTACCTGGCCGCGTGGGGCCCACCAACTTGGCCCTCGAGGCTCCGCAGCCGTCGATCTTTGCTCCACCGCCTTCGTCTTGACCTAAAACGCCTATAAAAGAAGTCACACGGCGTTCTCGAAAACAAGCGCTGCCGAAACACAGAAATATCGAAAGAGAGATTTGGAGCTGCAGATTTGAGGGGGAAAACTCCGACGAGGCGCTGCTGGGGTGGTCTCCACCTTCTCCAACGACTTCTCCACCCCTCTGGACTATGGATTTGTGGTGGTAACTTATGTATCTCTCATCTCTTTGAGCTTCGCTAATTAGTACCGTATGAGCTGCTGAACATGAGTACGGTCATCTATGTAATTTTTATGGTGGATATTGTGGTATGAGATAATTTGTTATGCATTTACTGTTGTGTTGGAACTTTTATGACTTTTCATACTTTGATAGAATATTGTTCTTTAAGAAGTACGATGTATGTGGGTACGGGATGGCCGATGTGACACGGCATAGGTATTGAGTGACACAGTACCGCCCAACATCCTTTATCTGGGGGTAAAAAGAAAGAGTATGATGTGGGAGTGACAACAACCATGCTAGCTTTACGGGGGTGACATAGCACACAAATGAGTATTTCTTTCAACTATGTGTTTTAGGACATATAGCCGTCATTAAAAGCTATCATTAAAATATGAAAATTGTGTGTACTTTATCTATAACATGATGATCACCGTAGATGAGAGAGAGGATTAAGTGAACCCATGAACTCATGTCCATTGTTCCTATAAGAGAAAAACTTTGTCTTGTCCTCTTGCATTAAAGAGGATTGGGACACTTTTATATTCTTGTTTTGTTACATTAAAGTTCCATCCATCAAATCAGCCACCTTGTTCATTAAACTTGTTTAGTGCATAATCAACTAAAACTTGTGACACTTTAGTTGTAGAGAATAGATAACTTTTCATTCTTGATCCTACGGATCGATACCTTACTTCCACATTGAGAGGTGTTACAGTGATCCTGCTCTTGGGGGTTGTTCAAGGTATAATTTGGCTGCTATATTTTTCATAAGCCAAATTAAATGATGGTGCTTAGATTATCAGCTGACATATATATTTAAGCCTGTTGTTTAGTTTGAAAATGCAGCGCCAGGAGCAAACTATGGATTATTTTCTGGACTAGCGGCTGCCGAGGACAAGTCCTGGATGAATACCCAGAGCTGCGCTAAGTTAAACTGTAGATATCTAGGACAAGTCCTAGCAGGGTTCGGTCAAGTATCAGGCTGAAGGCGTATTGTAAGTTGATCGATCATGTAGGGCAAACACACCAAGGTTTCTATGTTTATTCGATCGTACGTGAATATTCTATTCAGCTTACGAACCAAGCAAACGATCGGAGACCTACCCCTGTACGCCAAAGACCAGGCTACCTCTGTATATAAGAGGTACTAGGTAATTTAGCGCTGCGACACGCAGCGCCCGTTCAATTGTACTGGGTTCTGTATATTTGGTTGGCCAGTAAGTGCTTCTGTCGTGAATGACTCACTGATCAGCTCAGCTTTCTTAACTTCAAACATTATAAGACCTTCTTCTTCGACATCGTAGGTCTCATCTCTTACTATGGCTGACACAATCATTTCTTACCTACTGTAGTGGTGATGGCTGGCGAAATGAAATTATGTCTACCTCTTGAATGTTCCTGTAGTAAAGCTATGTCTTTGCCGATTATTATACCAGCATCATCACCATAGAGCATAAATCGGCCGGTCACTGGCTTATCTTCGACGGATTGTTCAATGTCTACAACATCTACTGAGAGCTTGTACCTATGTGAAATAGAAGCCATGCTGATTGGAGGCTATGAATTGTTCGGTGTGACTAAATGTTAGTGTAGATTATACCTTGGTGTATACCCTGAACTCGAACATCTGCGACATTTACGTGAACCATCTTGCATTTTCGTCCCACGTAGACATTTCTTGCAAGAGTAGAACCACCAGTCTTGTGGTTCGTTTACTCCAGTGACAAGTATGCAGAGCTTTTTTTTTTTGCCTGAAATTGTAGACAGGAATAACGTTAAAACAAAATGTTTGTCAAGTGTGGTACTTTGATGGATTGCTTAGGCGGAAGCCTTACAATTATGTCATAAAGGTTGTCGCATGCTAATGCGGAGAGTGTTGTTTCTGTAGCTTCAGCTGTTGCATTGCCATGTCCATCACATTCAACCAAGTAATGTTGACTATGGAAGCTGCATGATAACGGAAAGCTGTCGGTATATAAAACTTGTGTATAGCAGTGCTAAGGTGTATACCAGTGTGTAAATTTACTAACTTGTTATGAAGAGCTTCAGTTTCAGGAATTGATGGATTGAATTGCCAGCGAGTCATAGAGGTGCTTCCAAATGCAATCAGTCCTGTGATATTATAGATAAGATTATAATTAACATGTTTGTGGAAGCATTAGCATGACACATGATTGTATGCAATATAAGTACCCAAGAAAAAGAAACCGTCATCCCTGTGAAAAGGATGACCATGTTATGGTCCGTAGATTCTTGATAGAGAGTTTCCGCTTCAAATTGTTCAGCATGTTTGCCCCCATAATGTTATAATAGCAGTCATATTACTTTTTTTTAAAGAATGTATGTGAGTACCGAGAAGTGCAAGTACATGCATATATGTGTAAATACTCTTGGTCGTACTTGATATCTTTTATACGGATTTGCCTTCTTGGATCTTGATTATTTGTAGATGCGGTAATGTTAGTTTGATGTATGGCCATTCCAATAGCATCTGCAATTTAATATAGAATAGTATGAGTATTTTGTACGGAAAGGTACCAACAGGTTGTATTTGATGTTACATGATTGTAATGGTACCTGATACATAAGTGTTATCTCATATACGATTTTCTAGCTCGTTGAATGTCTTGATGTTATACGCGTAGAAAGGAAAATCCTCAGGCTGTGGAGAAATTTCTGTTATTTTCGTGTTTCTTGCAAGCTTGATCCTGTAGAGATGGTCTGCTACTTTGTATCTTATTTTTTTGGCCTGTGACCATGAACTGCTCAATCTTGTAAACTGTATCCTCTTTTAGCTTTGCTCTGAACATATTCACTCGGTCTTTTCCTATGCACCCTTCAATGACGTTTCCCTGGAGGGAAGCATAAGAGTGTGATATAATGTCAATTTGTGGAATAAAAGAATGAGACAAAAGAGCTATCTATGTGGAAAACGAATTTCGGTTGCATGTCGTAATTGCAACAGATTCCTCTGCTGTAGGTATTGTATAAAGAAAAGTGATTTTAAAATGAGTGTTGCAAGATAATTTGCACAGGTGTTGGATCAGTAGTGAACATTTAAATTTCAGAAGAGTTCCAGATTGTAAACTGTATTGTAAGTATGCAAACTGAACATAATTTTAAAAACAAACTGTATTGTGTAGTTGTCTTGAATTCACTTACAGTAAAATGTTATGGAGCGTAAAAAAGTCAATTATATTGCTAACCTCATTGTAGAAAGGTTACCATAGATGTTCAAATGTAGGAGCGTATGCATATGTGGCGAAGTAATAGACGCACAGATTGTGCGAAAGTTTTTGCATATACCTGATTGTCAAGAAAAAGCAAGCCCAACTCGTACATTTCTTTGGCGTGGCTCCAATTTTTCCAAACTTGTATAAGCTTAACCGTCACATACGGTAATTTTTTTTCTGAGGGGATAGATCTTTTACCGATACTGTCTGCATGGCTAGAATAAGTAGGTGCAGAAAATTAATAAAGGGAAAAGATAAATTAACAAAGGGAGGAAAAGTTGTGTTTGTGTGTTTAATACAATTGGAAATTCAGTTTTATTAATAGAACAACAGGTGTGTGTCTATTAGCTTATGATTTACTCTGTGATAAAGTTCGGGAGACTGACATATTTCAATGACAGAAGCACCGCTAACTGAAATTTTTAGGGTAAAGTTACAGAGTTGGAAGTAGAGGATGGGAACGACAAAAAGTATAAGCAGGTGAGTGCACCGGGGTGTATAAGTAGTGTCATTCGTATGCAGGACTATATGCTGCCATGGAAGTGTAAATAAAACGGAAGAGCAGCAGCGTTAGATACAGACGGAAACTAAGCTGAAGACTATTGCGTTCATGGCGGACAGGAAATTTAGTCCAAAATAAGTGGGTATATAGCACCAAATTGGATCGAAAAATAGATGTAGAGAGAATGGATCTTAGAGGAAAATTACGAACGTACCTGTCCGTCTTCGAGAATGAGTAGATGCGGCCGATTTTGTGGAAGAGGGTTTCTGGTCGGCAGGAAATAATTCTTCGGCGGCGGCGCAGGTGGCGTATCTGATTTGCTTCTTCTGATATGAAGAAAATGTTAGCTATCCTGTAGAGTATAGGTCGCAGTGATAAGTAAAGAAATTAGAACAGATCTAAGCAACAATGGTAGATTACGATTGATTGAAGGTCGGGAGGGTGCAAGGCATGCGGATGAGTTGAGGCGATAGATCAATTGATTAACAGAGGAAGAAGAGATCAAGTGAAAAGAAGGGGATAAAACAGATTGACTGCAGATAAACAGAAGAAGGGAGCTCACCTCGAGAAATCCGGTCTTTGCTTACTGACGGAGGCGTTGGGTGCGGGCAAAGAGGAGGCAGGGGAAGCGTCTGCGCGCGGGGCTTCCGCCGTCCCCTCTTCCACGGGCTGGAGAAGCAGGCTGGGAGGGAGCGGGGCGCTGCTTGGCCAGGAGAACCACCCCGCGGTCGCGCCGCGGCCTCCGAACGACGCCGCCCGCGCTATGCCCCTCGCCATGTGGTCGCGGTCGCCGCCGCTGCCGACCGGGCGCGTCGACGCCATGCGGTACACGGAGGAGTAGATTAGGTGACTTGCGAACGTGGCGGAGCGAGCAGCGACGACGGCGGCGGTGATTCTGCTGCGCGGACGGCGTTTCCGCATGCGAAACTCGTCGGGAAGGGAGAGGCGACGACGGCGAATCCCGCCGTTGCCGTCGATCTGAACGGGGTGGTCCAGAGCGGCGAGGGAGAGCGTCGGCGCCGCCGGCGACTGCGGCGTCGCGCGAGAAGAGGAGAAGAGGAAGGAGAAGCTACGGTGCCATTTTTGCACGGAAGTCCTCAACGTTTCTCGATCCTTTGCGGGCGGATTTTTGCAAAATGTTCGTCCAGCGCGACGTGGCGCGACGCTATTGGTAGAAATTCGATTGCTACAGTGTTACTGTAGCAACACGACTTTTGGCGCTATCCAGGCCGTCGGACGCGTCGATCGGACGGCTGCTACTATTCAGGTGACGTGGAGGCTGGAATTGGAGGTGGATTCCACTAACTTTTATATATAGGGGAATATACTGCCGATTGAGAGAACCTCGATCAATCGATACACAAAAAACCAATCTATCTTTTTACGTACTGTTTCCTCCTTCATTTTTCTCCTTTGCCGAGCTCTAGTACCTCTAGGTGATCTTTGCCGTTTTGCGCTGAAAAGCGGCCGTCTTTCCTCTCTGAAATTGAGGGATTCTTTGTTACTTTGCTCGTAAAGCAATTGTTTTCGTCGTCACGAAAGTACGACGGTTATCGTGTTGTTGCGCAATTTTGCGTGGCAACACAATTGGCGACTCCGCTGGGGACGAAGAAAAACAAGAACATACACAAGATGGACGCCGCCGCCAAGAACGGCAGCGACTTCGACCCCGACAACATCATCGTCGTCACACTTGATGCTCTATCTGACGATGATCGGCGTGAGTTGGAACGTGTGCTTGAGGAAGAGAAAGCTGAAAAGATGAAGATGATGCTGGCTAGATTCCAGAAGACAAGGAACGGCATCGTCAAAAAGGTAGCTACGCCGAGTCCTTCTGATCTACTCGGTCGCTGAGTTAAAAAAGCCAACCGATGAAATAGCTAATCTTATTGATGTATCTGTAGCTAGTAAGTGTGGTTCGGATATAACAGACATGTCACGTACAATTACACAAGCTGTAGTTAGTAAGTTTGAAGAATTTAAGGAGCAGCTAGAAGATAGTATACCTCGTCAGGTGCGTTCAGTAGTGCTACAAATTAATGATGAAAATTCGGCTAAGAAGCCGATACCTACAGAAAGTAGCAGGTTACTTAATTTTTTTAGTCACACGCACACACCAGGTCCATCGGCTAGTACTGTTGCACCACATATTCATGTTCCTTCAAATAATAATCTAGGTACGCAGCATTATGCCCAGAATTATACTAGCAGTTCAGCCAATAATTTAATTGCCGGTGCTCTTCCTCCTGTTATTTCGACTTCGGTTGCACAAAATCACAATATCAATAACCGAAGTAACGTTTTAAACTCTAATTTGCAACAGCCTTTTTATCAAACAGTAGCATATAATACGCCACCGCTGCAGCCTGTCGGTACCGGGGTTCCATATGGGCCGGTACCCGATTCATATTTTAGTAGGTCTCCGTTGCAAACTTCACATAATCAAATTTCTATGCCGGAGTTTCTGCCGCAAGCTTGCATTACACCCACTCCTCAAACTAATAATTCTCCACAGCCAAATGATAGTTTTAAGGATCAACTCACGGGTATACTTAGAGAATTTGGTTTAGAACCTAAGGGTAGAGCACGTGCATATCAAAAACCATACCCTAATTATTTTGACTCTACACCATATCCTCGTGGTGTTAGAATTCCAGATTTTGTTAAATTTACAGGAGAGGATGGTAGGACAACTTTTGAGCATATAGGCCAATTTTTAGCACAATGCAGTGAGGTTGGCACATCGGATGTTTATAGAGTTAAATTGTTTCCTTTATCTTTATCCGGTATTGCATTTACTTGGTTCACATCCCTTGCTCCTAATTCAGTTTTAACATGGGCACAATTGGAGCAAAAATTTCAATGAATATTTTTATTGCGGTGAAACTGAACTTCGACTTTCGGATTTAACTATGGTTAGACAGAAACATAATGAGCAAGTTCATGATTATATTAGAAGGTTTAGAGATGTGAAAAACCGATGTTTTAGCTTGACCATAGCCGAAAAGGATTTAGCTGATCTTGCTTTTTCTGGGCTGCTCACTCATATTAAAGATAAGTTAAAAGGGCAAGAGTTTTTAGATGTTAATCAAGTTTTGCAAAAGGCTTTGGCACAAGAAAATCGGGCTAAGGAAATTAAACAATATAGCCGGTTTAAAGATAACAGAACTAAAGATAAAGATAATCATGTGGTTAATGCTTTAGATTTTGATAGTGATTCGGCTAGTGAGGATGATATTGATATATGTGCAGCCGAATGGGTTCAAGCGCCAAAGTCAAAACCTTTTGCATGTCCTGCTTTGAAACCTACACCTGCTAAAAGAGAAGAAATTAAGTATACTTTTGATGTAAGCAAGTGTGATAAGATTTTTGATATGTTACTGCAAGGAAAATTAATTAGGTTGAGAGAAGGTCATGTTATTCCATCTCTAGGAGAATTGGGTAAAAGATCTTATTGTAAATATCACAATGCCTTTTCTCACTCTACTAATGATTGTAATGTATTTTGACGGCAGGTGCAATCGGCCATTAATGAAGGTCGATTGACATTTACAGAGGATGCTAGGATGAAACTCGATAGTGATCCTTTTCCTATTAATATGATCGAGTTTGAGAACAAGAAAATGCATATTCGGTCGCATCAGACCGAATCCGCCAAAGGAAAAAATCTGGTCATTGATAATAATGCTGCATCGAGGATGATCAAGCCAAAAAAATCCAGAAGTAGGAGTGTGGAAGGTGAATGGAGGAAGGAGACAAGCTCCAAAAGTAAAGCCAACTGTTAGTATGCTACTAGAAAAATATACCTCATGCAGGGCTGGTAATGTGTTTAATCGGCTTGGAGGAGTTAACTTCCTAGGTCTCCTTCGGGACATCATGGCCATGATCATTGGAGAAGAAATGCATATGATCAACAGCCGTATTATCCAATGGAGCCAGTTTATTAGGGAGGTGCACCAGCTATGTATCCACAATTTCCTCCTTGGGGTTTTAATCTGTGGGCGCCATACCCTACAGGGCCAACAAGTTATGTTCAGCCAGATTGGGCTTATTCACGTCCTATGTAGTATTTTGAGGGAGGTTTTTCTTAAATATTTTACTTCCCAAGAAAGTACTAATATTGTGCAGGAAGAATGTGAAGAAGAGGATAAAAATCTAAGCTTGGGGATGTCCATGCAATCTCAAGAAGATGCTGAAAAAGATGAACAACTTGAGAATGAAGAGTTTGATCCCCCAACTTCACCATCAACATATGATAGTAACACTCAAACTCAAAAACCTTTTGTTAGTAAACTTATTGATAATAATGAGGAGTGTTGCTTAAATATGTTATATGATAATGCTTTAGATGATGTCCCTATGCTTATTGATAATCCTCCATGTTTATAACTTGTTACTACTTTATGTGAGGATAAAAATGATATACTTGCTGTTTGTGAAAATACTCTTACTAATAAGAGTTCTACTTTGTTCCTGAATTCTCCTAATAACACCATAGAGGAGAAATTTGCTTATGTTGAGAAATACTTATGTGGTTTGCAATTATCTTTAGTTCTAAATCTTTGTTGCAACCATGATATTAAACTTGATATTGATCTTAATAACTATTTTGAAAGAGGGAAGCATCCTAATTAATTCCAAAATAAATTTAATGATCCTCTTTATGTGCCTAAATTATCTAAATTGGAAGATCCTATTGGTTATATGGTTGAATATACTTCTATTACTTGCAACTATATGAGAGAGGAGGTGATGAGAACCCTCTTTATGCTACTAATAATTATGGGCTGCAAGTAACTACTGCTAATATGCATTGGAAAACTTCTATTTATTATGATTCATTCACATACATAATGCCAACGCATAGAAAGAAAGTTAGAATTCGCTGTTATTACTTTTGTGTTTTGTCTTTCTCTCTACTAGGTTTCAACTTGATTATTATTTTCATTGGCTTGAGAGCACAATGGGATCCTGGTATTATGCATGAAACACTTCTCAAAGATCAAGAAGGACAACCACTCAAGCTTGGGGATGCCAAGCCACCTCACTCCAACCTTCTTGATAACAAGTAAGTAAGCCTAGCTATATGGCTATAAAGAAAGCGCTTTGCGGGAGGCAACCCGGTTATTTTTATGTGTGATTTTCTTTGTGTCCTCTTGCTGTATCAAGAGAGTTTATTTTTAGTTTAGTTTCTGGAGTTTTTAATAAAGTGCCAAGTTTTACCCATTTTGGTCTTGAAAAGTTGTTTATAGCGTTCGGAGATTTTATTCCTACACAAATCTGTGCACGGTATGATTTTTAGCTCTTATTCTGTAACTCCGAATGAGCTCATATTTGAACTGTAGTTGCACCTTTTCATCCTCTGTATGCATGAATTTTTGCAGAATTTTTCGGCAAAGTTTGGTAGGGTAAAAAAAATACGTTTTGCTACAGCTGTTTTTCTGGACAGATTCTGTCCCATTTTGTTTTATGCATGTTTTGAACTTTTATCTTGAATCTTTTTGATTCAAATGAGTTTATGAGTAGACATACAACATAATATACTTTCTGGACATTCATATGATGTTTTGTTTAAGGATTATATACAGCAAGAAACCTATTTGTTTATCACTACTAATGCATATTGGGTTGCGCGTACAGTAAATTAAAAATTTCACGTATTGCTACGCAACCCTATTCCAGGATCTACTATCAAGATACATGCGAATACGAAGATCCAAAGATCTAGTTTAGTATACGTTACCAACACCGTAGATTGCGAAAGAACGTGTTGATGACGTAGTCGATGTAGCCGTTCGTGGTCTCTTCTCAACCAAGCCTGGTAGAGAGATTCCGACGCCTTCTTCTCCTTCGTTTCACCACCTTGTTCAACAGCTGAAGGGTGCAACGTCTATGACGAGGAACCCCTCCGAGAGCTTGCACACGTACACTGGAAAGGTTCAGCAGGGCTTCGCCATCCAAGCTTGAAGTCTGCTGATGTATATGAAGGTGGAGATCTCAACACATGAGAAGGAGAGAGAGAGAGAGAGATTAGATCTAGTCTAATCAGATAGGTCATCTCTAATTAGAGGTCCCTCTAATCCAACTAGAATAGATCTAAACTTGAGAGCTGACGTGAGTCAATTGTCTATCTAGATTGTGTGCAATTGCTTGTTCCCACAACTAGAGGGGTGTGGTTTATAAAGGAGCCCAAGGGGTAGGGAGACTTGGGAAGGAGGAAACCTCCCACTAGTCCAATTGGACAAGGGGAAAGTTTCCCCTTGCCCAATTCAGTATGGGAGGATGAGTTGGGGTTGCACCCCAACTCTCCTCCCCCTCTCCCTTCCTTGCACCGGTCGGCCGGCGGGTGGGGCCCACCTGGGCCGCACCGACCTAGGTAGGCGGGGCCCATATAGTTCGGCCGCCCTGCGCCACGCCTGACAGGTGGGGCCCGCCTGGCTACCGCCGCCGCCACGTGGGCCAGACCTGGCCGCACCCACCTGGCGGGTAGGGCCCGCCTGGCCGGCCGCCGTCGCCTCCACGTCGCCCTACCGTGGGCCTTCGGCCCACCAGGGTTCGGCCCGGGGTTTTCCCCCAACGGCGCCTCGGCCCACCACCACTTGGTGGTGTGGCCTTAATATTTTCCCGTAATTATTTATCAATTAAATAAATGAATATTTAATTAACACATAATTAAATAAATACTTTGTCATATTAATTCTTATTTGAATATTTCCTTTTACAGAATATTCACCGAATTAATTACTTATCATATGAAACACCTTTCATATGATCCGAGACACCTAGTGTTCACCGACAAAATGCTTCGGACAAATATATCCTCTCTTATAAACCTTCTCGGAATAAATCCGACCGTGATAGTAACTTCTATAACAAACTTTCTCTCAAACTTTCTCTCTTGACAAGGTATGTCATATCACGCGAGCACCATGCCGATGATATTGTCTCCATGTTCCAGACCAACCATATAACACAACTAACCAATCCTAGCTTAAGTGTGTCCACCCTACAGGTCCGATAACGGGTAGCTATAATTGGTTGGGAATCAACCAATCACCGGCCAGTGACAGTTCCAAGGACGGCATGTGTGGCTGCTATCGTTATGCGAATAACTCTACTATTGAACCTGTTGATTATCATATATCAATCTCATTACTCACGACACTGAACTTCACCCGAGAAATAGATCCGTGACGATACCATGAATCAATCAAGGATTGATTCACATCATCTTTGTCTATCTCGTTACCGGTAAGTTCCATTTACTCTTTGCCGTATTATGATATCCCACACAGTGTAACTTCACTGTGCATTGTCTGCAGAACGTAGTGGATATGTATATAATACCGAGTGGTCCCTGGAAGTATCTCTATTAACCTAGAGGAGTAATTTCCCATCTCAGAACATCAGGATACACACACACCTTTGAAGCCACCCAGCAACTGCCTTTATGGTCACCCTGTTACGGCCGTGACGGTTGACATCACCAAAGCAACTCCTCCAATATGCATGACCCCAATAACCTCATGGTTACAAGGACATGTTATACAACAACATTTCTGTGATAAAGCTAAGGACAAAAAGACTATTTAACGGAATCTCTTAGCATACCAACACTTGGGTGAGCCAGCCATATTATAGTCCAATAATATGCCATCCTTAATGCTGACATAAACTCTATGTCCATGACTAGGAAAAGCCGCGTCATCTGGCATTAAGAATTAGTCCATAAAAGAACTAGGGTACTTTTTACGTATTCATATTCTCTACACGTGCATGTTAGCTTTTCCTTAAATCACGCATTTAGAAATCACTGCAGTTATAGCATAGAGAATACGAATCAATAATGTTTGAATCAGATATACATATGTATAAATACATTGTCACATGTATAAATACATTGCCTTTTGGGCATATATCCAATAGTCTCCCACTTGCACAAACTGGCAATGTTTAGATTGCATAAGTTCAACATCTAGACAGATGTTCGGTGTTTTCTCATGCTCACCCTTCTGTGGTTGACATTGTCTGTTTAGTCCCTAATGGTGACTATGTGAACTTTATGTTTCTTATGCAAAAAGATATACATCTTTTCATGCATAACCTCAATTGATCATATGATCACTTGTAGCCTGGTTATTCTAGGCGAAATCCTGGAACCTTTACTAAGAATACAATTTCATTGTTTTACCAATTAGTTGTCTTCTTCGTATAGAACCACACCTAGACAACCCTTCGTCATGGAAGTTTTGCGCTCCCACTGTCTTTGCCACTTGTTGTAGATTTCGTAATATAGACTTAATGTTTTATATAAACATACCCAGCATTTGTGATGCACACAATTTAGAAAATTTCGTCATCTAATCCTTGTCTTAACCTTTATACTTATCTCATAAGATTTTCTAATGCAACTCTTACACTATGAGTATTTCTCACTTTTGAAGTAACTTATTCAAAATACACCTTATGGAGAATCCTCATCTTAATTGGAGTCAATTGAACTTTTATCAAATTCAACTTGTCAAAAATCAAGTTTGACTACTTTGATCCTAAAATTTCACATCTTAAGAAATTCCTTTATGATCAAGATTTGAAATCAATTGATCATGCTCACCACCGTATGAAACAGTCATGGTTCTTGCATATGAATTTCCTTAAACTTTATGAGAATTTACATTCTCTCGTATTTTGAATAATATTCAAAACACCCTCAATGAAATTTCCGCAACATTATATCTCATCAATATACGACAACTTCCATATATGATGTGACGAATATGTTCCAAATATGCATGTTATTAATTTCCTTTAATAACACTACACATTGTATCAAAACAAAACAATATATTCTATTACATTATTCGAACTTGAATAATATAACTAAGCTCCCACTGATTTAAATGAAACTATGACTTTCCTTTATTTCTTAAAACTCAAAACAAAACTTTGTTTCTTGTTTCCTTCTTTTAATATCACTAGTAATCGTGCCCGTGCAATGCACGTGTTAAATAACAAGATAATTCACATAAATATAACAAATAACACGTGTCATATCAGAGAGTATATTATCAAAATGAACAGACAGATGTAGTGTAAAATGTATTGTGGAGAGGATTTACAAATATTTGTTTCCATTGTAGAATCAATAGTCTGGTAAATAATCAGAACTCGTTTTGGAGAGTATTTGTGTAAACCAATGATTGTAACATGTTCAACACACTTCTATTTCTGGGTAAAATTAAATTATTCAACAATTCAAAGATGATGGTAAATTCCTTTTCTTAAGAGAAGTCTATTTATGCATCAAATCATAAAATCACCGGTTCTTAAGATACTACAGTCGAACAGAGATTGTAGGTCAAATAATATAGAGGTAAAAAATAATTCACCATTACTAATTCTGACAGATGTATGACACTCATCGTACTCCTTTGTAATCTTGATCAAATATTACAAAAGGAAAAAAATATGTAAAATAAAACCTGAACATCTGTGAGCAAATGCACCGCAACAATTTGTTTTGCCAAAAAACATTGGTTAGGTATGCTAGAATACCACCAACGAAGATCTGTATTGACTTGGGACTACTTATTGTTGCCATCGCTGTCTAGACAGTACATTTGAATATTCCTTTCAAGTCTGCCACTTCTGGTTGTGATTTTCAACTTAAGAATATCTCTAGCTAGCTGTACAGAATATAGGTATTACCGTTCTTCAGTCTACATCATGATCCTCCTCCAAGACCTTTGTTAAAAATTGGTGACAAATCTATATCCTCGACGCATCCTAGCACGCTTTGTCCTTCATGATCACAGAATCAGCTATAGCTTCCTTATGAAAACTTGTGGCGATTGGTTCTGCACAAACAAATGAGGTATATTTAGCAGACCATATCACTGCAGTTCCTAAAATAAAATAATCACTGAGATGAACACTACTTGCTCCAGCTCAAACAGACTTGAAAAACAAATGCAACAATCTCTTACTGATAAAAGTATGAAAGCAAATTGGTCGATCATCTCATAGGGGCAGATCACGAACTACAATGCTGGAACATTTTATTAAGGATAATCATATGTAGTCTTAACAAAAATGGAAGACGACACTAAGATGTCATAAAACAACAATGCAGCCAATATAATGCTATGCATGAATTAGTGCCCTGAAACTCCTATGTTGTTTCAATATGAGTTTGAAAAGAACAGTGCAGTGAGGAAAAAATTAAGATGCTCAGCTGAGCTATTTATGTATTGTTTAAGAAGCGGAGCTATTTAAACAAAGACGAAGCTTACTACTGCAGCATACAAGGGCTCAGCTATTTCTACATGTAAGAGTCCATCGAACAAATCACATGCTGCTCCTGCTAGCAAAATAAATGAGCGGGATTCTATATGAGTAGGATTACCGGTAAGTTTCTTGAGTTAGATAATTCCTTGAGCCTTGGTTCAGGCTCTTGCTGCATCCTTGAGTATTATGCACTGACTATATCTGAATTTCTGAGACATGCATAATCAGGCATGTAATAAAGAGGCACCTCTTCTCTGAGAGCGGACACCTACCTATAAGCAAATCAGAACCTGAGTGAACATAAGACACATCAAAACTGATATATTACTTGACAGACATGTACAACAGTGAAAATGAATCTGGACAAACATTATCAAAAACATGCGATTGATTGAGCTGAACTTGCCTAACAGAAACATTACTATTTTTTCAATTGATTTACAAGCAGTATGGTATTCACTCATACAGTATAGCTATTAAGATATCACTAAAAGCTGACTAAACTGATGTCAATTTAAGCAAAATACATTGGACAATTTACAGACAAACCTATGAAGTATAGCATCGCCTAAAATGACAATATCAAGTGACAATTTCTCTAGCTTCTCGTCTGCTATTCTTCTCTGCCTTATCAACTGCAGGTGAAATGAAATCTACCAGAAGTCACCTTGTGAACTTTTTCAGTATTATCCACCTGTAACACAAGACTAACAATGAAGAGTGAAGAATTAAGATCACAACCATGTATTTGGGACCCTTAATAGGATTCACTCATAGGATATCAGAACATGGGAATTAACTGGAAGACTCTCAACTGACCTACTATAGTGCAATACAAGCCCAATGATACTTCTAACAAAGAAAGTATGAACCGAGCGACAAAACCTGGCAACGTGCATCTATAAAAAATTAACTGATATTTAATAGCACAAACATCTGATAACAAGAAATCGCACAAACATCTGATCATTTAAGTAGTGCAGATCATTTAGAAGCCTATTGCTAGCTATAATATCAGTTCTGCCGACACAACCGCCTTGACTGTCTTAGAAACATAAAGTCAGTACGAAATCCTCACCTTCACAGCCTGCTCTGCAGACTTCCTAGAATGGTCGACATGCTCCACTCTCCTCATGTCGCTGTAAATCTTCATCGGGAAGGTGGCCACATCGCCAACGGCATACACTCCAGGGATGCTTGTTTCAAAAGAAGCATCAGTCCGCATGAAAATTTATAGGCGCATCAGACACTTTCATACAAGTAAAAACAAGTGAAAATGAAACTAAAGCAGTTCAACCAAGGTGGCAAAAGAGATAAATGCAGTAAGAAAATAACACACGCACAGGCAGCAAAGCGGCAAGGAAACGTATAGTTGCAGCAGCATAAACACTTTATTTAACCAAAACAATCACATACTCTTCTAGGCTGATACAGTGTTAAAGGGCAAATACTAACCTTGATTCCGCCTTTATCCTCGGCAACTTGGCCTTCGAAGAGAGTAGTGAATGGTCTGCCCCCAACACCAACAAAAATATCAGCTTTGAGCACACTGCCATCCTTTAGCTTCACTGCAGTGACCTGGTAAGCAAGGAAATAAACTTCGGAGGTAAAGACATGCACCCACGATGAGAACTGCACAGCTGATTCGGATTCAGAAGGCGTGTACATACATCACCATTGGCGTCAGCATCAAAACCAACAGAAACTGTACCCTTCACGATCTTGACTCCTTTCTTAGTATAGTAACTCTCGTAGAAAGCTGCAATTTCGGCGGTGAACAGGCGAGGCACTACAAGAAATGACAATGATGTTACAGCGTTGTAACCAAAACCTGTACGGGCTCAAACTGGGTGTCCAAATGCAGCTTCAGATGATAACATACGAACGGAGAAATAATTAGTGAAAAGGTATTCAAAACGATATGCTCATGGCAGATGGGATGATAAGCAGTAACCAAAACTTGTGTTTAGCATATTATTATTGGCATGTGAAACACACAACTTGCGGCAATATAGTGATATGCAATATCAAGTTCGAATTCCCGTGAGTTAGGATCATATATCCAGCAAGAAAGCATTGTTTAACAGCTGCAAAATTTCATCTCAATATTAAAGCAAAGATTAATATTTTGTACATTATAAAGGTGTACAACCAACCAAATACACAAGGTTTCTCATGGTCAACACAGCTATGATTAAGAATATGCAGTATTAGACAATATGGAGCAGTGGAAAAATTATTTTCATTGGTCATCATATTAATCATATACAGAGAAGGAATAATCAACATATGTTCCCTAGACATGTTATGGACTTACGGGTCAGTGAGCAGATAACTATCTCCTACAGCCTACTATGAGACAGGTAAAAGACAAACTGTGGAGTAAATAAATCTGTTCCCTAAACTTGTCAAAAGTTCCACATGCAGCTAATTATAAGACGGTTCCGTTAGTTGCAGATCCTTGAATGTCCAACCAATGTTATCCATAAACAAATAATAGAGAAGTGGTTTTTCCCATGTTCACCAATATCAGATAGATTAGGTTGAACAGCAGAGACTGACAAATAAGTTTATGATGGATATACATCAGATGAATTATTGATTTAAAGTAGTAAGCTTAGAAAAAATGCATTAGAGGCTACAGCATACACAATCAGAGCTCACCAAAGCTAGAGCATACTGCACCAAGTATTGAATTAAAATAATCACATAAATCCTTGCAATATGAAGTTTTAAATCCCGTGAGTTTGGATACATGTTCTTTGGTGCGCTGGACAAGAAGCACCGAACAAGTGTGGCAACCTGTGGATGAATTGCGTGCGGCCGGCGGCCGGCCGGCCGGCCGGTGCAGGAGACGTATATGGCGACGCGGTTGGCTGCGTTCTGGCTTCCGCCGTGCAAGGCTCCGGTCCAACGTTCCGGCATGGAGGTCGCCGCCTTGCTTGCCGGCGTGCAGGCCGGTGCCTCCTCTATCTCCAGCGACCTCGCCTGCCGGCGTACAGGCCGCGGGGGAGGGCGGCGGTGCTGGAAAGGTGACGGCGCGTGGGTGGATGGGCGGAATCCGTGGCCGTCGGAGCGGGGAAAGCGACGCGTCGGAGGTACGGCGGCGGGGAGGCGGGCGGGGAACGGTGCGACGCGAGGGTGGGTGTGCGGTGGAGCGTCGGTGCGGGGAACGGCCGCGATTAGTGGCGGTTTCCTTTTTCGCGGGGTAGTGGGCGTTTTTCCTTTTCCAAAAAACAAGTGCACATCATACAACATTCGGATAATCTGAAACGTTGATTCGAGGCTGATGGACGGATCAGATCTTCCAGATCTGACAGACTGTGTCTTTTAATATTAGTGGAGATTTATTTGTCCTAGACAAATATATTCCTTTTATGATTTGATTTATATTCAATTAACAAAAGACCCTCGAGCTGTACTAAGTACACAACCTCGATCCATCTTTCCTTTTGAAAAGGAATATGTCTTTGTCAATATCTCATATAAACTTCCTATCATAAAACTTTCCTTTGATCAACACAACTTTGCGATCATCTTTTCGTCTAACAAAAAGATCCTTATTGAGTTTATCATAACTCAACAACATGATATTAATTGTATATGACATCTAAGTCATAATCTATTGGGGTCTTATTCTAGCACACCCTTATTTTGTTTTTTACATAAAAGTTTCCTAGAAACTCAATGCTAACTTTCTGGTTAAGTGAATTTATCTTGACAAGACGTCATGCATTAAATGCATAGACTCTCGGTATTAGTTTAAAAGACTTGTCAATTGGAATTGCTTCCGCTTGCGCAACATCTGATAACTATTTCCGAAGATTCAAATAATCTCTTCAAGATTTCACTATCCTCCCACTAGAATTCTTTAGAAGAATAAATTCCTCAAGAATCACATATATCTTAGTGGCAAAACATTGTCACTTATGTGGTGGTTACAAAAGGATTTCCAATTAACTTATTGGAACAACCAACAAAATAAATCTCTATTTATCTTCCTCCTTTAGGATCAAGTTTCAATCTTTCATAAAACTTTAAGGTCCCAAATTCTTTGTGTCTCTTATGTTTATCTTTCAAAACTATGACACAACTCATAAGATAAATATTCCTAAGTCTTCTTTATTTTAGGACCGAACCTCTTTTCAGAAATTCCAAGTACCTAAAATTATCATGTCCCTTTATGTCTATCTTTCAAGACTATGACATGATTTCCTTTAAAGACTTTACTTTGTGCTAAAACTAAAACAATGCAATAAATACTGTAATTGGATTTCTGGAATAATTCTGCAAGCAACAATTTCTTAGCAATTATTTAATCAAACTTGATCAAATACATGAATC
Organism: Poa pratensis; assembly: GCA_947311845.1. NCBI lineage: Eukaryota > Viridiplantae > Streptophyta > Magnoliopsida > Poales > Poaceae > Poa > Poa pratensis. Next base: position 54,258,564 of record CAMZMU010000074.1, read on the forward strand.
GAAATAAATTTCCATTCATCATATTACTAAGACAATATTTCTAAAACAATATTGTGTAGTCCCAAGATATCAAATAAAATATTGACTATCTCAAAACTCATCATTGATTAACTTCACTATGTGCAATATCTCAAAATCCTTCCATCATATTACTATGATCTATTTGAGACAATAGTGCCACACGAAGGTGGTATCAACATCTTCACAATATATCTTAGAACAAATGATATTTCCATAATTCAAGAGATTTGTAACTTGATCATCCACGAAGGGATTGATCCAAAATATTCTTTGATAAACGAGAGATAAAATCTCACAAAATCACAAGAGTACTTTCATCGCCATAAATGCGATCCTATTACAAAATAACCTTAGGGTAAAACCCTCAAATCTCTTAAACTAAAACTTGAAAAGTAAATTGGAGATGCCTTCATCTTGTGGATGAAACTTCATGCGCCGAGCTTGACGCACATCACCACCTTTACTCCTCCGTCATCTTACTTGCCGTATCTCCTATATCATTGCATAATAAATTAGCAATCGATATTTCCAGAGTTACTATTAAGATTGACAAATATCATTTAGGTATAATTCTTATACCTTTCTTGCCCTTAGAAGGTTTCTTCTTCAGAGCCAGGAATTTCTTGCAGTTCCTCTTCCAGTGTCCCTTCCCTTTACAGAAGAAGCACTCGGATTCCTCTTGATTGAGTAGTAGTCTTTCTGATGCCTTAGCATGCTTAGACTTCTTTGTTCTCTTCTTCTTGAACTTTGCGGTTTGGGTAACCATCAATACTTGATTGTTCTCCCTCTTCACGCTAGGTTCAGCAGTTTTCAGCATTGCAAGCAGCTCATTTGGTGTCTTCTCCAACCCATTCATGTTGTAATTCATGATGAAACCGCTGTAAGAGGGGGAGGGAAGCCAACACCAAATCTATACTTAGCTCGGCCGGAATTGGAAATCCCAGCGCCTCAAGCCTCGTACCATAACCAAACATCTTGATTACATGCTCGCTCACAGAGCCTCCTTCTGCCATGTGACATGACCACAATGCCTTCGTTATTTCATAACGCTCAGTCTTAGCCTGAGTCTGGTACATGGCCTTGAGTGCGACAATCATGTCGTATGCAGAAGTGTTATCAAACTTCTTCTGCAACTCAGGGTCCATACATGTCAACATGAGACACTGAACCGATATGGCAGTATCACTCTTCAAGGTGTACTCCTCGAATTCAGCTGGTGGCGCCTCCACCGCCGGCATGGGCGGTAGGGCCCATCTAGAACATACTCACTCTTCGCGTTCCTAAGAACAATCCTTAGGGCGCGAATCCAATCAGCATAATTGCTCCCATTTGCAGTCAGGGGTTTCTTCTCAATCAGTGGTCCAAGGTTAAACGTGGGTGCTATCTTAGCCATTGATCTACAACAATTAAGTTCACTTAGACATGTTCATAATTATTATCTGGCACTAAATTTAAAACTAAATGTAAAGTGCTCCCACTAAAATTGATATTCCTCAGATCAACTTAGTGTATTACGAAATCCACAATCCTCAGTAGTGAATCATGGATACATGTCTTCACTACGACGAAGGGTAGGTCAACAGACCAATCACTTCCTGCCGTGATTTTCGTTTCATCTTTCGATGTAGTGCTCCGAACTCATAACTAGTTATGCCTGGACGTCAAGACAACCAATCGCTATTGCTGCTAGGACGGTCCGTGCCCGCCTCCCGAACCCTTGGTGCACATTACTCCTGGATACAGGTCGCACGGCAACAAGCATCCGGTTTGACGGTGCAGCGATTGGATGAGCACGAACTCCTTGATATTTTCAATTTTAGCTTTAAGTAATTAAACTTTGGAAGCTACCGAGGAATCTCCCTAATAATCACACTACTGCGCAATCAAGGGAAGAACAAGAAAAAACACATATAAAACAATCACTAGTAAATTAACACTTGTGTGATGTAGTATAGTCTTTCTTGCTCCATCCGCCGGTGGCACCTTCCATCGGCGTGGCCACGTCGAGGTTCACGACACTTGCATGCCTTCTCCTATCCTCCACTACCACCATGGCTCGATGAATAAGAACGGCACGCCGGCCACAACAAAAGGGTTAGTCAACAAAATAATATTTTATGACTATACCACATCACATGTCCTGCAAAACAGAGTTAGACGTTCCTCTAACGTTTGTTTGCAAATTTTAGCGTGGCTTGTAGGATCAACGGGACAACCGGAAACCTACGGTCCTCACCAAGCATGTTTATTCATGTTGCTAGATTGACTTTACGAGGTGACTGAGGGCCCAACGTTATGAAAACGTTCCAGCTCCCAATCTAAACTTCACTGGTGCGCGTGACCCCCGTGTGGACCTAGTCCACATGCCCTTTCCACCACCAAGTCAACGAATCCAACTATAGATAGACCCGAAGCTACTGAAGCACTTCGTTGGCGCCAACAAGCATACTAGGAGCAGCCGGAAGGTCCGCGGATTGCCAGAAGTTCGTAAAGATCTAACATCGGAAACAATCTTAAAGTGATATATTGGGAAGCATCCATAAATAAACTGAATGTTAGAAGCAACTCTTCAATAACATACCCGCACAAACTTATGCGGTGCCCGCACATACCATGTGCTCTAGATCAAATCATGTATCTACGCATAGATCGGCTCTGATACCACTATTGGGTTGCGCGTACGGTAAATTAAAATTTTCACGTATTGCTACGCAACCCTATTCCAGGATCTACTATCAAGATACATGCGAATACGAAGATCCAAGATCTAGTTTAGTATACGTTACCAACACCGTAGATTGCGGAAGAACGTGTTGATGACGTAGTCGATGTAGCCATCGCGGTCTCTTCTCAACCAAGCCTGGTAGAGAGATTCCGACGCCTTCTTCTCCTTCGCTTCACCACCTTGTTCAACAGCTGAAGGGTGCAACGTCTATGACGAGGAACCCCTCCGAGAGCTTGCACACGTACACTGGAAAGGTTCAGCAGGGCTTCGCCGTCCAAGCTTGAAGTCTGCTGGTGTATATGAAGGTGGAGATCTCAACACATGAGAAGGAGAGAGAGAGATTAGATCTAGTCTAATCGGATAGGTCGCCTCTAATTAGAGGTCCCTCTAATCCAACTAGAAGAGATCTAAACTTGAGAGCTGACGTGAGTCAATTGTCTATCTAGATTGTGTGCAATTGCTTGTTCCCACAACTAGAGGGGTGGGGTTTATAAAGGAGCCCAAGGGGTAGGGAACTTGGGAAGGAGGAAACCTTCCCCATGTCCAATTGGACAAGGGGAAAGTTTCCCCTTGCCCAATTCGGTATGGGAGGATGAGTTGGGGTTGCACCCCAACTCTCCTCCCCTCTCCCTTCCTTGCACCGGCCGACCGGCGGGTAGGCCTACCTGGGCCGCACCGACCTAGGCAGGGGGGCCCACCTAGTTCGGCCGCCCTGCCCTGCGCCGCGCCTGGCGGGTGGGGCCCGCCTGGCTACCGCCGCCGCCACGTGGGCCAGCCCTGGCCGCTCCGACTGGCGGGTGGGGCCCGCCTGGCCGGCCGCCACTCGGCCGCCGTTGCCTCCACCTCGCCCTATCGTGGGCCTTCGGCCCACCAGGGTTCGGCCCGGGGTTTCCCCCAACGGCGCCTCGGCCCACCACCACTTGGTGCTGTGGCCTTAATATTTTCCCGTAATTATTTATCAATTAAATAAATGAATATTTAATTAACACATAATTAAATAATACTTTGTCATTTTAATTCTTATTTGAATATTTCCTTTTACAGAATATTCACCGAATTAATTACTTATCATATGAAACACCTTTCATATGATCCGGGACACCTAGTGTTCGCCGACAAAATACTCCGGACAAATATATCCTCTCTTATAAACCTCCTCGGAATAAATCCGACCGTGATAGTAACTTCTATCACAAACTTTCTCTCTTGACAAGGTATGTCATATCACGCAAGCACCATGCCGATGATACTGTCTCCATGTTCCAGACCAAGCATATAACACAACTAACCAATCCTAGCTTAAGTGTGTCCACCCTACATGTCCGATAACGGGTAGCTATAATTGGTTGGTTATCAACCAATCACCGGCCAGTGACAGTTCCAAGGACGTCCTGTGTGGCTGCTATCGTTATGCGAATAACTCTACTGTTGAACCTGTTGATTATCATATATCAATGCCATTACTCACGACACTGAACTTCACCCGAGATAAAGATCTGTGATGATACCATGAATCAATCAAGGATTGATTCACATCATCTTTGTCTATCTCGTTACCGGTAAGTTCCATTTACTCGTTGTCGTATTATGATATCCCAGACAGTGTAACTTCACTGTGCATTGTCTGTAGAACGTAGTGGATATGTATATAATACCGAGTGGGCCCTGGAAGTATCTCTCTTAACCTAGAGGAGTAATTTCCCATCTCAGAACATCAGGATACACACACACCTTTGAAGCCACCCAGCAATTGCCTTTATGGTCACCCTGTTACGGCTGTGACGGTTGACAGCACCAAAGCAACTCCTCCAATATGCATGACCCCAATAACCTCATGGTTACAAGGACATGTTATACAACAACCTTTCTGTGATAAAGCTAAGGACAAAAAGACTATTTAACGGAATCTCTTAGCATACCAACACTTGGGTGACCCAGCCATATTATAGTCCAATAATATGCCATCCTTGATGCTGACATAAACTCTATGTCCATGACTAGGAAAAGCCGCGTCATCTAGCATTAAGAATTAGTCCATAAAAGAACTAGGGTACTTTTACGTATTCATATTCTCTACACGTGCAGGTGAGCTTTTCCCTAAATCACGCATTTAGAAATCACTGCAGTTATAACATAGAGAATACGAATCAATAATGTATGAATCAGATATACATATGTATAAATACATTGTCACATGTATAAATACATTGCCTTTTGGGCATATATCCAACAATGCACCCCACAGAAAAGAAAATGGGAGAAACGGTGTTTTGAAGTTTTTTCACAGGGATTGGAGGAGATGCACTAAGAGTTATCCAAGGATGGTGAAGACCATAAGCTTAGGGATGTGAAGACAACCCCACTGGACCTACACACTCTCAGTTTGCACACATCTAACTTCTGTTTTTCGATCGAAACACTTTATCGCATAAACTTGGAGCGTCTTTTTGTTTGTTTTTGGTTTGTTATTTTGTGAGACCACCACATTATCTTTTATATGAGAAAGAGCTACTGGAAATATGGGTTGAAATATGTTGGATGCTTTTATCATATTGGGAAAAGGATGTTTGAGTTGACTTTTAATGATACATATATTTGCATGATTATGAGCTTGTTAATGAGTAATAATTTGCAAATGCTTTATTAAGAGCTATCACTTATTCATGTTTTGATGCTGAAAGTTATTTTACTTTGTTTAACATGGATTAGTTAGTTCTATGGACACTCATGCATGCATCTAGATGGTCAACTTTCTCCCTCTTGCTAGCCCAAACATTCCAACAAGCAAAAAACTTGTTTCCAACACCTTCAACCAAAGTTATTTCAGTGAGTCCACCATATCTACCTATTGGCTTTATGCTATTCCGAGTATGTATATAATGATATTTGTGTTATCTATACCTCTGAATGAAAATGTTTATGTTATTGATTGTTATGGGAAAAGTTGGTTATATAGGTCTCACGAACTTGATACACAACTTTATTTTTATTGCATAAATAAAACATGACCCATTGTGATTAATAATATGATGCTAGTGGCTTGATAAATGTCCGAGGTTGGGAGTTAGCCCATATGTGCTATCACATGCAAAGTTTTCAACATGCTCCTTCATCTCATTTAGTTGATATCATGTACTTTTGTTTATGGATGCCTATCATGGTGAAATAAGGTGGAAATAAAGTAGTTTAAATGAGTTTGTATAAATGGTTAGAGAGACGCCTGGGCCGCTAATCTAAGCCATGCATTATTCATGGTGGAAATTTACTTACATGCTATGGTGAACCGTCTGTGATGCACATTATAATAAAAAGCTATTCCAATGGTAAATAAAAAAGGGTGTTGAGGTTGTTCATCTTATTTGTTTTGTCTTGTCATTTTGATATGGGCTTGTTCCATATCCTGGGACAAGAGGTACCCCAGTTGACGCTCTTGATGATACTATTATTACTTACAATGATATATAACTTGAACTTGCTTTGTTTCCTAAGTTGAGTAATCATGGTGTAGGTACTTGTATTCAAGGGGCATGAGACACCTAACCTTTACTTTATCAAGCACACTACTCATATTTGTTTTCACATTAAACTTTAATCATTCAAAATGCTATGATAGGGGTAATGAGAGCTTGACACCAAGAATTCCACATTGCAATCATTAACTTAAGTAGAAGAGTTTGGAAGTTAGATGAAACTTATGCATGCTTTACCTCTACTCACATATACATCTTTCCAAAGTGTCCACCTTTTATATTCAGATTTTCATCTGCACTCTATGACCAATGTAGGATGTTCTTACTTATCATTATGCATACATGTGGTCCATATTACTATCTTCTATGTTACACTTTGTGAACTATCATTGAACATCCTTGCTTGAATACTTGATATCACTTCATAAACTATTTTGCATATTGCTACTCCTTTGAAGAATGAATCATTTGACTCTATGTAGCAGTAGCAATCATCTTTGATATTCATTGTTAGTGCTATATTGCAAAGCCCATGTTAGTTTTTATCACCTTCATACTCGAGGACGAGTATTGGTTAAGCTTGGGGATGTTGATGCATGTAAAATGCATACATGAATTTTGTACTATATCACTCATATTCCAATCATATTTGCATCATATAAGGGTTATACCACTGTTATTTAATGATTTTAGGAAATAAAATAATTGTTTCCTATTTTTATGGAATTAACCCTGCGCAGGCAGAAAACCCTATTTCTTTTCTTTTATGTTTCAGGGATCTAAACGACGTCATAAAAATCTGGAAAAATACATGCGTCATTATTTTGGAAGAAGAAAGACGTAGGAGCGAAAGAATCAAGCAAACGGAGGCCGGAGGGCCAAAAGGGGGTGGCCCACGTGGCCAGGTTGGGCCCCCGAGGCTCCGCAGCCGTCGATCTTTGCTCCACCGCCTTCGTCTTGACCTAAAAACGCCTATAAAAGAAGTCCCACGGCGTTCTCGAAAACAAGCGCCGCTGAAACACAGAAACATCGAAAGAGAGATCTGGAGCTGCAGATTGGAGGGGGAAAACTCCGGCGGGGCGCTGCCGGGGTGGTCTCCACCTTCTCCAACGACTTCTCCACCGTCTCCATGATGAAGATGGAGTAGTCCACCCTCTGGACTATGGGTTTGTTGTGGTAACTTATGTATCTCTCCTCTCTTTGAGCTTCACTAATTAGTACCGTATGAGCTGCTGAATATGATTACGGCCATCTATGTAATTCTTATGGTTGATATTGTGGTATGAGATGATTTGTTATGCATTTACTGTTGTGTTGGAACTTTTATGACTTGTCATACTTTGATAGAATATTGTTCTTTAAGAAGTATGATGTATGTGGGTACGGGATGGCCGATGTGACATGGCATAGGTATTGAGTGACACAGTACCGTCCAACATCCTTTATCTGGGGGTAAAAAGAAAGAGTATGATGTGGAAGTGACAACAACCATGCTAGCCTTACGGGGGTGACATAGCACACAAATGAGTATTTCTTTCAACTATGTGTTTTAGGACATATAGACGTCATTAAAAGCTACCATTAAAACATGACAATTGTGTGTACTTTATCTATAACATGATGATCACCGTAGATGAGAGAGAGAGGATTAAGTGAACCCATGTCCATTGTTCCTATAAGAGAAAAACTTTGTCTTATCCTCTTGCATTAAAGAGGATTGGGACACTTTTACATTCTTATTTTGTTACATTAAACTTTCATCCATCAAATCAATCACCTTGTTCATTAAACTTGTTTAGTGCATAATCAACTAAAACTTGTGACACTTTAGTTGTAGGGAATAGATAACTTTTCATTCTTACTCCTGCGGATTGATACCTTATTTCCACATTGAGAGGTGCTACAGTGATCCCCTGCTCTTGGGGTAACCAGCGCCCCCATAATTTTTGTCATACCGGCGCCATCCTCGTTGTGGTTTGTTCGGGGTGGAAAAAGAAGGACAAAGCGGTACAGTGGCATCGGTGCGTATTATGTAATTTGGTGGGAGGGCAAAATCGGAAAGAAAAATGACGTACCACAAGAAACTTTAATGCTTTTTATATATATATATATATATATATATATATATATATATATATATATATATATACTAGCAAAACATGCCCGTGCGTTGCTAAAACAACATTTGGTTAAAAAACGTTTGCACAACCTAGATTTTACCCAAAAAGGTGATTGACCCGTCTAGAAAATCATTTGTTTTTTAACCCAGATTATCATAAGTTACCAACCATGAAATAACTCAACGGGTAAAAAATATATATGGTCATCCGTGCCTACCGATTTCTATCTTTGTTTCTTCTTTCCTCCTTGACATCTATGTTTGAGATTGGGTCCCAAATTGCTAGCCTGCATGAGAATTTTCCATACTGGATGAACCTATCATCGATTAAAAAGAAGAAATTGATCCAAATTGCTAACCTGCATGAGAGTTTTACAGGGCGGAAATTCTACACATAAAAGTTATTTCTACGAGTTTGGCTTGTCCAAATTTACGACCTCCACATGCAATCGGCAACTAGATGAGTTTAATTTGGCTCTCCCTACATGCCATGCTGGATCCAAACACTAAAATCATGCCAATTTCAAATATTTCCCGTCACGACGTGTTTTTAAGTTTTTGGTAAAATTAAAATTAATCTCAAACCGTATGAAATTTGAAAAAATGATTCAAATAAAAACTTTGCGCCTAGTCAACAGATTTCCAACGCCATATCAATTGTTATGTTCCGATAAGCGGTTTGAAACTAATTGCCAAAAAACTGTCCGCCGGATCTGAAAGTTCAGATAACAGAATCCTTCATATTCAAAACAGCTTTTAATCCGTAACGATATTCGAAAAAGGACTAGAGATAGCATAGTTGCGCCTTTTCCGTATCTTTCCAACGGAGTATCGTTTGCATCAATCCGATGAACGGTTCGAAAATGGCGTCCGAAATTCGGTGCAAAAACAGAAAAGTCCGTGAAACTTTGTTTAAAAAAAAGGTTCACTTCGATCATTAAAAAGGTTCACTTTGGTTCAGAAAACCGTTGCGAAAAAAATTCCACCTTGTTCCGAAAATTGTTCAGCAAAAAGTTCACTTCATATTCTGTTTGAAAGTTCACATGTCATACGTGAGAAGGTTCAGATATCGTTTCGGAGACAGTTCAGAAAGTTTCAGTTTAGCTTAAACTAAAACAGGTTTCATTTTAGTATATATAGGCCCTAGGTATAGATTAATATTAATATATTATTTTATCAGAAAATAGATCCGGTGGCTCTTAAATTGTCTATGACTTATATCCGTAAAATATTCTCCCGAGTTCTGACAAATCCGATTAACAAGCTGACGCATGCCTACACCTAGTCCGTGCCGGTGGCGAATTAACCCAGATTCCGGTTCGACGACCAGGAGGGCACCAAGGATCTACTGTCTTTTTCCTCTTCTGGTGTGTTAGAGTCCGACATGGACTCAAACTCCCGACTAACAAGCCTACGTACATATATAGACAACCTATGCCTCTTAAATCTTTACCTAAAAAAGAAGCCTGCACCTGCGTGCCAAAACCAGTATCGTGGACTGCACTGCGGCATCTTGACGGCCTCAAGTCCGGCAGGAGGAAAACAAGTTCTAATGGACATCGCCGCTGAGGCTGCCGTGGCACCTACCGGTCTGAACGACCTTGTGAGGGTCGAGTCGGACGGCGACGGTCCTGGCTTCCATGGCCTGGTGCTCGAGGTCGCGGGCGAGAACTACTACTACCCTCCTCTCCCTGCTGGCACGCTCAGAATCTTGCCTGTGGACGGCATGTTGAAGACCGTAAACGCAGGGGACGCCACCGTCGTCGACAGGAGCTACCTCACCCATGGCGATGTCGTCGTGTCGGCGTCGTCTGGTCAGATCGGCATCGTCACAGGAGTCAAAACCGTGGTGGACCTTGTGAGGCTCAGCGACAGAGAGCCAGTGCCCGCGGTGGTCATGAGTGGGGTGTCACCGGATAAGCTGCGACGCGTCAGAGAGCTCAACCTTGGCGATTTCGTCGTGTCCGGGTGCGGGTCGTGGCTCGGCCAGGTGGCCGAGGTGTCCCTCAGCTTCAACGTGTTGTTCGACGACGGTGCCGTCTGCAGGGTCATCGACGATGCACAGTGGGAGAAGCTACAACCGGTCGTCGTGAACCCGGTTTCTCACCGCCGTGCGCACACGAATACATGGATCTACCCGGGCAGCGTGTCAAGGTGCCGGCGGAGGTCTTCAAGGACTGCCGGTGGCTTAATGGGCACTGGCTGCCCAGCCGCACGTTGGGCACCGTCAGCAAGGTGGAGATGGCCGGAGTCCTCGTCCACTGGATCGCGTCGGTGCTCTACGGCACCGACCAGCAGCTCATCCGGGCGTCAGCTCCTCCAGCCTACCAACACCCTAACAACCTGACCTTGTTTTGCTACGCCTTCAGCTCATACTGGTGTATAAGTGACCGCTGCTTCCTTAGACATGACAAGGGTCGATCCGACGCTGACAATGATCGTCAACCTTGGGTTGGCGCTGCTGTTGATTCCAAGTCATCATCATCCTCCACCGAAGAAGCACGAAAGAGCCGGAAGCTCCTTTTCCATCTTGGGCAGAGGCGGACCCGGCGGGAACAGAGGAGACACCTGGAGTTCGAGCAACCCATGATCGTCGCTAGCACCAGCACCACCGTCGACGTGCTGTGGCAGGACGGCACGAGGCAGAATGAGGTGCCGTCCACGTCGCTTAAGCACTTCAAAATCACGAGCGTGCACGAGATCTTCCCTGAGCTCTACGTCGTCGACAAGGCTGCGACCGGCGCTGCAGCCGCCGCCGTCATAGACGAAGTCAGTGGACAGACGAGGCGCGTCGGCGTTGTCCGAAGCATGAGTTTCGAGGATCAGACGGTAGCTGTGTCATGGTTCAAGCAGGCGTCGTGCCCCGACGAGGGCAGAGAGGACGCCACAGTGAGCGCGTACGATCTGGCCGTGCTACCAGACCACTATGTTTACTACGGCCATGTCGTCGTTCGACCGCTGCCGTCAGGAGGCCGAAGCACAGCAGTACAAGCGCCGGCAGAGTGCAGAAAGATGAGAGCACCAGCGGCTACCGATCTTTCATGGGTCGGCCGTGTTGTTGACCTTCGAGACGGCCGTGTCCTGGTGAAGTGGGGCGATGGAAGCACGTCAACGGTATGTATGGCTAATGGATTGGCCCATGGTTTTATCTTCAGTTACTGCATGCCCAGCGCACACTAAATGTATGATGTCTTCTCTGCTCATATTCAATACTTGCTGATCTGTTCTCTTCTATTATGCTCCAGGTGTTGCCCCATGAGATCAGTGTCGTCAATCAGCACCACTGCTTGGAACTACATAATGAAATGGGCATCGATGACGATGACGGCTTCTATGAGCTTCAAGATGAGGATTCAGAAAAAGAAGATGACGAGGGCACTGATTCGTCGGATGAAGACGACGATGACACTGATTCGGCGGATGAAAACCGCATTGATCCGATGCACGAGGACGGCGCTGCAGCGACGGGAGGAAGCGGACTGGGTGCTATCGTCCAGTCTGTGCTTAGATTGGCAAGCCAAGTGTTGGCTCAAACCATTAGATATTTGCCGACCACGTTAGCGACGTCGTTAAGCTCAGAATTAGATGCAGTGTCGGCCAACGTGGGACCGCCAGAGGTTGTAACTACTGGTACAAATGATGATACTAACAATGGTGATGCGACTCACGCCACGGCTGCTATAGCCACCAGCGACAACGACGATGAAGGTACCGATGATGATGGCTTTGCCGAGAAAGGGAAAACACAGCAGACGCCTCCGGTTTCCCACATTTCGATGTCACGCAGAGCCCTACGGATCACCATTACACTGACAGTGTGGCGCAAGTAATTTCACTCTCTTTCGATTTTCAGATACTTGTTTTCTCAAATTTGTAAAGATCTCCGTTATGGAGCTCTAGCATCACAAATCATTTTTTTTCCAATGCAGGGAAGCAATGGTGGGCAGAAGTGGGTCAACGCAGTGCAAAAAGAATGGAAAATACTGGAGAATAACTTACCAGACACCATTTACGTCCGTGCGTTTGAGGACCGCATGGACCTTCTTCGGGTGGTGATGGTGGGTGCAAGTGGGACTCCATACCAAGACGGGCTCTTTTTCTTCGACCTGCAACTGCCACCAACCTACCCCGCCGTGCCGCCGCTGGTGTACTACCGCTCCTTTGGCATTAGCCTCAACCCCAACCTCTACGACTCTGGCACGGTGTGCCTCAGCCTGCTCAACACCTTCGGCGGGGAGGGCACCGAGGTCTGGCTGCCTGAGACTTCGACCCTCCTTCAGGTCGTTGTCTCCATCCAGGGCCTTATCCTCAACAACCGGTCTTTCTTCAACGAGGCCGGCTACGACGCTCTGATCGACAGGCCGGAGGGCCGCCGCAACGTGCTGCCATACAACGAGAACGCATGCTTGCTCACCCTTCAGAGCATGCTCCACCTGCTTCACCGACCGCCACAAGGATTCGAGGAGTTCGTGAGGGACTACTTCCGTCGCCGGGGAAGATTCGTGCTTAGAGCGTGCGAGGCGTACTTGAGAGGATGCATAGTTGGAACCCTCGACGACGACGCCCGTGCCACGGAGGGGAGTAAGGAGGACAAGCACCCATGCTCCAGAGGGTTGAGGCTGCCGCTCGCAAAGGTGGTGCCGAGGCTCGTGACGGCGTTCACACAGATTGATGCTGACGGGTGCGACTACGGCCAGTTCCCTGGCCTGCGGGACATGCTCGTCGTGCAGATGGTGCTTGCTAGCTGCTAGTCATAGCATATACTTCTTGTTTTCCGCTTTTGCTCCTTCTTGGACAGTTGAACGTTTTTCAAACTTGAGTCAGCCTGTTGTCAAATAGTAGTTGCACCATCTCTAACCTGTTCAGTTGAATGCCATGCAACATTTGTATTATCGATGAAGATTTCAGAAATATTTTTTCCACTTTTCATAGCATATCTTGTTTTCCGCTATTCATAGCATATCTTGTTTTCCGCTTTTGTTGGTTCTTGGATAGTTGAACGTTTTTCAAACTTGAGTCAGCTTGTTGTCAAATAGGAGTTGCGTCATCTCTGACCTGTTCAGTTGCAAATTTAGTTCCATGCAACAGTTGAAATTATCGATGAAAAATTCAGAATTTTTTCTGTGAAGATAATGTACTACTGTATCTTCTTTCAACAGTTGAAAGTTATATTTTTTTCCCATGCGACCATTCTTTGGTTCTTCTATCAAGTTATGTATTAAAGAGCAGAAAATGAGAAGTTGATAGTCATATACTTCTTGTTTCCTGCTTTTGCTCGTTCTTGGAAGCAAAAAATTATTGTATTTGCTACCCTACAAAATAAGCAACAAAACGTGTGAAAAAAAATATGTTAAGAGGGATAGATTTTATTTGCTGCTTAGTTCGCTAATTCAAATGTATGAAATGTAGAAAAGGAAGTTGTTAAATGATTGTAATCAAGGAAGGCACACATTCAGTTTAAATTTAAAGCAAGCAAAAACAGAATCGACTGACATACCATTAACCTGAAACAAACCTTAAAAATAGATAGCACATAGCTTGTTAGAATATGCCTTTAAGAGAAAATGTACTCCCTCCGTTCAAAAATAAGTGTCTTAGATTTGCACAAAAGGGGATGTATTTAGACTTGAAACATGTCTACATACATCCACTTTTTTTATCAAATCTAAGACAATTATTTTGGGACGGAGGGAGTAGATGATTTCAGCATCAATCACTCAAGGGAAACTTACACATGATTGGGCGAAAGTGCGCACTGGGACTGGAGTGGAGGAGGGAGCAGACCTGCAGGCAGCATTGGGCATCGACCTCGTCGGAATCTGGACGACAACCTCGAAAGCAACCTTGATGAAGAGCTGGAGCAGAGCTTGGCAGAGAGCTTTAACGGGGCAAAGGCGGGCTGGGTTGGGGACCTCCTCCCAAGGTGCGGCAGCGGATCCGCTCCAGCACGTGGCAGCCGGCCCGAAAGAGGGCGGGATGACGGGATCCAGTTCTGTTATCCAAAAAAATTAGCCTTGACTTGAGGTTATAACAGTTCCATTCAATCAGTTCAACAATTCAACCAAAGAACAATTATGGTACTTAGGCAAATAAGAAAACATATGGTGCAACTGCTAATAAAGGCCATATGTATCACTTTGCTGCAGAGGGCGGGGGTCATCCCCTTTCGAAGGAAAAAAAATGTGGCACAGCTAAAAAATACTGCGTACATAAGATTGCAGTGTGAAATTTAGCAAAAGTACTATTATTAAGTGGCAGCCATAAAATGTGAGATGGTTCAAATGCATAGTACAGCTCAATGAAATTTATATAGCCATTGTCCAGAGAAATGTAAATGCGTGGCCACTGGCCAGAAAATATATTTTGCAGGCTTAGCATTAACCTTAACTTTGTAATGCTTCGGACCAAGGCAAATACTATATAAAGAACATTTCTTGTAAAGGTAAGCTCTAAGGTTCATACTCAACAAGCTTCACGCTCACTATGTGCAACTGCATACATGCTGTACCGAGGATACAAATGGGCCTCCATCGCATGGGCCGCTTGCTGCTCAAGCGCATGATTGGGCCCAAGACGCCACTGGGCATCTCCTACAGCTGATCCAGACGCCGGTCAATCCTGGAATCATCCCCATTCCCAGCTCCTTCCACACACCGCCGCGGCGCGCGAGAAAGAAGCTGGCCACCGCATCACAAGCCACCCGCAGAAGCCACAGAGTGAAGAATCGCAAGCTCGAGATCACCGGGGGCGACGGCAACACCATCCGCCTGGCGCGGCAACTCATTGTCTCCAAGAGGGGATTGGCGATTGCAGAAAAGGGGGATGATCCAGGAGAGGGGATCGTGGAGAAGTATGCGGCCGCGCTCGACGGGGTGCGCGACGGACCGCTATCGCCGGTACAGATGGAGGCCCTTGGCGCCCTCGCCAAGGAGGCAACCAAGAAGAGGAGGAGCCGAGTCAGCTCCAAGCCAGCCCAGGCGCAGCTGACGGTGCCTCCGGTGCAGTAGCTTGCGTCGTTGGACAGTTCCAGGTGTCACTCTAGTTTCCCCAATGAGTTACAACTTTCTTATTTGGAATGTGCGAGGCCTCAACGACCTCGCTCGACGCGGAGTAGTTTGTTCTGTCATTAGAAAGCACAATGCTGTTGTTGTCTGTATCCAGGAGACCAAGTTGCAATTCATCGATCTAGATGTTGTTAAGCAGTGTTGTGGCTCCCAGTTTTCTGAATTTTGCTTCTCACCGGCCGATGGAACACGAGGAGGGATCCTGCTGGCATGGAGGCCAGAGGAGTTCACTCTGTTAGCGCACTCCACGACGCCTTGGTCGATTGTGGCGCAGGGCACGCTTCTGAAATCCAACACGCCGCTCAATCTGGCCACAGTATATGGTCCACAGTCTGAAAGTGACAAATTACAATTTCTGCAAGACCTCAAGAGCGATGTTCAGAATAGGCTTCCCCAACAGACTGCCACAATCATCGCAGGTGACTTCAACCTGATCTTGCAAGCAACTGACAAGAACAATAGGAATGTGAACCGCAGGATGATGGCAGCGTTTCGGAATTTTGTGAATGAGGTGCAGCTGCAGGACCTGTACCTGCATGGCCGCAGATATACTTGGAGCAACGAGCAGCAAAGTGCCACCATGGTGAAATTGGACAGAGTTCTCTTTAATGGTGAATGGGATTCTGCATTCCCTGACTGCCTTCTTCAAGCCCTCTCGTCAGAGATGTCTGATCATTGCCCCATCCTTCTCACTACTGATGCTGGTTTCAAACCCAACAGAAGATTCAGATTCGAGAATTGTTGGGCTAACAGAGAGGATTTCTTGGACGTGGTGTCTGATGCTTGGAGCCGCTGCACGCAGATCATGGACCCTTTTGTGAACCTCCATGCCAAGCTATCCAGCACGGCTAAGGCCCTCAAGGCTTGGAGTTCTCGGTTCACCAATGACCTGGCCCTCCGAGCTGCAATTTCTAGCGAGCTGATTCGCCTACTGGACAATGCCATGGATTCCAGAAGCCTTACAACAGCCGAGGTTCAGTTCAGGGCTATGCTAAAGGTTAATTGCCTGGGTATTGCAACACTTCAGCGCTCCATGTGGAGACAGAGGTCCAGGGTTCAGTGGCTGCGGGAAGGAGATGCGAGCACTCGTTTTTTCCACTCAAAAGCTTCAGCCCGCCGCAGAAAGAGCTACATACCTCGCATTGAAACTGAGACGGGGGTGGTGACAGACCAAGAAGGAAAAGAGGAAGCAATTTGGGAATTTTTCAACAACCTAATTGGCAAGGTTCGATCAAGACCTCACAAGCTGAATACTGACACGCTGGGCATTACTGCAGTTGACCTGGCGGAGCTAGAGCTGCCTATCTCTGAGGTCGAGGTGAGGGCCGCAATCATGGATCTTCCATCTGACAAGGCTCCTGGCCCGGACGGGTACACGGCCCTGTTCTTCAAGAAATGTTGGACCATCGTTAAGTCTGACATCATGCTAGCCATCAAGGCACTGGAGAACACGACCTCGCGGCACCTTGACCTTCTAAACACTGCCACCATGATCCTCCTTCCAAAATCGCCAGATGCGGCTCACCCCAAGCAGTTTCGGCCTATCAGCCTGATTCATTTCTTTGGCAAACTCTTCACAAAGATCCTTGCAACTCGCTTGCGACCTAGAATGAATGAACTGGTAAATCCTTGCCAGAGTGCCTTCATCAAGAAAAGGGCAATCCACGACAACTTTGTGTTTGTGAGGGCACAAGCTAGACTTCTCAAGCAGACCAAGACACCAGCTTTGTTGCTTAAACTTGACCTCCAAAAAGCATTTGATTCAATTTCGTGGGAGTTCTTGCTGGAGGTGATGCAGGCGAAGGGATTTGGGCAGAAGTGGCGTGATTGGATCTGCTGTTTACTGCTAACTGCCTCCACGCGGATCCTAGTCAATGGAGAGCTTACTGAACCCATTTTCCATAGACGAGGCCTGCGGCAAGGGAACCCACTATCTCCCCTCCTCTTCACAATTGCCACTGATGTGCTAGCTGCCATTTTTAACCTGGCTGACAGTTTGGGAGCACTGAAGCAGACGCATGCGTTGAACCCACAGAGAAGAATTTCTATGTATGCTGATGATGTAGTGATTTTCGCTAACCCTGATGTCGGTGAGCTGAGAGCCATCAGGCTCCTCCTGCAAAGTTTCGGCCAGGCTTCAGGGCTGTTCACTAACTTCAGCAAGAGCTCATTGATACCAATCCAATGCCAGCACCTTGACCTGACCATCATGGCTGCAGAGCTGCAATGCACAATCCAAAGCTTCCCATGCACCTATCTTGGGATGCCGCTATCTGACAGCAGACTTCGCAAGGGCGACCTGCAGCCGGCGATTGACAAATTGGCCAGCAAAGTTAAAGGATGGAACAAGGGCTGTTTCTCCTTTGATGCTAGGCTACTGCTTGTCAAACATGTCCTCTCGGCGATGGCAGTCTTCCAGCTCATGGTGATTGATCCTCCAATTTGGCTTAGCAAGGCCATAGACAAGTTACGCCGCGGATTCTTGTGGAGTGATGATGAGATTGCCAAAGGTGGGCACTGCCTTGTAAAGTGGGGCTCGATATGTAGACCGCTGGAATATGGGGGACTAGGGATCACTGACCTTCAAGCCAAAGGCACAGCCATGCGTGTTCGCTGGATTTGGCAAAGTTGGAAAGATACTAATAAGCCATGGAGTCACCTGCCGCTAATGACTGACAACAAAGCTCGTGCTTTGTTCAATGCTGCAGTCAGGTTCGAGCTAGGGGATGGCAACCTGATCAGTTTTTGGAACGACCCGTGGATTAATGGGCAGCGCCTAGCTGATGCGGCACCTAACCTCTTCAAGCTATGCACAAAGAGGAACCTCACGGTGAGCCAGGCCTTGCAAGATCGAAAATGGACCAGACACTTCAAGGCGAACATGACAGTGGGGGCCCTAACGGAGTTTCTTAGCATCTGGGAACTAGTTGAACAGGTTGAGCTTACGCCGGGCACGCAGGATACTGTCACTTGGAAGCTCACGACAGATGGCACATACACATGTGCATCTGCATATGCACTGCAATTTGAAGGTGGGATCCGCTTCTGCTTCCGTAGCATCATTTGGAAGAGCGATGTCCCGCTGAAGTTCCGTGTGTTTTCTTGGCTGGCGATTTTGGGCAAATGTCACACTGCAGACTGTTTGAGCAAGAAAGGCTGGCCTCATAACGCTGCTTGCGTGCTCTGCCTTAGCGAGCCGGAGACGGCGCTGCATCTGCTCGCCACCTGCCCAGTGGCCATCAGACTTTGGGAGTTGATCATCACCACGGCGCAGCTTCCTCGGACGCTTGCGCCCACCAATGGTACCCTGTCCCTTGAAGACTGGGTGTTGTCATCGCGTCAGCTTCTCAGGCCGGAAAACAGCAGCAGAAACAATGGACAGCTCTGATACACCTCACCTGGTGGATGCTCTGGATGGAGAGGAACGCCAGGATTTTCAGAAATGAGGCCTCCTCCCTTAGACAAATACACGGCAAGATCATCGACGAAGCAAAGACATGGAAGGAAGCTGGGCGTCCCAGCGCTGGGGACCTAGAGCCGGACTAGGGCCTTTCTGTCATTTGTTTTGATGGCACTGGAGAAAAAGCTTCATGCCTCTGTTTTTATTTGCTCTGTTTCGGCCTTTTTACTAGTTTTTTTAGTTTTCGTTCTTTCGCCTTCTGGCTTTGTACTTCTTGTACGTGTTCTCCCCATCTAAAGCAATAAGAAAAGCAGGCTATGCTGCCTTTTCGTCAAAAAACAAGTTTGCGTTCTGGTCATACATTGTGCATAAATTTTGTGCAAGTATGACAAAATGGGAGTACCATCCAAAACATAACGTGCATATTTTTGTAGAAAAAAATCTCCATAGAGTATGCCATTATTTGGATTGTGCATATGCAGAGAACCGGACACTATTTATTCTCATGCCATTGTGGTCTGCTCATTTTGCCCTATCCTGAGATTAAAATAAACATCAAATCTAAGATAAACTTGCTCTGAAAAAAATTCTGAAAGTATGAGAAATGGGTGCTTTTATGGCACATGATCTTCAAATTTGAAAGCATGCTTTTAACTTTAATAAGATCAAATACTTCTTTTGAAACTAGGCACAAGATTTGCCTTTTCAATTTATGTAGAAGAAAAGAGTTGGCCAGTTTATAAGGGGATACGATCAAATACTTGGCAAAGTAAGTACTAACAGAAATCAACTGAGATTTTCAATTCTTATCACATGAATTTATATAAATGACCCTCGGTCGTACAGGCACGCACTTACCCAGAGTGGCCGCCGGCCAGCGCCACCCCGACCCGCCGCGCGCGCCTCCCTCCTCTTCCAGGGTCACCGGCGATGCCCCCCTCCTGTCTCCGGCGCCAAGAAAATCAAGGCGGGAGGACCCCGGCCGGACAGACGCTCCGTTGTGGCGCCAGAATTAGACAGGAGTTCCGGAGTGTAGAAGAATATTGCAGGAAAAAATCAAGGCGGCAGCGGCGGCGGAGGAGTTCCCCGCCGACGAGCTTTGAACGTACTGCAGAGCCGAAGGCCGTAAATGGGTTTTCCCATGCAGGACGACCCAAGTGAATCCGTCGCGCTAACGGGTTGAGCCCATGAGCCCAACCAAGGCCCAGAGTAGAGCTCAAGGCGGTGGAGCCTGGAGGCCCGCCTGACCCAAGCGCCCACGTCACGTTCCCTCCTCGCCCTCGCCTACTTTGCTTCCTCTCCCTCCAGCCGCCTCCGCCACTCCCCCCCCCCCCCCCCCCCCCCCCCCCCCCTCCGCCCCACCTCGCCGTAACTTCGAAGCAACCGCCGAGGCTGGCCCAAGCCGGAACCGAGGAGGAGGAGGCAGGGAGGGCGGCCGGGATGCCGACGGTGACCTGCAACGCCTGCAACGCGGCGTTCGACGAGGAGGAGGAGCAGCGCCTCCACTACCGCTCCGAATGGCACCGCTACAACCTCAAGCGCAAGGTATCCATCCATCCATCCATCTGTCCCTTTCTCCCTCCGGCGCTCCTGCGTCGGCGTCGTGGGGTTAGGGCGGTGTATGCGCTGCTAGTTAGGGTTCCTGCGATGTTACTGGCAGGTGATCCATCGCATGGTCGATATGATGTGTTGCGTGCTTATAGAGCTGAGGTTATGCTCAGAAGGCCTATGTGATTTGCAGGTTTGTTGCTTGTTTTCGTTGTTTAGGCGGTGGGCTTGTGTGTTAGTGTTGAACAGTGATTAGAACGTGGATGTTTTCCCAGTTTCGGGGCCAGCCTAAATGACTAATTGACTATACTGAATGCTAGGGCAGTAGGGCGAATGCTTGAACTCAGGTTATAGGTATTCATTCGATCAACTTGTTTTGATGCTCAGTGTTTGTCAAGTGGCTGCAGTTCCTGCAGTTACAGAGGCTCTGTTTATGTTCGTGAATTGTTAGGGCGTAAAACATTTTCTCAGCGTTCTGAGGCATCTGAAATGACTATATTATAGGGCGGATGTTTGAATTAGAATGTTTAGGTACTCAATCAACACAGGAAAGGACGTTAGATGTGCAAACTTCTTACTTGGCTTAGGCTGACCCTTATTTGTCTGCCGGAAATGTGGCAATATCGTTGTTCATTAGAAGATGCCCTTCAGGTTGTCACTGCTGTAGGCTATACGCCTGCAGCTTTGTTGGAGCCTTGGAGGACGAGGAATTTTTGTCTTACTTTTTCGTGAATAACTATTTTGCTTTATGTCAGGCCAGTTTTAGTGAACAAAATGGATGCAAGTTGTCTGGCACTGATTCTGGGTACTCTGTTTTTTTGTGAATGGGGTACTCTGTTAGCTAGCCATTAAATCCCAGCGGGAAACTTGCTATTTTTTTCTTTTATTAACATCACAAATATGTGTGTACACATTCCGGATAGCTGTGTGAATTTTCCTTGGGTAGCTTGATTTTGTTGCTTCTTTCTTCCTTCAGTGTTGTTCTTGTGTTGTGCATCACGTTGATATCCATTGTTCCTCAGGTGGCTGGAGTTCCTGGCGTCACTGAGGCTCTTTTTATGGCTAGGCAATCTGCTTTAGCAGAGGGAAGCAACTCTACCACTACCCTGCTCCAATGTCCTACAGCTGTGCTCTTTGTGGAAAGGGGTACAGGAGTTCTAAAGCACATGCCGAGCATCTTAAGACACGATCACATCTCATGAGAGCTTCTCAGGACCCCAATGCCTCCACTGATGCAGTAGTCAAGCCACTTCCTGAGCGAGCTCCTCGTAGAGCCCCCTCTGCAATGGAAGAAGATGAAGATGACGATGAGGATGATGAGTGGGTTGAAATGGACCCAAGTGAGTTGGAGTCTACTTCAAACATGCAAGTAGATGAGGACTCCAAGTCAGATGATGACATGGACGGTCTTGAAGTGTTGGAGCCCTCGTTCTGCTTCATGTGTGATCTCAAGCATGATAACATAGAGGAATGCATGATCCACATGCATAAAAAGCATGGTTTTTTCATTCCTGATAGTGAATACCTGAAGGACCCCAATGGCCTTCTTATATATGTTGGTCTGAAGGTAGGCATTTTTCAAACAGTACTAGTAGGTATGTTTGCTAGTTGCATGCTCTTTATGATGATGCCGTATTGGTTATTCTTTCTGCAGGTTAAGCGTGAATTTATGTGCCTCTACTGCAACGACAGATGCCAGCCATTTAACAGTCTTGAGGCTGTCAGAAAGCATATGGATGCAAAAGGTCACTGCAAGCTACGTTATGGAGATGGTGGGGATGATGAAGACGCTGACCTTGAGGATTTCTACGATTACAGCAGCAGGTTTTTACTGTGCTAAAACTCAGTATTATTAAGTTTTTTCTTACATAGGGTTACTTAAATTCTTTCCGGTAAGAGGATCATTTTTTTGTAAGGAGTTTAGTTTTGCCTTCCTGAACTCTATGTGTTATACTTATAACATACTCATCTGGGCACATGATTTTCAAACTTTATAATTAGAGCTCTTCATGCTGGCTCTTGCTTCCCAGTTGCGACTTATCTCCCATGAATGCTTAGACTGAAGTAGAAACGATGTTGTTGTTATCTCAGACTGTTAGTTTGCCATGTATGTTGGGACAATCTTAGTGCTATAGTTTATAAACAAAAGTGAATACAATCTCAAATGCTTAATCTTTAAATAATTATTCCTGTCCGCTGAATCCTAGTTATGTAATCATTATATAATTTATTCCTCTGTCTACTGAAGTTATGCGGTATCTTTTTTTCCCATGTGCCGCTCAATCATAGTTATGTAGTGTCTTATTCCCCTGTGGTACTGAATCTTATAGTTATGTAGTATCTTATTGCCCTGTGCCAGTGAATCTTAGTAATGTAAGATCTGTGGTCAGGGTTGGATATCAAATATCCTCCAGTGTTGAATGTGTGGAGCGTTCACACATCTAGCACCTAATGGCATTGTTTTATTCTCATTGCAGCTATGTTGATGTGGAGGGTAAGCAGTTGGTTGCTGCAGGTGACATGGAGAGCAACATTGAACTGGGAGGTGGAGGATCTGAGCTTGTAATAACAAACAAGGGCGAGAAAGGGACACGTGTGACGACTCTTGGTTCCCGGGAGTTCATTCGCTACTACCGCCAGAAACCACGGCCTTCTGTTGCAGCAGATCGTGCTCTTGCGCTTTCCCTTGCTTCCAGGTCTGAATCCCGTGTTCGTTCATTCATTCGTTCGTTCTTCCATCTAATGCTGAGACCCTTTTAGACTTAACGGTTTTATGTTTTCTGTTCCTCTACCTCAGCTACAAGAGCATGGGCCTGGTGACGGTTCAGTCCAAGGAGCAGATGGTGAGGCTGAAGGTGCTCCGAGCAATGAACAGGAGCGGGGTTGAGACGATGAGAACCAAGATGGGAATGAAGAGCAACGTGATCAGAAATCTTCCAAAGAACGTCCCGTATTAGTCGACGCTGCTGCTGCCTGTACGAGCAGGGTCTGTGGAGCTCCAGCGGTGTGTTTTGTCTATCTGCTTGTAGTGGCAGAGCTTGCAATATCTAGTACGATGGGAGTCTTTGTTTTGCTGGGTTTGTGGCCGCCGAAATCGACACTGCGGTTGACAGTGTTCAGTCTGAGTTGAACCTATGATGATTAGTCTTACGGGAAGACCTAAAACTGTATCCAGCATCGTATGACTTATTGGAAACCATTATATATGCATCCGAAACGAAACATATTATGGGTTGTTGTATTACTCTTTTTTGTGTTTTGGTCTGAGTGGCGTTTATTCTAGGTGATAAATGCAAGTGAGGTTACTATTTTTTGTGGCAAAATAATTTGATTACTGAATCAAGTACTGATGTAGCGAAGATGTCAGGGTCTCACCTAACGCAAGCAGCGTCGTGTCAACTTTTTCCAAACACGTTGCCATTCCATGCTTTGGTAGAACGGTGATAATCAGTTTTTATTTCTCCAGGGAAGTAGATAAAACAGTTCTGAAAAAAGAATTACGGTTGGTGAGTTCGAAATGGGTTGCATGTTGGCATTTTCCATGGCTTGTCTTCATCCACGTCGCCCGCTTTGCCATCCCTTTCCCATCTTATTCTATGCGAAAAAAAGAGTACTACTTTCTTGCTCCAGCACTCCATCTCACCGGGAAGACTATACTACGGATCATGGAAGGCCGATTCCATTTGGTGATTTCGTAGGACCTTAATCTTGTAATCCGGAACAAGGATAATTAATCACCAATGAACCTCTGTTCCAGATGTGGCCTTGAATCCTGAGCTCTCTCTGGTGCACTCATCATAGAACTCGGGTACCGGATATAATGGATTGAGCGAAACACGATCCGTCCTCTCGAAAACGTCTGTAACGGACGACGAAATTGCACACATAACCTATTCGAAAAACCATGGTTTTTTAAGTAATGCCAATCTAGATGTGAATATCTGGATCTCTACCCTCTCCGTATCGAAATATAAGATTTTCTAGCTATTCCACACACACTATTCAAGATACTGTTACTAAAAGCAGACATCAATACTAAAATGTAAAACAATGAACTAAAAGATAGCAGTACCACTGGAACACTTGAACTAACACCCTGCGAAAAATAGAGCTAGTAACTGAAAAGCAAGAGGAGCGTCTGCATCCCAATAATAATAAAAAGGTGGAAGTCGGAAAAAACAATAAAAAGGTGGAAGTCGCAAAAAAAAAAAAAAAAAAAAGGAAGAAAAGCGGAGTGCGACCCGGTGTTAGAAAACTGAGCAGAAGAGCCGAAATGGAGGGCGACTTGCGCCTGCGCGAGTAGAGAAAAGAGATAGCGAGAGGGAGAGGGTGGACGCATCATCATCGACACGGCCAAGTCCTCGTCCCCCGCGAGCGAGAGCTGGGAGGGTACGTTTTTTCAACTCCTCCTACCACCGCCACCTACCCCGGGCCGCGGCGGCGTCGGCACCGGCACCGGCGGCGACGGTACGTACGGCTCCTCTCCACGCCCCCACCTCCTCCTCCGGCTCCTCTGCTCCCCTCTTGAATGGACTCGATCGGTGCTACTGGGTCACCAATCGACGCCCGTGTTCCTCCTCCTCCTTGACGCGGATTGGAATTTGGGAGAGATTTTGAGGTCGGGCGCCGTGCGTTTGGCGGATTTAGTTCGGGGTGGATTCGGGGCCTGGTTCCCTTTCCCTTCTGGCGCTTTTAGTTTGTTCCTGCGATTCTTAGAGCCCAGGGTTTAGGCGCGATTCGCGATCTCCTCTGCTTGCTTGCTTGCGCGCCGCGCCGCCCCTGCTCAGCTCAGATGTGGTCTGACGGAAGGAGCTGGTTTAGGAGTTTCGGTAGGTCTCGGGCAGCGCCCAGATCGAGTTCTGTGGGGGATGGCTCTGCCGGCTTTTCATTTCTCTCGTGTTGCGAGCGCCGGTACAACTTTCGTGTTAGGTTTTACGTCTGATTGGAAGATGTTCGGGTTTGGTGAGATGTCTATGCAGACGAGAGGTTCGGCTGGGACCCTTTTTGTGAGTTTGGGCATAGCATAAATGGAACGAAATTTCAGCAAATCATTGCATGTGCAATAGGCTAATGAGAGCTTAATGGGAAAGTGAATGATTACATGGACTGATTGGGCACTGAAGATGTCTCTACTTGGGTCATACGGAGTAGATAGATAAACTGCATCAGCTGCCATGTTCTGTAATCGATGGAAATGCTAAATTTGTCTTCGTTGCTGTGTATGGAACTTAGAGCTAGTCATCTCATCTGTTTTGCTTGTTGATGTATCATGCAGGTTGTAATGAGAAGTTGCACCTGCTGAGGGATAGGACTTCGGCTACCAAGTTCAACAATGGGTTCAGGAAACCTGATGATGAAGAAGGTGTTGAGGCCCAGCTCGTTTGATCTGGACATACAGCTTGATAAAAGCTGGAAGGAGGATGTTACTTGCCCTATCTGTCTAGATTTCCCTCACAACACGGTCCTGCTCAGATGCACGTCTTATGAGCAGGGTTGCAGGCCGTTTGTGTGTGACACGGATCAGACCCGCTCAAACTGTCTCGAGAGGTTCAAAGGTGCTTACGAGCTGCCCGCCAATGTGAAAGTCTCATCTATAGCTGTGGCTCCTCTTGATAGCATTCACATTGTGTCTTCTCAAGTAAACAACCGCCCGAGCTGCCGTTGTGTAGAGGCGATGTTATTGGGTGGATTGTTATTGGTGAGGCTCGTCTGCATCTTAACCAGAAGAAGAGATGTTGTGAAGAGGATTGCTGCACATTCACCGGTAACTTCAACGAGCTTCAGAAGCACACGCAGCAAAAGCATCCAGATTCACGCCCTTCAGAAATCGATCCTGCTAGGCAAGTTGATTGGGACAACTTCCAGCAATCTTCTGACATTGTAGATGTGTTGAGCACGATACATGCACAGGTTCCTAACGGCATTGTTCTTGGAGACTATGTCATTGAATATGGGGATGATGAAACTGGGGAAGAGTATGAAGTTCTCCGCAGGGTTAGGAGGAAGTGGTGGTCTTTTATGTGTTGCAAAGCCTTCTGTAGATATCCAAGAAGCCGAAGAAGAGGAAGATCAAGGGATAGTAGAGGCAGTGGAGGGAGGAGCAGCGATCAGGCTCATCTGGAGAACTTCAATCTCGAGATTCCGACACAAGCTGTTGATTTGAGGGAAATCAGATTTGATGAAATCGATGATGAATACATTGTCACAGGGGCCTTACCTAGTATGGCAACACCTGGAAGAATGGCCAGTTTCCACTACAGGTCAGTAGAGACGATCTAGTATTTTATACCATAGTAGTGGAGCTATATTATAACCACTGCTCTAAATACAGTAGGTGCATACTAGGCAGAGAAAAACCTTCATCTATATGATTTCATCCCTAACTAAGTAGTATTATCTATTATTATTCATGAGTTAGCTGTTCAGGACTTCCAGGTTATATTTGTTTAGGTCCGTATTACAAAACTTTTTGTGAGGATTTTATGTTGTAATGATTAACATGTTGAGACTGCCCATCAAATTCAGCATGACTGTTGCCTATCGCTATCAGAATTTGTATTTGAACCTTAATCAACTTATCTTCTTTTCTACTATGGCTATGTCTGATGTAACTTGTTTCTGTCGATGGATCCAGGGATACAAGATATGGCCGGTGATCTTCTTACTTATAGAAGCAGCTGTTAACGAGAAGGGCATATTGTAGCCGTCATGCGATGCCGCAGCCGTCAAGACACTGCACCTCTGCTCATTTCCAATTTCTTCTCTGCCCGCCTCGTTCGTTGCTAGGACTTGTTGTGCATAAGAAGTAGCAACAGAAACCCTCTGATGTCGCCGTCCATTCGCAATAGAGCTCATTGTCCTAGTTTTCGTTCTGTATATATATTTAGCACCCATCTCTACAGCGATGTTGGTGAAAAGCTTTTCTCTTTTTTTTTTTTTTTGAAAATGCCTGCTCCTGCTCGGATGTAGCGAAACTTTTACAGGAAAATCTCGAAGCGAACTTCTGCTCGTTCCAAGGGTTCGTTTGTTTAGACTTTGTCTCGCTGAGTCGAGCTGTTGATAGAGCTTTCAGATGTGGCTTGTGTTTTATGAGGTGAAGCCTCCAGCTTCGAACAAGTGTCAGAAGTCACATGTGTGGTAGTACAATACAAATGTGCAACGCCGGACAGACATGCACTCGAAGTTGTCCTTTGCTTGTGCCGTTACCAGCTGGACAGGTGTAATACAAGTGTCTTAGGACATTGTGTTTACGATGAGGATGAGGTAACCCTGATTGCCTGATTTCACTTAGCATTTCGTGTGGTGATGTGTCTCAAATCTGTTTATAGGCGCTGATCAGGACAGGTGCGTGTTGGTGTCGGAATTGGAATCTCTCTTCTGATCCCACCACCATCACGTTTTGATTCTAAATTCAGGATGTATATCTTCGTACACGTTCTGGTGAATAGAGTATACTGTGTTGCATTGCAGTTATGCTCTATGATTGGCTAGATAGAGGCCGACTCAAGGTTGTAATGTGCATGACGTCGACCGTGCGCAATTTTGTTTTAGATTATTTCTGGCCGCAACGCCCTTTCGTGTTGACACCGTCCCTGACATTAACAAACCCGTTCATCTTATCCTGATCCGCGGAATGCCAGCCGGGATGTATATTTGGCTGATGGCGATGTCTGAACAGACAGACGCATAGTTGTGTCGACTGTCGAGTCTATAAAAAGGAAAACAGTTTAACAATTGAGACACAAAAATAAAATATATTGGATTTGAGACTCGTGACCTGTTCTCAGATATTTTTCATCTCGTTTAGCTTCTTCGAGCCGCCAGATTGATTTCAGTTCAGTATTTGACCCATCATAGGAATGTGACTTGGTACCCAATGCATGTGTGCAATATATTTTTGTTGATCCCTCATGACCATGTTTTTTTTTGCGGGTAAAACAGGAACTTTATTAATCAGGAAGGAATACACAACGGTCAAGTTCAAGCAACTGAAGAAAATCTTCAGGTCCCGACCCAACCCATAATTCAGAACGGCGTTCCACCCTAGCAAGATTTGCTAAGTGGTGACTAACCCTAACCTGACTACGTTCCATCTTTACAAATGAGCATACACTACTTACTCAAGACAAAAACTTTATTTCTGAAACTAGATGTAGAAAGGGAGATCGATCAACTGTTGTAGAGGAAACCATAGCGACCAGCAAAGCACAATCCGTCTCAACTCTGATGGGTAACTCCGATCGATCAAGCGCAATCTTTAGTCCTTCAACACAGGCTTGGAGTTCGGCTTCCAACGGACTCTCACGGTCATGAAGATAACGACATGCAGAGACTATAGGAAAACCGTCCACATCGCGTAGAACCAAACCCAGTCCAGCACGTTGTAAAGCTAGAACCAAATCTAAGAACCTACGTACATCGCGTAGAACCAAATCTCGAAAGGTGTTTAGTATGCCCTATACGTAGTTCTTCTGCCACCTTTTCTAGCTGTTTATTAATGTCGGGATAATACATCAAGACGGTTGATTAATTTTTCTTGTGGCACACACTACATGTTTTCATTTTTAGTTTGTACCGTCCTGGGAAGAAAGTGATCATATTTTCAATAGAAATACCATCCAGTACTATAGGAGTGTAAGTAATGTTTAGCGTGTCTTTTTTTATTAGATTCATTCATTTGCTGCACTACTAAAAAATATACAGTTTACATCAGATCAAGTCCTTGGATGTCATGACAAATGTAATCTATTGAAATTTGCCATCAGGATAAGGTGGCTGCGCAAAAAGCACCACCAATTCTGTAGACAGAGGCTTGCGGATTGCCACGTATGTAATCACTTGATTCCTTTTGGATCAATCAAAACCAAAATTTAACTGCAGCTCCTGCTGTTTCCTTTGCAGTGCGATCCCTCTTGTCCGCACGGCAACGACAACCGCCACAGTGGCAGCATTAAAGGTGGGAGACATCCTGCGCTTGCATCAGCGGCGTTTCACAGAGGAGGATGTGGCAGTATACGCAGGGGTCAGCGGTGACCACAACCCGGTCCACCTAGATGATGCCTTCGCCCGCAGGACGGGCGGGTTCCAGAGGGGCCGCGTGGTGCACGGCATGCTCGCTGCCTCCCGCTTCGTACGCTCCCTCCCTCTCTTTGTCATTTCGCAGGTTGTCATGGCGAGTTGACAAGAGCTTATCTGATCTGATGGATGTCTCTTCACATTGTGATGCAATGCAGCCTGGAGCTGTGTACGCGAGCCAGTCGCTCAAGTATCAAGGCCACCGGCGCAAGTCACATGTACTGCCTAGCACCATTGCATCTCCTCTTTTTCTAATCTTGTGCTTGCTGTGAACTAATGACAATAAATCTTGTGGGCAGTGTCAAGTTTGCCACGAAGTGCCTCACGAATGATGAAGAGATTCTCGCCATTGACGGTGAGGCCATGGCTTTTTTGCCCACACTGCAGCCCATCACAGAGGCAATCGGGTGACAACTGGCAAGTGGATTGATTATATGCTACTGAAGCTAATGAAGTGATCAATAGTCTGTCCGTCACTATTTACTTAGGGTTCACACCCTGATTGTCATACCCAAATTGTTCATATGATGTGAAATGGTGATTAGCTGAATTTAACCATAGCAAAGTTTGAAAAAAACAGCTGATAAGCTTGGTGTGCCATCATTTACCCTTGTGACAAACCGTCAGACCGGTCGACTGCTCATGTTTGTACTTCAATTTTTGTTGTCAAATTGATATCTTCATTCTCCTGTAACTTAAAAGACAATACTAAAAGATAATCTCGCTCATGATCGGTTCTCCTTTTATCTCTACTCTTTGAATTGTGATAATTCATTGACACCAAAATAGTTTACGATTTACACAAAACATCGTGTAAAGAGTATTACAACAAGCTTGCCAATCAGGCCAATACCAACAGTTTTATTATGTTGTAAACTTGTACGTAGGTTCTTTAAGATTTGCTTGATATTTAGGATTTTATGATCTACTGGCGATATTGGTTTACCATATATTTGTTTTGTAGTACAACTGTGATATGTACTGGATATCAATGACATACGTGCTATCATTATCATTTTGTTTGGGATGTTTTACTCATCTTTGCCTCTTAGATTTGCCTCTGTTTGATACTTCTTGCTCCTCTTTTGTTTTTCTAAGTGAATTTTGAAACGGATGGTTATCACACATGTCAGTTATGTTCATGATATAGCTAGCTCAAAACGAATAGGGTGTCTATCCAAGTTGGCTTTCTTTTTTAAATGTACAACTATGTTCTGTTTTGCATTCACTAAGCTCTGTCCCATACTTCTTGGCAATGCACTTCAATTTTATTTGGAAACACACTATGTTATATGTTGCTACATGAAAGATGGTGCTTATAGCCTAGAGCTATGCCTTTTCTAGGAACATTGACAAATATTGGGGGTCGTTCTAAGATACTAAATGCGGAGATTTTAATACAATACTAAGAAATATGAAAAAAGAAACGATCTTTTTCTCCCGTATGCTTCCTTGTTTTACGCAAATTATATACAAAGAGTAACTGAGTATGAAACATTGTGATGAGTACTGCATATCGATCAAAAAAATATTGACATTACAGGCTATTCCAAAATTACATAGCATGAAAATAATTACAAGTTGATTACACATTACATAAGAGACAAATAATAATCGAATAGTTCACAATTAATATTGCAATCATGTTATTACAAGTTTGAGCACTGAACCCTATGAAGCTAGCCTCGTGGCGAAGTTGTCTCATTGAAAATTTTGGGTATGAGATTACTCATATTACATACATTTTTTACTAAAATTTTGTACATATATATATATATTTATTTTTAGCATGTTTCAGTATTACGAGTACAATTTATATTTTTGCCGCAGTTTAACCACATAACTGGCGGTGCTACTAATTCTTACTCAGTGTGTTTTTGCTTATACCAAATATAATTGAAAGATAGTGAGCTATATTTTGTAACAAAAGGTTGTTAAACAAATTTTTGACCAACCCACAATACTTTAGCTTTCCCTTTTCTCGGTTTTAGGAAAGAGTTTTGGACCACCTTTTCAATATTTACAAAAAGTATTTTTTGGTTACCATGGGGGTTTTTAGCTAAATACCTCAAAATAAGTTGAACCATACTATTTTTGTAAAGCATATATTCTGAAAAAATTTTGCAGCTAAACACACCCTTAATTTTTGTACAGGGTTGTCAAAAGGTTTATTTGGTGTACGAGTAATATGGACCCCGTTAATAGTATAATTTTCCTAAGACTGAAGAAAACAAAAAAACACCGTAAAGCTGTCTTCATTTTTCACTTCTGGGTGGTCGATAACAGTCGTGTGCAATTCTCAAGATAAGACTAAATCACTTAAGCACACGATTAGTCTTATAGTTATGTTTTCATCCACAAAAAATCACTTATGTTGAGTAGGGTGATGAAGGTATTTCTTTCGGTGTCCTGATTCTCGATGTAGACAACGAAGATGATTATGAGAAATCCGGAGACTCTGATGAGTGATCCCCATGGGCGTCGGCATCACCCTTTCCCCTTTTTAGCGACTTGATGCCAAACTGAGAAAAGAGTTCTATTTGGTTCTATAGTGACACGAGATGGTTCGCCCTCGAAGTAAAAAGAGGAAAAAAACTATGCCAAACGATTTTCATTTATTTGAAGCATAGGAAATCTGTATTATTAAGACGGGTTCCACGTCACAAGGCATGAGTTGAATCAATCACATAAACAAACCCTTCAAAAAGCACCTTAGCTTTCGCATGAGTATAGAGAGATTACTCCCATCTCAAACTAGTTTGTTCTGCAATTCTAGGCCCAAATAATCCGGTGCCGGTTTTACTGGATGGTGTTCTAGAGGGTGACATTATTGTCCGGATCATGGCCTGGATAATCTAGGACCCAGTTATTCCGGACTTATGGAATCTGGTCCACATGGTAAAACCCCCAGATAATCCGATTGACTTGGTAATGCGGATCACGGATTTGTAGTACATAACTATTGAACTTTGGAGCCATATAAATAGCAAACCTCTTTTCCAATCGGGGTACGACTTCAATTTCATCTCGTCCATTGTTCATGACTTGAAAACTTTGAGATCCGATCATATTATTGCATCCAGGCTTTCACCAATGAAATTTTATTCCAACCTACTAATTGTTTGTGAATCTTTTACTCTTTGAAGCTTGAGCAGCCTTTACGGAAGAGGGGTGTTTCGGATCTCAATCTTGCTATGTAAAAGCTCCGAAAATATCGTCGGGAGGCTCCAATGAAGTTTGGATATCACACAATTTTTTATTCTAGATTTGCTTTCCGCATTCTAGGGTACCATACCGTTGTATTGATGCACTACTCATTGTGTGGAGAGACCGAAGACTTGAGGGGAATGTTGTGAGTTTTGTTGGCTATTAAGACATCTCTACCGGGGCCTCCAAATGACCTCCAAAGGACCAATGGGGTCCGAACAACAAAAATTGCCACCAGTGGCACCCTCAAAGACTAGTCTGGACTAAAAATACGTCCGGCACCCCCAAAGAGGCCTCCAAATTTGGAGGCCCTCTAGGGGGTGCCGGACATGTCCGCCCACAGCTGCATGTGTGGCTGGCCCACAAGTCATTGTCTATAGCTTGTTTCTCTTATTGCTCAGTGAGATGCACGTCCATGGTTTCTCGCCGTCGCTACGCATGGAGTTGGAGTAGCTCTAGGCCATATCTCGCTCGCCTTTCGCGCCAGTAGAACCACATCATTGAGCTCCTTCGTCTCCTATAAGCACGGCAGCCGGAGGAGCGCGGAAGACGTCATGGCGGCCTTGTCTTCAACCTATGGCCGGACACACGGTGTCGTCGTCCGTGCTTATTCAAGCCAAACCATCATGTCCTACTATGTCCGGAACCCGAAGGATTTGAGCTAGAACATACTCGAGGACGAGTATAGGTTAAGCTTGGGGATCTTGATGCATGTAAAATGCATACATGAACTT
Organism: Poa pratensis; assembly: GCA_947311845.1. Taxonomy (NCBI): domain Eukaryota; kingdom Viridiplantae; phylum Streptophyta; class Magnoliopsida; order Poales; family Poaceae; genus Poa; species Poa pratensis. The sequence goes on from CAMZMU010000074.1 coordinate 54,291,927, forward strand.
TGCACTATATTATTTATATTCCAATCATATTTGCATTGTTATATCAATGCTTTATCATGATTTTGGGAATATTTTATCGATTTCCTATTTTTATGGAATTAACCCTGCGTAGGCAGAAAACCCTATTTTCTATATTTTGATGTTTTAGGGACCCAAACGACGTGCAAATGACCTGATATTTTACGAGCATCATTTTTTGGAAGGAAGAAGACTTGGGAGCGAAGGAAGCGAATAAGCGGAGGCCCGTGGGCCAAAAGAGGGTGGCCCACGCGGTCAGATTCCCTGGCTACGTGGGACCCACCAACTTGGCCCTCGTGGCTCCGCTACCGTCGATCTTTTCTCCATCGACTTCGTCTTGACCTAAAACCGACTATAAAAATAGTCCCCGATGCCCTCTGGAAAGGAGCGCCACTGAAACACAGAAACACCAAAACAGAGACCTGGAGCTGCAGATTGAAGGGGGAAAACTCCGGTGGGGCGCTGCCGGCATGGTCTCCATCTCCTCCAACGACTTCTCCACCTTCTCCATAATGAAAAGGGAGTAGTCCACCCTGGACTATGGGTTTGTCGAAGTAACTTATGTATCTCTCCTCTCTTGAGCTTCACTAATTAGTACCATATGAGCTGCTGAACATGATTACGGTCATCTATGTAATACCTATATGGTGGATCTTTTTATGAGTTAATATATGTTTGAAATTGCAATAGTTTTGTTTCAGTTATGAAAGTAGATGCATATTATGTACACCATTCTTGTGTACTTGTTTTGATCAAGCATGTTTATGAGAGCGTGTGTGGGGTGATGTGTGCATTAGTTGGAGTAACGGGGTGTAGCTAGTGCGGTGAAAGTGAGAGAAGTTCCGCGATCCACTTGAGTATGTTTACCTTACTTTGTTGCCTCACTAGGCATAAAGAAAAATACCTTGCTACAGGGGTTGTGGGTGACCATGCCACTTCTCCGTGACTAGATCTAGCATGTTCTTATTTTAACTTCATGTCATAAGACTTAATGCTATACTCCGATTTATCTTAATTACCGAGGTGTTATGATTTAGTTCGCATCTTGGTGGAGTATAAGAGAGACTAATAAACAAAAGGTCTCTATGTTAGGACGTGATGCCCATATAATTAGTAACTTGTCATTAAACTTTTGTGTTGCAATCTCATATGTCAACTCTAGTGTTCCATTGTCTACCACTTTATTACAGAGAGAGTACATTTGTGAAACCATGAACCCCGGTCCATTTTTAATCATAAGAAACACCTTTCCAACCACTTTTACCACTTTTACATTTTCTGCCATTTAAAAATCCGAAAATACAAAAACACTTTTACATCTTGCATTCATCATAAAAAATCCAAAAAATAGCATTTATCATTGTTCTCACCATCCTTGCATATTTATTTACCACCATTGCATATTTATTTCTTGTTTGCATTGCATATAATTTTCATATCATCCTCACACCTTGTGCTTGACAACCACTAGGTGAGGTTGAGGACCAAAACATTTACTCCCTCCGATCCATAAAAACATTCGGAAGGTCTGTATAGGAATTGTGCCATTCACGTTATTTGCCCACGACTCTTTTAATGGATCGGAGGTAGTACTTTGTTTTGTAGGTAACCAAGAGAAGGATATGAAGATAAAGCTTTCACTACTGATTCCCGAGAGTTCGATATTAAACCCTCAAGTCACCCCTTGTGGGGAAAACCGTCTTCCATATACTACACACTCTGCACTTGGAGTCTCAACCTAACCCATTTACTTTTCACGCAGGTAACTGCGTGAAGGGCCATCAAGACTGTTTTCTGGCGCCGTTGCCGGGGAATCATTGCGGTAAGGATTTATCCAAGGATATCAAAACAAATTCAACTTCATCACCAACTTGTGCAAACACCTAAGATTGGGGAGGTTGCACCTACGTGAGCATCATCTTATCCATCTTTACCTTCAAAGCAATTTATTTTGTTTTGTTATTGTCTTGCATGTCATATTTATATTTCGGTTTGTTAGTATGTCTACCTGCTATCAATGGAAACAAAATCTTATCAGCTAAGTGGGTTCACTGAGGAACAACAAAATTATTGTAAGGAATACCGCTTGTCTGAAAAAGGGAAACAGTTATGGGCACAAATATATAAATTAAATTGTTTTGCTAGAAACTTGTGCTCTACTTATGAAAAATCCTACTGCTTTAATGAATCTTTTTGTTGTAGGAGGCATAAACACCTCTCTTTTCAATGTGATTATAATGATAATGAAACCTTGGCTGATTATGTTAAAGGAAACTATGACTTTGATAATCTTGAACAAATTGAAGTATTTGTTGTTTTTATGGGTGCTTATGAAATTGCTGGTTATATTCAAAATAATGATGATCCTTGTAAAACTAAAAATCTTGTTATACTTGGTTATTGTCTTGAATATTACAAAGATAATCCTTATATCACTGAATTTCTTGAGGAAACCTATTATCCCGAAGAACTTGCCACCTTTCAGGAACTTGTGGGAGAGGAAATTGCTGAAACTATGATCTCATTGGATGAAAAAGAAGAGGAGATTGAAATGAATGTGTTCCAACCTAAGCTTGGGGAAGACTTGGGTCTCCCAACTTCACCTTCAACAAATGATAGTAACACTCAAGATTTTGTTGATGATAAACTTTGCTTTTATGATTCTGATGATGAGGAGGACTATCAACCTATGCCTAATGAGAACATTATTGATAATAATTTTAAAAATGATGAGGAGTATGGTTTAGACATGTTTTATGATAGTACTCTAGATAATGATCCTATTTTGCTTGATGATCCTCCATGTTTAGAACTTGTTACTACTTTATGTGAGGATAAAATGATATACCTGCTGTTTGTGAAAATACTCTACTAATGAGAGTCTTACTTTGTTCTTGAATTCTCCAAATTACACCATAGAGGAGAAATTTGCTTATGTTGAGAAATACTTACGTGGTTTGCAATTATCTTTAGTTCCAAATCTTTGTTGCAACCATGATATTAAACTTGATATTGATCTTAATAATTATTTTGAAAGAGGGAAGCATGCTAATGAATTCCAAAATAAATTTAAGGATCCTCTTTATTTGCCTAAATTATCTAAGTTGAATGATTCTTGTGGTTATATGGTTGAATTTGCTTCTACTACTTGCAACTATTATGAAAAAGGAGGTGATAAGAGCCCTCTGTATGCTACTAATAATTATGGGCTGCAAGTAACTATTGTTAATATGCATTGGAAAACTTCTATTTATTGTGATTCATTCATATACAAAATGCCAATGCATAGAAAGAAAGTTAGACTTCGTTGTTATTACTTTTGTGTTTTGTTTTTCTCTCTACTAGGGTTCGACTTGACTATTATTTTGATCGGTTTGAGAGCACCATGGGACCATGGTATTATTTATGAACACTTCCAAGGAAGAGGGACACACCAAAGTTCAAGCTCCCTCATGAGCTTCGTCCTCTATAAATATCAAGTAATATGCCTAGCTATATGGCTATAAAGAAAGCGCTTTACGGGAGGCAACCCGGTTGTTTTTATTTGTGATTTTCTTTGTGTCCTCTTGCTGTAACAAGAGACTTAGTTTTTAGTTTTGTTTCTGGAATTTTTAATAAAGTGCCAAGTTTTACCCATTTTGGTTTGAAAAAGTTGCTTATAGCGTTCGGAGATTTTATTCCTGCACGAATCTGTGCACGGTATGATTTTTAATTCTTATTCTGTAACTCCGAATGAGCTCATATTTGAACTGTAGCTGCAATTCATCCTCTATATTCATGAATTGTTTTGGAATTTTTTGACAAAGTTAAGTAGGGTAGAAAAATATGTTTTGCTGCAGGTGTTTTTCTGGACAGATTCTGTCCCATTTTGTTTGATGCATTCTTTGAACTTTTAATTTGAATCTTTTTGATCTAATTGAGTTTATAAGTAGGCATACAACATTATACACTTTCTGGACATTCATATGAATTTTTGTTTGAGGATTATATGCAGCAAGAAATCTATTTATCTATCACTACTAATGCCACCCCACAGAAAAGAAATGAGAGAAACGGTGTTTTGAAGTTCTTTCACAGGGATTAGAGGAGATGCACCAAGAGCAATCCAAGGATGGTGAATATAATAAGCTTGGGTATGTGAAGACAACCCCACTGGACCTACACACTCTCGGATTGCACACGTCTAACTTCTGTTTTTCGATCGAAGCACTTTATCGCATAAACTTGGAGCGTCTTTTTGTTTGTTTTGGTTTGATTTTTTATTTTGTGAGACCACCACACTATCATTTATATATGAAAGAGCTACTGGAAATTTGGGTTGAATTAAGTTGGATTTTATAATAAGATTGGGAAAGGGATGTTTGAATTGATTCAAAAAGATACATATAGTTGCATGATTCATATGCTTTGTTAATGAGTAATAGTTTGCAAGTGTTTTATCAAAAGCTATCTTTTATTCATGTTTTGATGTTGAATGTTACTTTACTTTGTTTAACATGGATTAGTAAGTTATATGGACACTCATGCATGCATTTAGATGGTCAACTTTCTCCCTCTTGCTAGCCCAAAACAAAAATTCCAACAAGTAAAAACTTGTTTCCAACACCTTCAACCAAAGTTTTTTCAGTGAGTCCACCATATCTACCTATTAGCTTTATGCTATTCCGAGTATGTTTATCATGATATTTGTGTTATCTATACCTCTGAATGAAAATGCTTATGTTTGTTGATTGTTATGGGAAAAGTTGGTTATAGAGCTCTCACGAACTTGATGCACACTTTACTTTTATTGCATTAAATAAACATGACCCATTATGATTAAAATTATGATGTTGTGGGCTTGACAATAGTCTTGGCTTGAGAATTAGTTCATATGTGCTGTCACATGGCAAGCTTTCAACATGCTCTTCATTTTATTTAGTTGATATCATGTACTTTTGTTTATGGATGCTTATCATGGGTGAAATAAATGTGGAGACAAAGCAAGTTTAAATGAGTTTGTATAAATGGTTAGAGAGACGCCTAGGCCGCTAATCTAAGCCATGCATCATTCATGGTGGAAATTTACTTACATACTATGTTGAACCTTCTGTGATGCACCTTACAATAAAAAGCTATTCCAATGGTAAATAAAAAGGGCGTTGAGATTGTTCATTTTGTTTGTTTTTCTTGTCATTTTTATATGGGCTTGTTCCATATCCTGGTACAAGAGGTACCCCAGTTGACGCTCTTAATGATGCTATTATTACTTACAATGATATTTAACTTGAACATGCTTTGTGTCCCAAGTTGAGTAACACCATGGTGTAGGTACTTGTATTCAAGGGGCATGAGACATTCAACCTATACTTTGTCAAGCACACTACTCATATTTGCTTTCACTTTAAACTTTAATCATTCAAGATGCTATGATAGGGGTAATGAGAGCTTGACACCAAGTATTACCACATTGCAATCATCAACTTAAGTAGAAGAGTTTGGAAGTTAGATGAAACTTATGCATGTTTTACCTCTACTCACATATATATCTTTCCAAAGTGTCAACCTTTTATATTCAGATTTTCATCAATACTCTATGACCATTGTAGGATGTTCTTACTTTTCATTATGCATACATGTGGTCCATAGTACTTTCTTTCATGTTACACTTTTTGAATTATCATTGAACATCCTTGCATTGAATACTTGATATCACTTCATAAACTATCTTGCATATTGCTACTCCTTTTAAGAATGAATCATTTGACTCTATGTAGCAATAGTAATCATCTTTGATATCCATTGATAGTATTAAATTGCAAAGTCCATGTTAGTTTTATCACCTTCATACTCGAGGACGAGTATAGGTTAAACTTGGGGATGTTGATGCATGTAAAATGCATACATGAACTTTGCATTGTTTTACTTATATTCCAATCATATCTGCATCATATACGGGTTATATCAATGTTTTATCATGATTTTGGGAATATTTTATTGATTTCCTATTTTTATGGAATTAACCCTGCGCAGGCAGAAAATCCTATTTTCTATATTTTGATGTTTCAGGGACCCAAACGACGCCCAAATGACCTGATATTTTACGAGCATCATTTTTTGGAAGGAAGAAGACTTGGGAGCGGAGGAAGCGAACAAGCGGAGGCCTGTGGACCAAAAGAGGGTGGCCCACTGATGTTACGTGAAAGACACACATCCGTTGGGAACCCCAAGAGGAAGGTATGATGAGTACAACAGCAAGTTTTCCCTCAGTATGAAACCAAGGTTTAATCGAACCAGTAGGAGATCGAAGTCACTTCTGAAGGTTGTTGGTGAAAGAGTGTAGTGTGGCGCAACACTAGAGATTCCGGTGCCAACGTGGAACCTGCACAACACAATCAAGCTACTTTGCCCCAACTTAACAGTGAGGTTGTCAATCTCACCAGCTTGCTGAAAACAAAGGATTAAACGTATAGTGTGGAAAATGATGTTTGTTTGCAGAGAATGAAAAAGAACAATGATTGCAGTAGGTTGTATTTCAGATATAAAAAATGGACCGGGGTCCACAGTTCACTAGTGGTGTCTCTCCATAATAAATAACTAACATGCTGGGTAAACAAATTACAGCTGGGCAATTGACAATATTGATAAGTGCATAACATGCATGTGCAAGTTGTGGTGTCTACTATGAGATTCATTTAGGCATTACGACAAAGTACACAGACCGCTATCCAGCATGCATCTGTGCCTAAATAGTCCACCTTCAGGTTAACATCCGTACCCGTTCCGGTATTAAGTTGCAAGCAACAGACAATTGCATTAAGTAAAGTGCATAATTTAAACAACACATTCATCCTTAGACAAAGCATCATTAGGTTACCCCTATTAGCAACAACACATCCACAACCTTAGGGGTCGCTGTCACTCCCCTAGATTAAATGGAGACTGAACCCACTATCTAGCATAAATACTCCCTCTTGGAGTCACAAGCATCCACTTGGCCAGAGTATCAACAAGTAACGGAGAGCATGCAAGATCATAAATAACAAAGACATAATATTCAATATTCAACTTGACATAGTATCAATATTCATCGAATCCCAGCAAACACAACATGTAGCATTACAATAAGATGATCTTGATCATGATAGGCAGCTCACAAGATCTAAACATGATGGCACAATAGGAGAAGACAACCATCTAGCTACTACTATGGACCCATAGTCCAAAGATGAACTACTAACACATCACTCCGGAGGTAGGCATGGCGATGTAGAGCCCTCCGGTGATTATTCCCCTCTCCGGCAGGGTGCCGGGAAGAGCTTCAGAACCCTCCCGAGTTAGGGTTGACGGCGGCGGCTGTGGAACTTTCCATGGAATATGACTCGGGTATTTAGGGTTTTCCCTAATAGATGAATATATAGGCGAAGGGGCGGCGTCGGTGGAGGCCCGTGCCCCCCTCACCACGTCACGGCGCGGCAGGAGGTGGGATCGCGCCACCACGTGGTGAGGACGGTGTGGGGACCCCGGACTAGCTGTCCAAAATACCCGATTATGCTTAACACAATGATCCCGTGATCAGTCTGTCGTTGCACATAATCCGAATTGGATTCCAAAGTTTACATTCATTACAATACCGAATAAAAAGTCTTACATAAATGGTCATTTAGACCAAGTTCTTACATAGGTGCCTTCATGGGCCAAACCAAAATATCAGCGGAAGCTACGGCGTAGTAGACCTCATATTCTAACAAAGATGACCCGACAGGCAGCTGACTTGTGGAGATCCTCAGTTCGCATAGAAGTCGCCATACTCCTGCTCGGCGTAGTGCTCCTCCTCGTAGTCTGGCTAGGACAATAGCCAGGGACGAAACCAATATGAGTACATTTGAATGTACTCGCAAACTACCCCAACATGAGTATGCACTAGTTTTGTTTTAACTTACAACTTTTATTTATTTAAAACATCTCTATATCTTTATTGAAAAAGGTAAGAAGAGTTTTATAACTGTTTTTAAAAGAAGTCATCATCTCCTTTGTTTCTCCCAAAAACTCCTCCTCTTTCTGACCATGGCTCACCATGGTCCATTCATTTCAACAACTCATACACTCCATTTGGTATAGCTGTGTAACACCATCTCTGTTTCAGTTTCTTTTTAAACTTAAAAGCTTTTCCAAAAACTTGCACATGATCTTAGGACAGCCTCCCAATTGTCCATATCCGAGGACTCGGCTATTCGAATAGTTTTGACCCTCTGCAGAGGTAGCACGCTTTTAACCCACATCCATCCGGTAACTCATCGTGTCAGCCACGTCCCGCCATACAAGGTGTATGCGAAGTTGAGCCACCGACCCTAGCCTCTCCTTTGCTCATGCTAGTATAGGATCCTACCCATATGATAATTCCCATCGACACTCAGTCCGGTTCCCCGTCGGCAACGCTAAGTGTGAGGACTCATATGTTTTTCCTGGTGACCACATTTATGAAGTCTTCAATCCCCCTCCTTATCTTTCCATAGAGTTTGAGCGAGGACCCAGGCCAGGGGAGTTCACAAACCATCCCCTCACGCATAATGGAGTCATCTCCGTCGATGAGGTATCCCATACTAATAAGAGCAAATTATGACTAAGCCCCATTCCCATATGGGGGTAAATGTGGTCGCACAGATTAAGATTGGTTGTCATAGTACTAGGACACTGTGCATTTTTCATAAACATCACCATCCTCTATTTCTCCACTTCAATACCGACATCTCGGTATTCCATAACCACACAAGTATTTCCAAAGGAGTTTTGAATAAACAACATTGTTTTCCATCCTAAAGTTTCATATAACTACTACATAGGGTGGCAAAATAATTTCCATACACTTTTGAAAAGGTTTTGTAAACCATTGGTTTTAAGAGTAAATCATTTGATCAAAGTAGATGCATATATATTTAGGTGCAAGCTCAGAGAGTAGCTTGCCTTGCTCGGCAAAGTGGACTGGATCTTGATCTTCAGGTTCAACAAATTCCCCCTCCTCGATAAATTCAGCAACGTTCTCGTCTAATCGATAAACAAACAAATACAAGCAATCACTAAACTACTCAAACAAAATCTAAACATCACAATCCTAAATGCTCTAAATAGCCACGGCATACATCAAACAATACAATTTGGTTTCAAAATAACTGAATTAAACATTATTTGTTTATGTCCCAATTATGGCAGAAGCTTGTGGAACATGTTTAATTGCACAACTTGAGTTCTGTTTGTCCTAAAAATACAAACTAAAATTCTATAGAAAGCTAATGATGTGTAGAAGGCAACCTAATTTGATTTGGTTCAATTGGAGTTACTAATCTCCGTACACAAAGGTTTGAATCCAGTAGCTTAATAATCAAGTTTTGGCTACCAAACAAGTTCTGTTGCTCCTAAAATTAAATCCTTTTAGGGGTAACTAAACATGACCAAATGTGATCAAACAAAATTAGTCCTAACTCATTTGGCTCAACCATTAATCATAATTAAAAGTTTGAGTGCAGAAGGGTGTTTAAACTTCAACTCAATACCAAACAAATACTATTGCCCAAATAATTCTACAAAAATTAGGGAAGCTAACACATGGCAGTACTAAGCTAACAAAATTGGTTTGGAATTATTTGGACTAACAGTGTACCAGAAATAAACAAGTTTAGGATTTAAACCTTCTGTAGTATTTTTAATAACAATTTTAACTGTTTAATTAAATGACATGAGACCAATTGGGTTGGTTAAACATTTTCATAAGCTTTTCAGAACAATTGAGTTTAATTTATTTGGATGTCTAAATCTCAAGTTATTGAATTTACAATTTGGGTCCAGTACTGAATTCTATAGAAACTAGAAATTCGAAATTAATCAAACTAGTGGATAATGTTGAGAACCCTGACATGTGGGGTCTACACGTCAGCGTCTCACGGAGAAAAGTCTCCCGCGTGGAATTGTTTAAAATGCTGACAGTGGGTCCCACATGGCAGTGTAACTAGGCACGAAACGGTACGTGGCCGTAGATCTTAGATCCAACGGCGCACGGAGGCTACCATCGGCGACAACCTAAAATAGGCGGCGCCGTGGCTCCGGCGACGGCAAGCAGCACGATTCGCTCACCTGAGAGGGCTAGGGACGGCGGAGATGGTGCAGATCGACGGCGGCGGCGTGGGGAAGTTCCTGGCTGAGTCCTGCTTGCTGGGACGACGTCTAGCTCCGGCGACGATCAACTCCTTCTCCGCGGCCGTGCGCCAACTCCGGCGACGTCCTGGTGAGGCGTCTGTGCACGAGCAGAGGGGAAAAAGGGGCGGATGAGCACGGTGATAATGGGGATGCGAGTGAGGGCCAGAGAAGTGAGAGGGAAGCAGCAGCACGGCACAGCCGTGTCGTCGCCTACCTCGGGCTGTCGAGCACGGGCACGAGCAGCAGTGAGCTCGCGGCAGCGGCTCCGCCCTCCTGGTGGTGCACGGGCGAGTGGAGGGTGTGGTGGAGCAAGGGAGAGGCAGTGGGGCGTGGGGAAATGCGAGGTGCGGGCTCGAGTTTAAATAGGCGCGACGGCGGCGCATGGTGGTCGCGGTCCAGCGGCGTCCAGAGGGCGGGAGAGGCCGGCGCGCGGTGTCTGGGGGGTCCGGGCGTGGGCTAGGGTTCACGGTGTAGAGGATTGCGTGGCGAGGTGCAGCGAGCTGGGCCAATTTTGACCGGCGCGGTCCGTTTAACCACGACGGAGAAATAGGAGACAGCGGCGTAATGGCGAGGGGAGAAGCTCTCCTCTGCCAGCAGAGGGTGCAGAGGCACGGGGCGAGGGAGAACGCGAGCAGGGGGCCCTGGGGGCCTGGGAACGGCGACGAGCGCGCTGCGGCCATGGCGACACGCACGGCGACAGTGAGCTAGGGGAGGTAGGAGACGACGACGTTTTCGCAAAAAACCCCCTAGCTCCTGTGCGTTGCTTCTTTTCCTTCTCCTTTCTTCTATTTACTTTTTAGTCCTTCTGTTTATTGCAGTAGTACTTCTTGATTAATTTGAGGCACTAAATCAATTTATAAAAATTTGGCAAAATTTGTGGGGCTTCTCATAAGGTGCAGAAGCTCCACAAAAATTGGCTTTGCAAAATAAAATGTTTTGAAACATTTTCTTTTATAGTGTTTCAATTATGGCATTTTAATTTATTTCTACTTTGTTTACTTTTGAATTTTTAAAACTAGTTTGAAAATAGTATTTGAGAGAGATAAGTAGTAAGATTCAAATAAGGGTTTTCATATCCACTCTTCTGAATTTTGTTTAAAACAAATTGGATTATTATACTTGGAGAATTTAGGTGACACTCTTGTCACTTTGATTTATTTCTTGTTTCAATTTCTTTGTGTTTGTAATCAAAATTTTCAATTCAAGCAAACACATTACAAGCAACAAGAAATAATGTCACAAGTATACTACACAAGCAACAAGCATAACCAACACATATAACTTAACAAAGTTTTTGTTGGCCCACATTTTTGGAATATTTCTCTGTTTATGAATTTGGGATGTGGATGTTACAGATCCTTCCCCCTTAAAATAAATCTCGTCCCGAGATTTGCTAGGCTTAGGTACTAAAGAGGTCTGGGAATTCGCTTCTAAGATAATCTTCGCGTTCCCAAGTTGCTTCTTCTTCAGAGTGGTTAGTCCACTGGACTTTGTAAAATTGATCGCACGTCTTCGGGTAACACGAACATCTTCTTCGAGAATCTTGAGGGGTCTCTCGCGATAAGTCAGGTCTTGGTTCAGGTCGATGGAGAGGTGGTCGATGTTTTTGAAAACATCAGGCTGGTCAGGAACTTCAAGACACTTCCGGAGCAAGGAAATGTGGAAGACATCATGATAATCTCCTAACTCCGGTGGCAATTCCAGCTGATAGGATACTTCTCCACGACGATGATCTTGAAGGGTCCAATATACCTTGGCGCTAATTTTCCTTTGACATGGAAACGCTGCATTCCTTTAAGGGGTGTCACTCGGAGATAACATAATCTCCGACGTGAAGTGAGGTCACGGCGCTTGGTGTCAGCGTAACTCTTCTGACGGGATTGGGCAGTTTTGAGGCGTTCACGAATAAGCTGAACTTGCTCTTCAGCTTCACGGAGGGTATCTGGACCAAACAATTTGCCTTCTCCGGTATCGACCAATTCAGGGGTGTACGACACTTCTTGCCGTAAAGGGCTTCAAAAGGGGCCATTTGCAGACTGGACTGATAACTGTTGTTGTATGAGAACTCTGCAAACGGAAGACAATCTTCCCACTTGGAACCATAGGATAGAACACATGCACGAAGCATGTCCTCCAATATCTGGTTCACTCTTCAGTTTGGCCATCGGTCTGGGGATGATAAGCTGTGCTAAATGCTAACTTGGTTCCGAGGGCTTCATGAAGGGATTTCCAGAATCTTGAGGTGAATTGCGTACCTCTATCAGATACAATCTTCTTAGGCACACCATGCAGGCTTACTATTCTGGAAATATACAAGTCTGCTAACTGAGCTCCGGTATGTGGTCTTGACAGGTATAAAATGAGCAACCTTGGTCAATCGATCAACGATGACCCAGATTGAATCATGGCCTCGGTTGGATCTTGGAAGTCCGGTAATAAAATCCATTCCAATCTCATCCCACTTCCACTCGGGAATTTTCAAAGGTTGAAGCAATCCAGCGGGCCTGATGTTCAGCCTTGACTCGCTGACAGATGTCACACTTGGCTACAAAAGAACCAATCTCTCGCTTCATTCCATGCCACCAAAATCTTTCTCGAAGGTCTTGGTACATCTTGGTTCCGCCGGGGTGGATTGAATAAGGGGTCTCATGGGCTTCCTTCAGGATTAACTCCTTAAGTTCCGTGACATTGGGCACACAGATACGATCATTGAATTTCAGCACTCCTTCAGCATCTTCGGTAAAACCGGGTGCTTTGCCGAGGGAGATCTTCTTCCTAATTCCTTCAATGCTTTCATGACCTTTTTGGGCTTCTTTGATTTGATCCATCAGGGTTGGGGCTAACTCCAAATTGGCGAGATATCCATGGCTAACAAGTTCTAGTCCAAAATCTTCGAACTCTTTGAACAAGGCTGGTGTTCGGCTTGGATCAAGGCATTCAGGGTACAGGGTTTGCGACTAAGGGCATCGGCAACTACATTAGCCTTTCCGGGGTGATAGTGGATTCCAATATCATAATCCTTGATTAATTCCATCCATCTCCTCTGTCGCAGGTTCAACTCCTTCTGGGTGAAAATATACTTCAAGCTCTTATGATCCGTATAGATCTCACAGCGATGTCCCGCAAGATAGGGACGCCACTTTTTAAGAGCAAGGACAACAGCAGCTAATTCCAGGTCATGGGTTGGGTAATTCTCTTCATGCGGTCGCAACTGCCGGGACAGGTACGACACAACTTTGCCTTCTTGCATCAGAACGCAACCAAGTCCGAGGCGTGATGCATCGCAATACACGTCGAAACTCTGGGTGACGTCTGGCATAACCAGGATTGGGGTGGAGGTTAGTCTCTTCTTCAACTCTTGGAAACTATCTTCGCACTTCTGAGTCCATTCAAATTTCTTGTCCTTCTTCAACAGTTGGGTCAAGGCTTGGCTATACTGGAAAATCCTTCAACGAACTTGCGGTAATAACCGGCGAGTCCGAGAAAGCTTCGGATTTCAGTCACACTGGTTGGGGATAACCAGTCAATAATGGCTTGGATCTTCTCTGGGTCAACAGAAATTCCTCCGCAGATACAACATGTCCGAGAAATGCCACTTCATGAGCCAAAACTCACACTTGCTAAGCTTGGCATACAGCTGGTGCTCTCGGAGGGTCTCCAAAACTAGACGCAGGTGTTCAGCATGCTCTTCTTCGGTCTTGGAATAAATAAGGATGTCATCAAGGAAAACTACCACGAACTTGTCGAGGTACTCCATGAAAATCTTGTTCATGAGATTCATGAAATAGGCTGGGGCATTGGTCAGACCAAAGGACATCACGTGTATTCAAACAAACCGTAACGAGTGGTGAAGGCGGTCTTGGGAATGTCTGTCTCTCTGATCTTCAACTGATGGTAACCTGTCCGAAGATCGATCTTTGAAAAGACTCGGGCTCCGTTCATCTGATCGAACAGATCCTCGATCTTGGGAAGGGGTACTTGTTTTTAATGGTCACGTCATTTAGCCTGCGATAATCCACACACAGTCGTGTGGTACCGTCTCTCTTGTCCACAAAAATAATGGGTGATCCCCAGGGTGAAGCACTTGGACGAACAAGTCCTTTGCTGAGCATATCTGCCAACTGCTTCTTCAACTCAACCAGTTCTTCCGGATTCATCCGATAAGGCCTTTGGGATATTGGGGCTGTTCCTGGGATAAGCTCAATTATGAACTCAATTTCCCGGTCTGGCGGCATACCAGGCAATTCCTCAGGGAAAACATCTCGGAATAGGTGAACAACACGGATCTCATCTAGGTGGGTCGAGCTATGCTCTCATGGCAGCCTGGTTGGGAGTGATTGGGTTCAGACACATACTCCACTTCTACTTCTTTGTCGGTGGTGATGGATACAGCTCTTCTGGCACAGTCAATTCGACCATGGTACTTGGCTAGCCAATTCATACCGAGTATGACATCTATGCCTTGGGTTCCTAGAAAATTAGGTCGGCTGCAAATTTTTCGCCTGAAATCTCATGGCAGTATTTGGACAAAATCTCTTGGTTTCTAGGGTGGAGCCAGGGATTTGTATACTCAAGGTTTTAGTTAGGAAGCCTTCTACTAAACCTCCCTTAGCAACAAACTCCTCGGTAACAAATGAATGTGTTGCACCAGAATCAAACAGAACAGTTGCAGGTACTGAGTTGACAAGGAACGTACCCAGCACAACATCTGGCGCATCCTGAGCTTCTTCAGCATTGATGTGGTGCAGACGACCCTTGACAACAGCAGCATTTCCGCGGGGTGCGGCATTCTTGCCATTACCATTTCCATTGCGGCCTTGACCATTGTTCGGTGCCGGGCATTGGGGCGCTGAACATTCCTCTTGGGATTGGGGCATTCCTGGAGTAGTGACCTTTGTTGCCACATTCAAAGCAGACAACATTGGCATTGGGGTTGAAGTTGTTGAAGTTTCCTCTGGGACGGTTATTGTCATTGGGGCGGTTGAAGTTGTTTGGGCGGTTAGGGAAATTGGGGCGTGGAGCTTGGGGTGGTCGATAGGCAGGTTTGGGGTTTTGCTGAAAGATACGAGGCTTCTGACTGCTCGAACCTTCCTGAGCATTCATCCTCCTCTTGCGACCTTCATACATAGACTTGCGCTTGGTCTCCAGCTGGATGGCTTTGTCCACAAGTGACTCCAGATCACGGAAGTCATGGACAACCAAAGCACACTGCAGTTCATCATGCAGCCCATTCAGGAAACGTTCCATCTTCTTCTCCTCTTTGTCGGTGTCCTCGGAGCATACCGAGATAAGTCGGTAAACTCATCAAGATAGCCGACTACATCTCTACTTCCCTGCCTCAGCTTGCGGAATTCATCCCTCTTCCTATCAATGAGTCCACCAGAAATGTGCTTCTTGCGAAACTTCTCCTTGAACTCAGCCCAGTTGATGACGTGGTCAGCCTGCTGGAGAGCCTTGGTAGCTTCCCACCAAGCTCGTGCAGGTCCAGCAAGATAGTGGGTTGCATACAGCACCTTTCATTGTCTCCTACAGCAGCAACTTCCAGATTGTTCCCAATGGTAAGAAGCCAATCATCGGCTTCCAGTGGGTGAAGTCCCTTGGAGAAGGTAGGTGGGTTGGTTTTCTGGAAATCGCCTAAGGTGGATCGCTGGTTCTCATTGCCATTGCCATTACCACCATTGTTGTTGTTGTTGTTGTTGTTGTTGTTGTTGTTGTTGTTGTGCGGTTGTTGCAGGGCAGTGAGATGAGCCTGGCGCTCCTGCCGGGCATTTTCACGTTCCTCCATGATAAGCGCGAGAAGTTGAGCGGGGGTTGGGTCCGGTGGTGGTGCTGATCCTGATCCTCCCGTATTGTCGCGACGGGGCGGCATCCTGAAGCACACCGGGTATAAGAGGCAAGGCAAGAAAAGTTCGACTAAGGGAAAAGACGATTTCGCAAGTGGTTGATTAATTTAAGGATTATATGAAAATATTTCACACAGATCTAACAAGACAAACATACTTATATTTCACAAACATCACATCAAGGAGTTCACACAACATCAAGCTTACAACCTCAAGCTTACAACATCACCTTACATCTAAGATACATAGCATCTGGTTTCCAAAAGAACCACTACTTCTACTCGACTAGCGATAGGGGTCAACCTAATCCTGCGGTAGTGATCAAGTCACTCGCCTACTGAGGTGGAACCTCCAGCTCTAACACGTCAGCATCTGACTGGTAGGTGGCTCCTCGGGATCCTCCTCCTCGTCCTCGAGAACTGCCTCGAGTGGCTCCTCCTCCTCGTCAACTAACTCCTCCTCATCATCCTCCTCCTCACAGTCCATCTCCTCCACAAAGTCATCGTCACTGAGGAAAGCGTTGTTCTCCTTGCGGAGATCCTCGCCCTCCTCCTCCATGTCACATCCCAAATTTCGAAACTAAGAAAAACTTAGTTTCACAAGACCCAAATTTCAGAACCAACAAAAACTTTTGAAATATTTCACTGATGATTGTGTTTTACTACCCATTGCTCTGTTTGACCTTGTGTGACTGGTATGTGTGGTTGCTCCTTTTTGTGTATGTGACTTGTTTGTCTTGAATGCATCATCCTTGTGATTGTTGTGATCTTGTTGTGTTGTTGCTTGGGTGTAAAAAAAAAAATTAACCAAGTGTGCTAGGGTAGTAAATTACAAACACACTTGGAAACAAATTTGGAATGTGACTTAAATAAAGCAAAACTCCCAAAATTACTCAACAAATTGAATTAGGATCATAAGTTGGGTGAAATGATCTTAATATATTAATCTATCTACCTCACTCTCTAATTCTCTCAAGAAAATATTTTCTTTATGAAATTAATTCCAGGGATGAGGTACATAGATGACCATCTCATTCTCATACCCCCTTCCTTCTCAAAATTATATAGTATTCACTAAATTTTATTTAAATTATGAAATCCTATTTTATTCTTTTGATTCAATTCAAATGTGTTTGTTTCTGACAAACACAAATACAAAAGCTAATATATTTATCAAGGGAGTTCCAAAAGTTCAAAACAATATTTTCTCAATTGCTTTTGAATTGCAAAAAGAATATCAAATTGATTTTATCCAAAAATGCCATATTTAAAGCCTATGAACAAAAGTTGTTCAAAACATTTTATTTTGTAAAACCAATTTTTGTGGAGCTTCTACTTGACAAGGGGAGCCTACTCAAATTTTTACAATTTTTTCTAAAAGGTTTTAGTGCCTCAATAAAATCCCTGAAAAGCTTCTGGTTTTAAAAGAAATAAAAAATTAAGAAAAGGACCTAGTTGTAATTGGGAAAAGAAGTCTAGGGGGTTTTCTGCAAGATCTTGATCCTCTTCCTGTCGCAACAGTGGCGCCGCGTCGCCGTGTCGTTCGTCGACGTCGCTCGCCGCCCGGACCCCCCTCTCGCTCTCCTGCCGCTCGGAGGAGGATAAGGAGGTCCCCCCTGGCGCTCTGCTCTCCCTCCTGCACTCACTCGCCCCCCTGCTCTCCCTCTCTTCTATTTCCTTGATGCCCCGGCCGAACCCTAGACCTGGCTGCCGTCGTGCATCGCCGGCGACTGAGGCCGCCCCGTCCAGATCGAAGAGCCCCGCGAGCTCCGCCTCGACGTCTTCTTCACCCTCGCCGCAGGAATCAAGCCGGGAAGCCGCGAATCGACCGCACCGTCCATTCTTCTCCGGCCACAGCCGAAGCTCCGGCCGCCACCTTTCCAGCAAGCTCTCGAGCAACCTCGTCCACCATTCGCCGCCATTTCTGCATCCCTGTGATCCCCTTCCTCTGTTCTACCTAATGGGCACCTCCGTTTCTTCTCAGGTTCGCCGGAGTCGCCGCGCCGTCCTCGCCTCGCTCCCTGCGTGCCTCGCTCTGCCGCGGTGCGTGTCGAGGAAGGAGATGACGACGCCGTACCCGTTCATGCGTGTGGGCCGCTAGTTGGGCCGTGATCTGTGCCGCACGGCCAGATCCGGGCCAGATCTGGCCCATCCGTTTTTTTTTCAGTAGATCTAATAGATAATTTTATTTCCTGTTTAAATTCAAGTGTAGCTTTAATTCGATTGTGGTAAATCTGTGATAGCAAGTTGATTGATTCAAATTTTGTTGTGTTCCTATGAGTTTTCTTAAACATGCAGAGCTGGTGGCTTGCCAAATTATATTTTTAATTATTGTCTATACTAAAACTTGTAAAAAGTATCTTTTCCACTAATTATTAAATATCTAGAGTTTTATAGATCCAAAAATTGCAAACTAAAATTCTCTGGATAGGTTGAGATGCTACCTTTCTAGATCTGTTGGCCTTGTATGTAGAGGAAGTCTAAAACAGAAGTTTTATTCATTCTTAAAAACACACCAGTAGCACTTTGGTGATTTTTGTAGATTTTTGTGAGATGAATTTTGGAGTAAATCCAATTGGCATGTCTTCTATATGTATAGGAGAACATATCCCTAAATTGGTTTGAATTTAGGAGTCATTGATTGACTGTGGTGCTAATTATAAGTTTTAGGCATTTTCTGCCTATTTTTATTAGGACTTTATTAGTTGTTGTGTTATAACTTTATTATTACAAATGTGTTTCCTAGCATGTGTGTGGTGGTAATCCACTGTTATGACATGTTTCCTTGTTTTACTAGCATGTTAGGGGAACTACTTGTTAGTCATGTAATTGTTAGGGTTTTATTCCCTATATAGTCTTTTCCTAGTAATTAGGAATTGCTATGATAGTTTGTTTTGATGTTAGATTATTTGTGTGTGATTAATATGAATGCCTTGCTGGTCAAGGATTGTTGTGGTACTATTGCTTGCATGTTATTATTGTTTAGCAGGTTATATTATGTTAGTACTGTTAGTGGAATTTGTTAGGCAAATTGGTATGGGTAATATGTTTGCATGGTTTGATGAACTTGATGGTCTTGAGTTGAGTACTAGCTTAAATATCTTGTTAATGTCTCCACCTTAACTTGGTGAGATGTTTTGAATTACCAAGATTAATTGGTAGTTTAACTTTTGTCTGAAGTATTTCCTGATTAAAGAAAAGTGATTGTTAATTACCTCTATTTGAGGATGTCTTTGTGCCCTCTTGTTTTAGCATGTTTGTGGTGTTATATTCCTGTGAGTATAATGCCCTTGTAAATGTAGATCTTAGTTTGTTGCTTGATTAAATTAGTGATATGTTGTGGTTGATTACTTGTTTGTATACCACTTGTGGTTTGGTTTGCTTATTGCGTGTTGTTTTATTTTCATGTTGCGACGCTAGAGATAAACGCTACCGGGGTGGTATTTGGAAAGGATTTATCGGAGAACGATGAGAGTTTATTTCTTTGATCAATGAGGAGAAGTCCAGGAACATCATGCTGAAATCAGGCAAGCTATTCTCTGAGCTTGCATTATATACATCTATTTTGGTTCACATGTTTTACTTATAAAGAGCATAAGTGATTTATGTGGTGTTTGCCACTAAAGCTATGATTTTGAAAACCCTTTTTAAAATACAAGTATATTATTTGACACCCTATATGGAGATATTAGATGGAAATTCTTTTTCAAACTATAGGATGGGAAAATATTGTTTACTCAAAACTCCTTTGAAAATACTTGTGTGGTATGGAATACCGAGATGTCGGTGTGAAGTGGAGAAATGGAGAATGGAGATGTTTATGAAAAATGCACATTGTGTCTTTGTACTATGACGACCAGCCAATAACCTGTGCGACCACATTTACCCACATATGGGAAAAAGGGCGTAGTCATATAGTTTGCTCATATTAGTACTGGATGCCTCAACAACGAGGATGACCTCGTTCCATGAGGGGATGGTTTGGTGACCTGCCCCTGACCTGGGTCCTCTTAAGAGAAGTCTACCGGAGGCCGGTATGAGTGTATTGGAGAAAGAGGATTGAAGACGCCACCTTTGGGTCGCCGGGCAGAACTACGAAGTCCTCACACTTAGTTTCCGAGGCTGGATTTAAGTGTCGATGGAACCGGTTTCGTAGCGGTAGGATCCTATACTAGCATGAGCAAAGGACAGGCTACGGTCGGTGACTCAACTTCGCATACACCTTGTATGGCGGGACGTGGCTGACACGATGAGTTACCGGATGGGTGTGGGAAAAGCGTGCTACCTCTGCAGAGGGTAATAAAACTATTCGAATAGCCGAGTCCTCGGATATGGACAGTTGGGAGGCTGTCCTCTGACCATGTGCAAGTTTTGGAAATGTTTTAAGATTTGAAAGGAAAATGGAGATGTTGTATGTGAG
The DNA here is from genome assembly GCA_947311845.1 of Poa pratensis. Taxonomy (NCBI): domain Eukaryota; kingdom Viridiplantae; phylum Streptophyta; class Magnoliopsida; order Poales; family Poaceae; genus Poa; species Poa pratensis. The sequence continues at coordinate 54,312,377 of CAMZMU010000074.1, forward strand.
CACTATACCGACGAGTCGGTATGAGGTTGTTGGAAAAGTGGAGGACCCTGAGGGCTATGATCGAGAAGTGCAAAGTTTTGTGTCCTGAAAGTGGGAAATGTTTTATGCAACTATACCAAAGGGTTGGTATAAGGTTGTTGGAAAAATGATTTGTCTAGGAATGGTTTTGGTCGGAAAAGGAGGAGTTTTGGAGAAATAAACAAAGGGTGATTTTCCAGGAAAATGTTTATAAAAGAGACTTCTTACCTTTTTCAACAAAGATGTATTTACGGGAGAAAGTTTTAAAAGAAACTTCTTACAAAGACAGATTTATGGGAAAAGTTCTAAAAGCCTTCGTTTCTTTTAAACAAAGATATAAAGATGTCTTCTCAAAATAAAGGGTTTTGTTATAATAAAAATGATGCTATTGCATGCTCATATCGGGGGTAGTTTTGCGAGTACGTAAATGTACTCATGGCTGTGTCCCTGGATATTCCCATGTCCAGAGTTCAAGAAGAAGTATGCTGGAGACCGAGAGACCGATGACGTCTTTGCGAACTAGGGCGCTTCCCAGTCAGCTGCCTGTGGGGTTATGGCTAATGACTTGGGCTCCACGCTGTTTGATGATTTCCGCTGCAAGTGTCTGTTGAAGTTATGACTTCAATCAAGTAAGTAAATTTTATTCGGTATTTATGGATGTTCTTTTGATACCAGTTTGATTGTGCTCAGCGACAGACTGATCATGGGATCGCTGATGTTGTAGGCACAAGGGTATTTCGGACAGCTAGTCCGGGGTCCCCACAGACTTGGTATCAGAGCCATCCTGACTGTAACAGAACTTAGTTAGCATGGACGTTAGTTAGGAAAGAAATATTTTGTTAAAAGTATATTGCTACCAAAAACATATTTTTATCAAAGGAAGTCCAAAAATAACTTCCACTCTTCTCACCTTCTCAAATATTTCTGAGTCTTACCACTCTATTTAAGATTTTCCAAGGAATTCTCTAATCCCTCTTACCTGTTCAAAATACTTGACGATGAACCCAAGTGAGACCTAATTAGCTAGCACCTACAAGAAGAAGCTTCCATCTCGAATACTCAACATTTAACATCAAGGCGTTCGATCTGCAAATACCAAGACCGTCAGTATCAACGAAGCAAGAGGCCTCCGAAGACGTCAGCTCAACAACAACAATTCTGCCCAAGTTGCAACTTCGACGATCCCAATTTCTCCAGTTGAAGACTAAGGCGATAAAATGAAGATTTCAGCAACCATGTTTGACCCAGACCCATAGGATCGATAGGATAAGCTCAATTGTTTTACTTGAGCTACCCCACCTACTCCGATATTAGACGCCGTTGGTACTAAATGTACCTTGTGTGTTGTTTGTTTGTGTGCTCCTTGCTTGTGAGTACTTTGCTTATGTGTTGTTTGTTGTGAGTTCTCTGTGTGTGTGTTGTTTTTCTTGTGTGTTCACAATCACGCCTTGTCGGCAACACGGGTAACCTCAAAATTCTCTTTTTATAAAATTCCTTTTGCCACCTATCAAAACCATTTTTGACCTCTTCGCCATAGTTGCACTTTGTTGCCAATGTAAAACCGCCTAGGAAAAATCTTTCTGAAAATATTTTTCCTCTCATCTAAACCATCTCCCGATAAGAACTGACAGTTGCGCAAGATACAAAAGACCCCCGAACTTTAACCAAAAACCCTGAGATTTGTTGCAACTTAACCGGCAAGTCAGACAATGACCTTCATGCACCGTCTGGAGCAAGTGCGTCAAGATCTCGAAGGAAACTGCAATTTTACGCCAACCTCGTGAAGACACGAGCCTTACAAGACTTGTGAAATTACAAGAATACCACACTAACTTATCGTATCTAACTTCAGGTTAACATCTGACATAAGTCCACGATAGTACTAACTAATCTTCTAGGACTGCAAGCCTGGACAAGAGACGAGGACATAAGGAGACTCATTTAGGACTGGTAACGAGAGGAACTCAAGGAGTGCATAAGAGTTGCTATGAAGATTCGAGCTCAGAGATCTCAAGAAGGAGGAACTACGACAAGAAGACATTGAAGAGAAATTTCTTAGGTTGGCAAAGAAGCAGTATACCCGACTATCATTGAGTATTTGGAAACTCATATATCAGAATTCATTATTATTAATCTCTCCAGAAATAATGTGATATTCCAATGTTCGTGCTATATAGAAGTACTTTGGTGACAAGCCTCATGAACTTGTTAACAAATCACTTTTGTATGCTCCAACAATTGAGTGTCATATACAAATAAACAGAACGTCAGATAAACCAGTACATCTCAGCCTCTGGAATATGAAAAGTCATTTGGTGACAAGACTAGCTACCTTGTTAACAAATTCTTCTTGTATGACTAAGGCAATTCGATGTCATAAAGGACACCCACACTCTTACACAACTAACTAATGGAAAGCTTGCTGGAACTAGTGGATGTCTTCACCGTAGGGTGAGACAAATGATGTTAGATCTCAAATAAAGGACAATAATAATTTTCTTAAGTCAAGTGTATACCTTAGGAGCTACTCAAGTTCCAAGTAGGAAAATCACATGAAGATTTATAGTGTTTCTCCAAGGATATAATTTCCGAAACAAGAAAAGAAAAAGGTACCCTTTTGAAAAACAACTGGTGCGAAGTTTCCTCACTAACTTTTTCTAGGGACCATTAAGAGGTGCTAGAGACCGACTCCAAACTAGTTGTTAGAAAGGAGGCTGTAGGAAGATATAAGGGTGTTGAATTGAAAGGTGTTAGCCAAAAGTATCTTGACAAGATCAAAAATTTGGTGGATGCTGTTGGTAATATCAAAAAAATTGGGGTTTATAAAAGGAGTGAAAACTTGGAGTGGATCGATAAATTAATTGGGATTGAACAGATGATATAATTGATTAATACTCTGGGGCTAACCAGTTGTGGTCCCCAACCATTGGTGGTTATCTGGAACTAGGAGACGTGACCCTTGATTCAAGGTTTAGAAATAAAGGTGAAAGTTATTGGATTTTTAGGAATCACTTGCTGATAAAATGATGTTTGGATTGGTTAGAAGCAAGTAAATTAAGAAGAATACTCCGGTGTTGGAATGTTTAGGGTGATTCTTGGGCAAGTGACCCTTGTACTAAATTCTTATGGAATTATAGGAAGTGGTCAAAGAAGAGTTAGCAAATGAGTAGATCGTTGTATGCAAGAGATAATTGGTGGAGGATAAGTGAATGTTTATCGGATTCTAGGAATCAATATGACTTGGTCTAGTAGCAAGACATTCTAGGTGACAGTAGTTTTCAGAGCTTGTCACGCTCTGTTTGGATTATTCTTAGAAAGATCATTTATCTTTGATTATGAGATCAAGGCCCAAAGGCGTTGAGATGAAATCTGAATTTGGTTAGAAAGTGGGTCAAATTCTTGATGGTATGATCACATGATTGTTGGATGCGTTATTTAGCTTTGATGATATGATCGTGGGAAGATGGCAACCTGAAGGAGTCAAATAATTCGAGATATGCCTAACTGGAGAATAAATTAATCAAGAAATAATTAGTGGACCACTACGATTTTTGTGATAGAATATAATGGGGAGACTATGCCAAAAAGGTTTGATGGGTACCCGATAGATTGAACTATACTGTGATAAAGAGTTTATGCCCGAGGAAGATGATGGTGGATTAATAACTTTAGCTTGGGCAAAAGACCATGATTCAATTAACCGTTGATAGTAGTGGCCTTACCAGAATTTTTGGAATGGTATTTTGAATACTTGAGAATTATAGGCCTATGTAAAGTTGGTTGTTTCGGATCTTAGGTATAAAAGGTTTGGTGTTCAGAGTATAACACCCAACTCCCTTGAAAACTAACTTAAGTCATTCAACCAGAAAGTTTCCCCAGAAACCCTAACTATTCTGGTGCGCTCTAACTTACTTGTGAAGACCCCTGCGAAATTCGTGAAGACCCAGGACCAAAGAAGCCATTCAGGACCAGCCTTTTTCCTGCCAAGCCGAAGGAAGAAAAGCGTGAAGAAGATCTACTAGAATCAAACGACGGAAGCACCTGTTGTTGACGACATCAACCACTAAGACAGTCTAGACGCAGTTAGAAGTTATAACCTCCCTCTACTAACTAGAAACCAGAGAGAATCGAGTGCTCAGACTTGACGCATCTTGAGAACAACGCGTCCCTATCTGCGACCCTCGTAAGGAGAAAATATCAGGAAGTGATATCTGCACCAACTCCAAGCACCGAGGAGTGACACCAAGACGACGATCGTCAGGCTACTCAAGAAGAATGATGCCTCCAAGTCAACTCCAGCTGTGACTTTCAACAAGGCCGATTCAAGACCCCTTTTTAAGGGGGGAAGACCTGCAATAGGTATACAAGAACATGTTAATAATCAGTTCCTTGCGCCTTAGCCTTGTAGTATCTGGAAGCAACCAACCAAGACTGTCCATCCGAGTCAATCGTCAAGACAACCCCATCATCAAGGATCTGAACTCAGCACAGAAGTTTATCGACAAAGAAAGCCTTGCATCATCAAGTTGTCAAGATCTCACACGGCAACCTCACTAAAGAAGCAACAACCTCAGAAGTATCGCCAACCAAAACCCGTGCCTTCGTGCTCCCCTGTTACCACCGGGCAAATCTCGAGGACGAGATTTATTTTTAAGGGGGGAAGAGCTGTCACATCCCAAATTTCGAAACTAAGAAAAACTTAGTTTCACAAGACCCAAATTTCAGAACCAACAAAAACTTTTGAAATATTTCACTGATGATTGTGTTTTACTACCCATTGCTCTGTTTGACCTTGTGTGACTGGTATGTGTGGTTGCTCCTTTTTGTGTATGTGACTTGTTTGTCTTGAATGCATCATCCTTGTGATTGTTGTGATCTTGTTGTGTTGTTGCTTGGGTGTAAAAAAAAAAATTAACCAAGTGTGCTAGGGTAGTAAATTACAAACACACTTGGAAACAAATTTGGAATGTGACTTAAATAAAGCAAAACTCCCAAAATTACTCAACAAATTGAATTAGGATCATAAGTTGGGTGAAATGATCTTAATATATTAATCTATCTACCTCACTCTCTAATTCTCTCAAGAAAATATTTTCTTTATGAAATTAATTCCAGGGATGAGGTACATAGATGACCATCTCATTCTCATACCCCCTTCCTTCTCAAAATTATATAGTATTCACTAAATTTTATTTAAATTATGAAATCCTATTTTATTCTTTTGATTCAATTCAAATGTGTTTGTTTCTGACAAACACAAATACAAAAGCTAATATATTTATCAAGGGAGTTCCAAAAGTTCAAAACAATATTTTCTCAATTGCTTTTGAATTGCAAAAAGAATATCAAATTGATTTTATCCAAAAATGCCATATTTAAAGCCTATGAACAAAAGTTGTTCAAAACATTTTATTTTGTAAAACCAATTTTTGTGGAGCTTCTACTTGACAAGGGGAGCCTACTCAAATTTTTACAATTTTTTCTAAAAGGTTTTAGTGCCTCAATAAAATCCCTGAAAAGCTTCTGGTTTTAAAAGAAATAAAAGAAATTAAGAAAAGGACCTAGTTGTAATTGGGAAAAGAAGTCTAGGGGGTTTTCTGCAAGATCTTGATCCTCTTCCTGTCGCAACAGTGGCGCCGCGTCGCCGTGTCGTTCGTCGACGTCGCTCGCCGCCCGGACCCCCCTCTCGCTCTCCTGCCGCTCGGAGGAGGATAAGGAGGTCCCCCCTGGCGCTCTGCTCTCCCTCCTGCACTCACTCGCCCCCCTGCTCTCCCTCTCTTCTATTTCCTTGATGCCCGGCCGAACCCTAGACCTGGCTGCCGTCGTGCATCGCCGGCGACTGAGGCCGCCCCGTCCAGATCGAAGAGCCCCGCGAGCTCCGCCTCGACGTCTTCTTCACCCTCGCCGCAGGAATCAAGCCGGGAAGCCGCGAATCGACCGCACCGTCCATTCTTCTCCGGCCACAGCCGAAGCTCCGGCCGCCACCTTTCCAGCAAGCTCTCGAGCAACCTCGTCCACCATTCGCCGCCATTTCTGCATCCCTGTGATCCCCTTCCTCTGTTCTACCTAATGGGCACCTCCGTTTCTTCTCAGGTTCGCCGGAGTCGCCGCGCCGTCCTCGCCTCGCTCCCTGCGTGCCTCGCTCTGCCGCGGTGCGTGTCGAGGAAGGAGATGACGACGCCGTACCCGTTCATGCGTGTGGGCCGCTAGTTGGGCCGTGATCTGTGCCGCACGGCCAGATCCGGGCCAGATCTGGCCCATCCGTTTTTTTTTCAGTAGATCTAATAGATAATTTTATTTCCTGTTTAAATTCAAGTGTAGCTTTAATTCGATTGTGGTAAATCTGTGATAGCAAGTTGATTGATTCAAATTTTGTTGTGTTCCTATGAGTTTTCTTAAACATGCAGAGCTGGTGGCTTGCCAAATTATATTTTTAATTATTGTCTATACTAAAACTTGTAAAAAGTATCTTTTCCACTAATTATTAAATATCTAGAGTTTTATAGATCCAAAAATTGCAAACTAAAATTCTCTGGATAGGTTGAGATGCTACCTTTCTAGATCTGTTGGCCTTGTATGTAGAGGAAGTCTAAAACAGAAGTTTTATTCATTCTTAAAAACACACCAGTAGCACTTTGGTGATTTTTGTAGATTTTTGTGAGATGAATTTTGGAGTAAATCCAATTGGCATGTCTTCTATATGTATAGGAGAACATATCCCTAAATTGGTTTGAATTTAGGAGTCATTGATTGACTGTGGTGCTAATTATAAGTTTTAGGCATTTTCTGCCTATTTTTATTAGGACTTTATTAGTTGTTGTGTTATAACTTTATTATTACAAATGTGTTTCCTAGCATGTGTGTGGTGGTAATCCACTGTTATGACATGTTTCCTTGTTTTACTAGCATGTTAGGGGAACTACTTGTTAGTCATGTAATTGTTAGGGTTTTATTCCCTATATAGTCTTTTCCTAGTAATTAGGAATTGCTATGATAGTTTGTTTTGATGTTAGATTATTTGTGTGTGATTAATATGAATGCCTTGCTGGTCAAGGATTGTTGTGGTACTATTGCTTGCATGTTATTATTGTTTAGCAGGTTATATTATGTTAGTACTGTTAGTGGAATTTGTTAGGCAAATTGGTATGGGTAATATGTTTGCATGGTTTGATGAACTTGATGGTCTTGAGTTGAGTACTAGCTTAAATATCTTGTTAATGTCTCCACCTTAACTTGGTGAGATGTTTTGAATTACCAAGATTAATTGGTAGTTTAACTTTTGTCTGAAGTATTTCCTGATTAAAGAAAAGTGATTGTTAATTACCTCTATTTGAGGATGTCTTTGTGCCCTCTTGTTTTAGCATGTTTGTGGTGTTATATTCCTGTGAGTATAATGCCCTTGTAAATGTAGATCTTAGTTTGTTGCTTGATTAAATTAGTGATATGTTGTGGTTGATTACTTGTTTGTATACCACTTGTGGTTTGGTTTGCTTATTGCGTGTTGTTTTATTTTCATGTTGCGACGCTAGAGATAAACGCTACCGGGGTGGTATTTGGAAAGGATTTATCGGAGAACGATGAGAGTTTATTTCTTTGATCAATGAGGAGAAGTCCAGGAACATCATGCTGAAATCAGGCAAGCTACTCTCTGAGCTTGCATCTATATACATCTATTTTGGTTCACATGTTTTACTTATAAAGAGCATAAGTGACTTATGTGGTGTTTGCCACTAAAGCTATGATTTTGAAAACCCTTTGTTTTAAAAATACAAGTATATTATTTGGACACCCTATATGGAGATATTAGATGGAAATTCTTTTTCAAACTATAGGATGGGAAAAATATTGTTTACTCAAAACTCCTTTGAAAATACTTGTGTGGATATGGAATACCGAGATGTCGGTATGGAAGTGGAGAACTGGAGAATGGAGGTGTTTATGAAAAATGCACATTGTGTCTTTGTACTATGACGACCAGCCAATAACCTGTGCGACCACATTTACCCACATATGGGAAAAGGGCGTAGTCATATAGTTTGCTCATATTAGTACTGGATGCCTCAACAACGAGGATGACCTCGTTCCATGAGGGGATGGTTTGGTGACCTGCCCCTGACCTGGGTCCTCTTAAGAGAAGTCTACCGGAGGCCGGTATGAGTGTATTGGAGAAAGAGGATTGAAGACGCCACCTTTGGGTCGCCGGGCAGAACTACGAAGTCCTCACACTTAGTTTCCGATGGGCTGGATTTAAGTGTCGATGGAACCGGTTTCGTAGCGGTAGGATCCTATACTAGCATGAGCAAAGGACAGGCTACGGTCGGTGACTCAACTTCGCATACACCTTGTATGGCGGGACGTGGCTGACACGATGAGTTACCGGATGGGTGTGGGAAAAGCGTGCTACCTCTGCAGAGGGTAATAAAACTATTCGAATAGCCGAGTCCTCGGATATGGACAGTTGGGAGGCTGTCCTCTGACCATGTGCACGTTTTGGAAATGTTTTAAGATTTGAAAGGAAAATGGAGATGTTGTATGTGAGCACTATACCGACGAGTCGGTATGAGGTTGTTGGAAAAGTGGACCCTGAGGGGCTATGATCGAGAAGTGCAAAGTTTTGTGTCCTGAAAGTGGAAATGTTTTATGCAACTATACCAAAGGGTTGGTATAAGGTTGTTGGAAAAATGATTTGTCTAGGAATGGTTTTGGTCGGAAAAGGAGGAGTTTTGGAGAAATAAACAAAGGGTGATTTTCCAGGAAAATGTTTATAAAAGAGACTTCTTACCTTTTTCAACAAAGATGTATTTACGGGAGAAAGTTTTAAAAGAAACTTCTTACAAAGACAGATTTATGGGAAAAGTTCTAAAAGCCTTCGTTTCTTTTAAACAAAGATATAAAGATGTCTTCTCAAAATAAAGGGTTTTGTTATAATAAAAATGATGCTATTGCATGCTCATATCGGGGGTAGTTTTGCGAGTACGTAAATGTACTCATGGCTGTGTCCCTGGATATTCCCATGTCCAGAGTTCAAGAAGAAGTATGCTGGAGACCGAGAGACCGATGACGTCTTTGCGAACTAGGGCGCTTCCCAGTCAGCTGCCTGTGGGGTTATGGCTAATGACTTGGGCTCCACGCTGTTTGATGATTTCCGCTGCAAGTGTCTGTTGAAGTTATGACTTCAATCAAGTAAGTAAATTTTATTCGGTATTTATGGATGTTCTTTTGATACCAGTTTGATTGTGCTCAGCGACAGACTGATCATGGGATCGCTGATGTTGTAGGCACAAGGGTATTTCGGACAGCTAGTCCGGGGTCCCCACACTCCATCTCGTTAGTATGGTGCTCTAGATCCTCGATCAGCTGGTCCTGCTCCGCCACCTTTTTGTGAAGCTTCACGATGGTCCTCCTCAGCTGGGCCCTCTTCCGAGAAGAGCGACCTTCTCCTCCAGCAGCTTCTCCTCATTCTCGCGAAGCTCAACGAGCGACTCGCGGTCAAAGCGAAGCTGAATCCTAGTGCGCATCAGATCATCCTGAGTGTGCTGAAGTAAGAGCTCCATGTCCGTGATGTAGCTCCCAAACATCGGGTGGCAAGGGGAAGGAGTAGGGTGTCCGTCGCAGTTGCGCCTCCCGTAGAACCGGAAACGGGAATCTGCCAACTCCGCCTTGTGCTCCTCACAAAGTCGGGCTAGCATCCTCTGTGCGGCAGTACAGAGACCGTCAACCCAGGTAGAAGCCTTGGTGGTGAAGACGAGCGTTCTGGAACTGGGAGACTTGATGTTCCTGCGAACTGACAACTTGACGAGCCAGCTCAGCCTTCCGACACCGTGAACATCAATCTGAGCTCCCTCAAACTCTGGAGCGGGGCGACCTAACAGCTTGCTCAACTCGAACAAGTCACTCTCGAACGTCAGCTTGCTATCCTTCTCAAGCTGAACGAACTCGGTCCAGTGGAGTGCCATCTGCAAATTTTTTTAAGCAAGTTTTAAGTTAGTAACTGACGAGTGTATCAAAATTTTAAATGTAGTGAGGCAACAAGTGAGTCGAAATTTTAAGTTTAATGAGAAGTGTGCATAATTTTAAGGATACAAAGGAAAATGTAATGTTTAATGAGAGTAAATTTTTTGCAGAGGTAAGAGGATTAGAGATAAGTAGTTTTCGAAAATACTTCACTCCTTTCTTTTAGAAATTAATCTTTTTGATAACATTTGTTTGACGACCATGCTAACTAAGGTTTCCTAAAGTCAGGATGGCTCTGATACCAAGTCTGTGGGGACCCCGGACTAGCTGTCCGAAATACCCGATTATGCTTAACACAACGATCCCGTGATCAGTCTGTCGTTGCACATAATCCGAATTGGATACCAAAGTTTACATCCATTACAATAACGAATAAAAAGTCTTACATAAATGGTCATTTAGACCAAGTTCTTACATAGGTGCCTTCATGGGCCAAACCAAAATATCAGCAGAAGCTACGGCGTAGTAGACCTCATATTCTAACAAAGACGACCTGATAGGCAACGACTTGTGGAGATCCTCAGTTCGCATAGAAGTCACCATACTCCTGCTCGGCGTAGTGCTCCTCCTCGTAGTCTGGCTAGGACAATAGCCAGGGACGAAACAAATATGAGTACATTTGAATGTACTCGCAAACTACCCCAACATGAGTATGCACTAGTTTTGTTTTAACTTACAACTTTTATTTATTTAAAACATCTCTATATCTTTATGAAAAAGGTAAGAAGAGTTTTATAACTGTTTTTAAAAGAAGTCATCATCTCCTTTGTTTCTCCCAGAAACTCCTCCTCTTTCTGACCATGGCTCACCATGGTCCATTCATTTCAACAACTCATACCACTCCATTTGGTATAGCTGTGTAACACCATCTCTGTTTCAGTTTCTTTTTAAACTTAAAAGCTTTTCCAAAAACTTGCACATGATCTTAGGACAGCCTCCCAATTGTCCATATCCGAGGACTCGGCTATTCGAATAGTTTTGACCCTCTGCAGAGGTAGCACGCTTTTAACCCACATCCATCCGGTAACTCATCGTGTCAGCCACGTCCCACCATACAAGGTGTATGCGAAGTTGAGCCACCGACCCTAGCCTCTCCTTTGCTCATGCTAGTATAGGATCCTACCCATATGATAATTCCCATCGACACTCAGTCCGGTTCCCGTCGGCAACCCTAAGTGTGAGGACTCATATGTTTTTCCCGGCGACCACATTTATGAAGTCTTCAATCCCCCTCCTTATCTTTCCATAGAGTTTGAGCGAGGACCCAGGTCAGGGGAGTTCACAAACCATCCCCTCACACATAACGGAGTCATCTCCGTCGATGAGGTATCCCATACTAATAAGAGCAAATTATATGACTAAGCCCCGTTCCCATATGGGGGTAAATGTGGTCGCACAGATTAAGATTGGTTGTCATAGTACTAGGACACTGTGCATTTTTCATAAACATCACCATCCTCCATTTCTCCACTTCAATACCAACATCTCGGTATTTCATAACCACACAAGTATTTCCAAAGGAGTTTTGAATAAACAACATTGTTTTCCATCCTAAAGTTTCATATAACTACTACATAGGGTGGCAAAATAATTTCCATACACTTTTGAAAAGGTTTTGTAAACCATTGGTTTTAAGAGTAAATCATTTGATCAAAGTAGATGCATATATATTTAGGTGCAAGCTCAGAGAGTAGCTTGCCTTGCTCGGCAAAGTGGACTGGATCTTGATCTTCAGGTTCAACAAATTCCCCCTCCTCGATAAATTCAGCAACGTTCTCGTCTAATCGATAAACAAACAAATACAAGCAATCACTAAACTACTCAAACAACATCTCAACATCACAATCCTAAATGCTCTAAATAGCCACTGCATACATCAAACAATACAATTTGGTTTCAAAATAACTGAATTGAACATTATTTGTTTATGTCCCAATTATGGCAGAAGCTTGTGGAACATGTTTAATTGCACAACTTGAGTTCTGTTTGTCCTAAAAATACAAACTAAAATTCTATAGAAAGCTACTGATGTGTAGAAGACAACCTAATTTGATTTGGATCAATTGGAGTTACTAATATCCCTACACAAAGGTTTGAATCCAGTAGCTTAATAATCAAGTTTTGGCTACCAAACAAGTTATGTTGCTCCTAAAATTAAATCCTTTTAGGGGTAACTGAACATGACCAAATGTGATCCAACAAATTTGGTCCTAACTAATTTGGGTCAAGCATTAATCAAAATTAAAAGTTTGAGTGTAGAAGGGTGTTTAAACTTCAACTCAATACTTAACATATACTGTTGCCCAAATAATTCGACCAAAATTAGGGAAGCTAATACATGGCAGTACTAAGCTAACAAAATTGGTTTGGAATTATTTGGACTAACAGTGTACCAGAAACAAACAAGTTTAGAATTTAAACCTTCTGTAGTATTTTTAATAACACTTTTTAACTATTTGATTAAATGACATGAGACCAATTGGGTTGGTTAAAAATTTTCATAAGCTTTTCAGAACAATTGAGTTTGATTTATTTGGATGTATAAATCTCAAGTTATTGAATTTACAATTTGGGTCCAGTACCGAATTCTATAGAAACTAGAAATTCGGAATTAATCAAACTAGTGGATAATGTTGAGAACCCTGACATGTGGGGTCTACACGTCAGCGTCTCACGGAGAAAAGTCTCCCGCGCGGAATTGTTTAAAATGCTGACAGTGGGTCCCACATGGCAGTGTAACTAGGCACGAAACAGTACGTGGCCGTAGATCTTAGATCCAACGGCGCACGGAGGCTACCATCGGCGACGACCTAAAATAGGCGGCGCCGTGGCTCCGGCGATGGCGAGCAGCACGATTCGCTCACCTGAGAGGGCTAGGGACGACGGAGATGGTGCAGATCGACGGCGGCGGCGTGGGGGAAGTTCCTGGCTGAGTCCTGCTTGCTGGGAGGGCGTCTAGCTCGGCGACGATCAACTCCTTCTTCTCCGCGGCCCTGCGCCAACTCCGGCGACGTCCTGGCGAGGCGTCTGTGCACGAGCAGAGGGGAAAAAGGGGCGGATGAGCACGGTCATAATGGGGATGCGAGTGAGGGCCAGATGTAACATCCCAAAAATATTAATCAATGTGATATTCCAAAAATGAGAGCCAACAAAAACTTTTGTTAATTATTATGTGTTGATCTCTTGTTGTTGCTTGTGTGGTTTAATTCTTGCTAGTGGTATGTTGTTTGCTCTAAATAAAAACAAGAAGAAAAGAAAAGAATTGAAATAGCAAATAAAGCAAGAAAAATAAAAGTGACATCTGTGTCCCACAAATTCTCCAAGGGGAGAAACTAAAATGGTTTCAAATAAAATTGAGAGGAGAAGTTATATAAATTCTCCCATTTTTATTCCTATAACTTTTCCCTCTCAAAAATCTAATTTAAAAACCTAAATTTAAATTCTATTTTCTATCTTTATTAAATTCAAATCACAAAGTGTGCTATGTTGCACTTGTCACATGAAGTGTAACACAGCACCACAAATACCCATATACAATTATGAAGCAAAGTATGAAATCAGAATTCAAAAATTCGAATTTAAATTTCAGTGAGGCATTTCGTCGAACACGTGGTGGACACCACTGTGTTCATCTTCGGTTTGATTTGAAACCGATGCAATTCGATCGAATTCGAGGTTTGTTCTTCGAATTGATGCTTGCATCCACTCCCTCTCCCCTCACTGACCTCGCCGCGTCCAGGAAATCGAGGAAAGGAGGCACAGGAAGAGGAGATGGACCAGGGGGCAGCCGCGGGCGCCGTGCGCCATGGCCGTCGCCGTGGCAACGGCGTTGTCGCCACCACAGTCGCCCAAGACCGTGTCCCCCCCTCTCCCTGATGTCTCTGCGCTCTCCAGGCACCGTAGCCATCCCCGGGGAGGACCCCATCGTCGCTTCGCGCCACGCAGTCGCCGCGCCCGCCCGAGACGGCCGTGCCAGTGCACGCACCCGCCGTCCAAACGATCTCCGGGCCGTCCCGTTTCTTGCTCACGCACAGCGCGTCGCCACGCCATCGAGCTAGCCCCTGCACCTCGAACGCTGCAGCCGCCCCTACGGCGAGCTATCGCGCCTGGACACCCTCTCCTGCACCGTGTCCACGGCGAGCCCGTGCGCCGTCGTCGAACCTATAAAGCCACCCCGAGCCCTCCCTCAATCTCACCACCTCTCCCTCACTCCACTCTCTCCCGTACACCGCCAGAAGGGCGGGTACTCCGCAGCGAGGCTGCTGCTGCCCATAGTTTCTCTTTGCGCGCCGCCGCACCCGAGGTAGGCGACGACACGGCCACGCCGTGCTGCTCCCTCCCTTGCTCTCCTCTGGCCCTCCACTGCCTCTCCATTACCACCGCACTCACCGCGACATTTTCCCCTCTGTATCGTGCCCAGGAGCCCCCGGAGGATCTCGCCGGAGTTGGAGCACGGCCGCGGAGAAGAAGGGGATCATCGCCATCGCTAGGAGCTTCCCCATCAAGCTCCACTCGCCTCCCCAGCATCCCCACGACCTCCGCCGTTGAACGCCGTCCTCTCCGCCGTCCCTAGACCCTCCAGGTACCCCCACTGGCCACCCTCGCCGTCGCCGGAGCTCCGGCGACGCTCTGATTAGGTCGTCGATGAACGCGGCCTCCGTGAGCCGTTCGATCCATGATCAACGATCGCGTACCGCTTCGTTAATTTGAGCCACTGCCATGTAGGTCCCACCCGTCAGATATTTAAACATTTCCAGCGCGCGAGATATTTCTCCTGTGTCGCTGACGTGTAGGCCCCACATGTCAGAGTTTTGAACATTATCCAGAACAGTTAGGATTTCTAATTTTAGTTTCTCTGGAAATTCAGTACTGGACTCATTTTATAAATTCAATAACTCGAGATTTACAAATCCAAATAAATAAAACTCAATTGTTCTGGAAAGCTTATGAAATTGTTTAACCAATCCAATTGGTCTCATGTCATTTAATTAAATAAATAAAAAGTATTATTGAAAATGCCACAGAAGGTTTAAAATCTAAACTTGTTTGTTTCTGATGCTATGTTAGTCCAAATAATTCCAAACCAATTTTGCTAGCTTAGTACTGCCTTGTGTTAGCTCCCCTAATTTTGGTAGAATTAATTAAGCAATATTAATTGTTGACTTTAAGATAAACCCTTCTGGACTAAAACAAACAAATATGTTTAGTGGTTGACCCAAATGAGTTAGGACCAATTTTGTTAGCTCCCATATATCCATGTTTAGTTACCCCTAAAAGGATTTAATTTTTGGAGAAATAGAATTAAAATGGTAGCTAAAACTTGATTATTAAGCTACTGGATTCAATCCAATGTGTAGGGAGTTTGGTAACTCCAAATGATCCAATTCAAATTGGGTTGTCTTCTACACATCAGTAGCTTTCTATAGAATTTTAGTTTGTATTTTTGTGACCAACAGAACTCAAGTTGTGGATTTAAACATGAATAACTAGTTTCTGCCATAATTTGGACTTAATTAAATAATGTTTAATTCAACTTTTTGAAAACCAAATTGTGTGGTTTGATGTGTGCAGTAGCTAATTGTGATGTTTGTGATTGATATGTTGGGATGCTTGCTTGAGTAGTTTAGTAATTGTCTGCATTGCTTGTTTGACGTTTAGACGAGAACGTTGCCGGAGTCTACGAGGAGGGGGAATTCTCTGATCATCAAGCACAAGAACCCGACAACTTTGCCGAGCAAGGCAAGCTATTCCCTGAGCTTGCACCTAAATACATATGCATCTACTTTTATCAAATGATTTACTCTTAAGGCAATGGTTTACAAAACCTTTTCGAAAAGTATACGGATATTATTTTGCCACCCTATGTAGTAACTTATACAAAACTTAGGATGGGAAACAATGATGTTTATTCAAAACTCCTTTAAAAAGACTTATGTGGTTATGGAATACCGAGATGTCGGTATGAAAGAAAGAAGTGGAGAATGGTGATGTTTATGAAAAATGCACATTGTGTCCTAGTACTATGACAACCAATCTTACCCTGTGCGACCACATCTACCCACATATGGGAAAGGGCGTAGTCATATAATTTGCTCATATTAGTATGGGATGCCTCAACAACGAGGATGACCTCGTTCCATGAGGGGATGGTTTGGTGACCTACCCCTGACCTGGGTCCTAACACGATGGTGGGAGGATTGAAGGGTTCGCTCGCCGGGCAGAACTACGAGTCCTCACACTTGGGGTTTCTGTTGGGAAATTAGCCTGAGTGTCGAAGGAAGTTTCGTAGCGGCAGGGTCCTATACTAGCATGAGCAAAGGACAGGCTATGGTCGGCGGCTTACTTCGCATACACCTTGTATGGCGAGACGTGGCAGACACGATGAGTTGCCGGATGGATGGGGGAAAAGCGTGCTACCTCTGCAGAGTGTAAAACTATTCGAATAGCCGAGTCCTCGGATATGGACAGTTGGTAGGCTGTCCTAGACCATGTGCAATTTTTGGAAAAGCTTTCAAGTTTAAAAAGAAACTGAAATGGGATGGTGTTACACAGCTATACCAAATGAAGAGGTATGAGTTGTTGGAATAAATGGACTATGGTGAGCCATGGTCATAAAAAGGAGGAGTTTTTGGGAAACAATGAGATGGTGATCTCTTTAAAAATGGTTATAAAACTCTTCTTACCTTTTTAATAAAGATGTAGAGATGTTTAAATGAATAAAAGTTGTCAAAAAAAACAAGTGCATACTCATGTTGGGGTAGTTTGCGAGTACATTCAAATGTACTCATATTGGTTTCGTCCCTGGCTATTGTCCTAGCCAGACTACGAGGAGGAGCACTACGCCGAGCAGGAATATGGCGACTTCTACGCAAACTAAGGATCTCCACAAGTCAGCTGCCTGTCGGGTTGTCATCGTAGATTGATGTCTACTACGCCGTAGCTTCCGCTGATATATTTTGGTTTGGCCCATGAAGGCACCTATGTAAGAACTTGGTCTAAATGACCATTTATGTAAGACTTTTATTCGGTACTGTAATGGATGTAAACTTTGGTATCCAATTCGGATTATGTGCAACGACAGACTGATCACGGGATCGTTGTGTTAAGCATAATCGGGTATTTCGGACAGCTAGTCCGGGGTCCCCACAGACTTGGTATCAGAGCCATCCTGACTTTAGGAAACCTTAGTTAGCATGGTCGTTTGTCAAATATTACAAAAGATAAATTTCTAAAAAGAAAGGAATGAAGTATTTTCGAAAATTTCTTATCTCCAATCCTCTTACTTATGCAAAATTTTATCTCATTAAATATTGCATTTTCCTTAGTATCCCTAAAATTTTGTACCCCTCTCATCGAAGTTTAAAATTTGACTCACTTATTGCCCTACTACATTAAAATTTTGATACATTTGTCACCTAACTAACTTAAAATTTTGTTAAAATTGTAGATGGCGCTCCATTGGACCGAGTTCGTTCAGCTGGAGAAGGACAGCAAGTTGACGTTTGAAGGGACTTGTTCGAGTTGACCAAGCTGTTAGGTCGCCCCGCTCCAGAGTTTGAGGGAGCTCAGATTGATGTTCACGGTGTCGGAAGGCTGAGCTGGCTCATCAGGTCGTCAGTTCGCAGGAACATCAAGTCTCCCAGTTCCAGGACACTCGTCTTCACCACCAAGGAGGCCACCTGGGTTGATGGTCTCTGTACTGCTACACAGAGGATGCTAGCCCGACTTTGTGAGGAGCACAAGGCGGAGTTAGTAGACTCCCGTTTCCGGTTCTACGGGAGGCGCAACTGCGATGGACACCCTACTCCTTCACCTTACCACCCGATGTTTGGGAGCTACATCATGGACATGGAGATCTTACTTCAGTGCACTCAGGATGATCTGTTGCGCACTAGGATTCAGCTTCACTTTGACCGCGAGTCGCTCGTTGAGCTTCGCGAGAACGAGATGAAGCTGATGGTGGAGAAGGTTGCTCTTCTCAGGAAGAGGGCCCAGCTGAGGAAGACTATCGTGAAGCTCCGCACGAAGGTGGCAGAGCAGGACGGACTGATTGAGGATCTAGAGCACCATACTGACGAGATGGAGGAGGAGGGCGAGGATCTCCGCAAGGAGAACGACGCTTTCCTCAGTGACGATGATGACTTCGTGGAGGAGATGGACTGTGAGGAGGAGGATGATGAGGAGGAGTTAGTTGACGAGGAGGAGGAGCCACTCGAGCCAGTTCTCGAGGACGAGGAGGAGGATCCCGAGGAGCCAGCCTACCAGTCAGATGCTGACGTGTTAGAGCTGGAGGTTCCACCTCAGTAGGCGAGTGACTTGATCACTACCGCAGGATTAGGTTGACCCCCTATAGCTAGTCGAGTAGTAGTAGTGGTTCTTTTGGAAACCAGATGTTATGTATCCTAGATGTAAGCTTGATGTTGTAAGCTTGATGTTGATGTGAACTCTTGATGTGTTGTTTGTAAAATATAAGTATGTTGTCTTGTTTAGATCTGTGTGAACTATTTTCATATAAATCTTAGGTTAATCAACCACTTGAGAGATCGTCTTTTCCTTAGTCGAACTTTTCGCCTTATCTCTTATACCCGGTGTGCTTCAGGATGCCACCCCGTCGCAGCAATGCGGAAGGATCAGGATCAGCACCACCACCACCGGACCCAACCCCCACCCAACTTCTCGCACTTATCATGGAGGAGCGTGAAAATGCCCGGCAAGAGCGCCAAGCTCATCTCGCTGCCTTGCAACAACTGCAGCCGCTATAACAACAACAACAATAACAACAACAACAACAATGGTGGCAATGGCAATGAGAACCAGCGATCTACCTTGGGTGATTTTCAGAAAACCAACCCACCCACCTACTCCAAGGGACTTCACCCACTGGAAGCCGATGATTGGCTTCGCACCATCGACAACAATCTGGAAGTTGCTGCTGTGGGGAAAATGAGAAAGTGTTGTATGCAACCCACTATCTCGCTGGACCTGCAAGAGCTTGGTGGGAAACTACCAAGGCTCTCCAGCAAGCTGGTCATGTCATCAACTGGGCTGAGTTCCAGGAGAAGTTCCGCAAGAAGCATATTCCCAGCGGACTCATTGAGAGGAAGAAGGATGAGTTCCGTAAGCTGAGGCAGGGAAGTAGAGATGTGGTCGGTTATCTTGAGGAGTTTACCGACTTATCTCGGTATGCTCCTGATGACACCGACAAAGAAGAGAAGAAGATGGAGCGATTCATGAGTGGACTTCATGATGAACTGCAGTGTGCTCTGGTTATCCATGACTTCCGTGATCTGGAGTCACTTGTGGACAAAGCCATCCAGCTGGAACCAAGCGCAAGTCTATGTATGAAGGTCGCAAGAGGAGGATGAATGCTCAGGAAGGTTCGAGCAGCCAGAAACCCGTATCTTTCAGCAGAACCCAGGCCTGCCTATCGTCCACCCCAAGCACCACGCCCCAATTTCCCTAACCGCCCAAACAACTTCAACCGCCCCAATGACAATAACCGTTCTGGAGGAAACTTCAATAATTTCAATCTCCGCCCCAAGGTTGTCTGCTTTGAATGCGGTGCCCCAGGACATTACTCCAGAGAATGCCCCAATCCCAAGAAGCCTGTCCAGCGCCCCAATGCACCTGCACCAAACATGGTCAAGGCCGCAATGGAAATGGTAATGGCAAGAATGCCGCACCCCGCGGGAATACTGCTGTTGTCAGAGGCCGTCTGCACCACATCAATGCTGAAGAGGCTGAAGAAGCGCCAGATGTTGTGCTGGGTACGTTCTTGTCAACTCAGTACCTGCAACTGTTCTGTTTGATTCTGGTGCCACCATTCGTTTATTACCAAAGAGTTTGTTTCTAAGGGAGGTTTAGTCGGGAGTCTTTTACCCAAACCAATGTTGGTACAAACCCCAGGACTGTTAGCCAAAACCAACCAGATGTGTTCCGAAACCCCCATAGAAATTGGAGGAGGAAGGTTTGCAGCCGACCTAATTATCTTAGGAAACCAAGGCATAGATGTTATTCTTGGAATGGATTGGTTAGCCAAGTATCACGGTCGTATTGACTGTGCCCGAAGAGCTGTTTCTCTCACTTCGATGATGGAGTTGAAGTGGAGTATGCATCTGAGACCACCAGACCAGACCCGGATGCCATGAGAGCATAGCTCGACCCGCCCTAGATGAGATCCGTGTTGTTCATCTGTTCAAGGATGTTTTCCCTGAAGAATTGCCTGGTATGCCGCCAGACAGGGATATTGAGTTCATAATTGAGCTTATCCCAGGAACATCCCCCATATCCCAAAAGCCTTATCGGATGAATCCGGAAGAACTGGTGGAGTTGAAGAAGCAGTTGGCTGATATGCTAAGCAAAGGTCTTGTCCGCCCAAGCGCTTCACCATGGGGATCACCCATTATTTTTGTGGACAAGAGAGACGGTACCACACGCCTGTGTGTGGATTATCGCAAGCTGAATGACGTGACCATTAAAAACAAGTACCCTCTTCCCAAGATCGAGGATCTGTTCGATCAAATGAACGGAGCCCGAGTCTTTTCAAAGATCGATCTTCGGACAGGTTACCATCAGTTGAAGATCCGAGAGACAGATATTCCCAAGACCGCCTTCACCACCCGTTACGGTTTGTTTGAATACACCGTAATGTCCTTTGGTCTGACCAATGCCCCAGCCTATTTCATGAATCTCATGAACAAGATTTTCATGGAGTACCTCGACAAGTTCGTGGTAGTTTTCCTTGATGACATCCTTATTTATTCCAAGACCGAAGAAGAGCATGCTGAACACCTGCGTCTAGTTTTGGAGACCCTCCAAGACACCAGCTGTATGCCAAGCTTAGCAAGTGTGAGTTTTGGCTCAGTGAAGTGGCATTTCTTGGCATATTGTATCCGCTGGAGGAATTTCTGTTGACCCTGAAAGATACAAGCCATTCTTGACTGGTTATCCCCAACCATGTTTTGAAATCCGAAGCTTTCTCGGACTTGCCGGTTATTACCGCAAGTTCGTTGAAGGATTTTCCAGTATAGCCAAACCTCTAACCCAACTGTTGAAGAAGGACAAGAAGTTTGAATGGACTCAGAAGTGTGAGGATAGTTTCCAAGAACTGAAAAGAGACTAACCTCAGCCCCAATTTTGATTATGCCAGACGTCACCCAGAGTTTCGACGTGTATTGCGATGCATCACGCCTCGGACTTGGTTGCGTTCTGATGCAAGAAGGCAAAGTTGTGTCGTATCTGTCCCGGCAGTTGCGACCACATGAAGAGAATTACCCAACCCATGACTTGGAGTTAGCTGCTGTAGTCTTTGCTCTTAAGAAGTGGCGTCCCTATCTTGCGGGACATCGCTGCGAGGTCTATACAGATCACAAAAGCTTGAAGTATATTTTCACCCAGAAAGATCTGAACCTGCGACAGAGGAGATGGATGGATTAATCAAGGATTATGATATTGGAATCCATTATCACCCTGGAAAGGCTAATGTAGTTGCCGATGCCCTTAGTCGCAAACCTTGCACCCTGAATACCCTGATCCAAGCCGAACAACCAGCCTTGTTCAAAGAGTTCCAAGATTTTGGACTAGAGCTTGTTAGCCATGGTTATCTCGCCAATTAGAGTTAACCCCAACCTGATGGATCAAATCAAAGAAGCCCAAAAAGGTCATGAAAGCATTGAGGGAATTAGGAAGAAGATTTCCCTCGGCAAAGCCCCGGTTTTACCGAAGATGCTGAGGGAGTGCTGAAATTCAATGACCGTATCTGTGTGCCCAATGTCACGGAACTTAAGGAGTTAATCCTGAAGGAGGCCCATGAGACCCCTTATTCAATCCACCCCGGCGGAACCAAAATGTACCAAGACCTTCGAGAAAGATTTTGGTGGCATGGAATGAAGCGAGAGATTGGTTCGTTCGTAGCCAAGTGTGACATCTGCCAGCGAGTTAAGGCTGAACATCAGCGACCCGCTGGATTGCTTCAACCTTTGAAAATTCCCGAGTGGAATGGGATGAGATTGGAATGGATTTTATTACCGGACTTCCAAGATCCAACCGAGGCCATGATTCAATCTGGGTCATCGTTGATCGACTGACCAAGGTTGCTCATTTTATACCCGTCAAGACCACTCACAATGGAGCCCAGTTAGCAGACCTGTATATTTCCAGAATAGTGAGCCTGCATGGTGTGCCTAAGAAGATTGTATCTGATAGAGGCACGCAATTCACCTCAAGTTCTGGAAATCCCTTCATGAAGCCCTCGGAACCAAGCTAGCATTTAGCACAGCTTATCACCCCAGACCGATGGCCAAACTGAGCGAGTGAACCAGATATTGGAGGACATGCTTCGTGCATGTGTTCTATCCTATGGTTCCAAGTGGGAAGATTGTCTTCCGTTTGCAGAGTTCTCGTACAACAACAGTTATCAGTCCAGTCTGCAAATGGCCCCTTTTGAAGCCCTTTACGGCAAGAAGTGTCGTACACCCCTGAATTGGTCCGATACCGGAGAAAGCAAATTGTTCGGACCAGATACCCTCCGAGAAGCTGAAGAGCAAGTTCACTTATTCGTGAACGCCTCAAAACTGCCCAATCCCGTCAGAAGAGTTATGCTGACACCAAGCGCCGTGATCTCACCTTCAACGTCGGAGATTATGTTTATCTCCGAGTGACACCCCTTAAAGGAATGCAGCGTTTCCATGTCAAAGGAAAGTTAGCGCCAAGGTATATTGGACCCTTCAAGGTATTTCTCGTCGAGGAGAAGTATCCTATCAACTGGAGTTACCCCAGGAGTTAGGGATTACCATGATGTCTTCCACATTTCCTTGCTCCGGAAGTGTCTTGAAGTTCCTGACCAGCCTGATGTTTTCAAAAACATCGACACCGCTCCATCGACCTGAACCAAGACCTGACCTATCGAGAGAGACCTCTCAAAATTCTCGAAGAAGATGTTCGTGTTACCCGAAGACGTGCGATCAAGTTTTACAAAGTTCAGTGGACTAACCACTCTGAAGAAGAAGCAACTTGGGAACGCGAAGATTATCTTCGAAGCGAATTTCCAGACCTCTTTAGCACCCAGCCTAGCAAATCTCGGGACGAGATTTATTCTAAGGGGGGAAGGTTGTAACATCCCAAAAATATTAATCAATGTGATATTCCAAAAATGAGAGCCAACAAAAACTTTTGTTAATTATTATGTGTTGATCTCTTGTTGTTGCTTGTGTGGTTTAATTCTTGCTAGTGGTATGTTGTTTGCTCTAAATAAAAACAAGAAGAAAAGAAAAGAATTGAAATAGCAAATAAAGCAAGAAAAATAAAAGTGACATCTGTGTCCCACAAATTCTCCAAGGGGAGAAACTAAAATGGTTTCAAATAAAATTGAGAGGAGAAGTTATATAAATTCTCCCATTTTTATTCCTATAACTTTTCCCTCTCAAAAATCTAATTTAAAAACCTAAATTTAAATTCTATTTTCTATCTTTATTAAATTCAAATCACAAAGTGTGCTATGTTGCACTTGTCACATGAAGTGTAACACAGCACCACAAATACCCATATACAATTATGAAGCAAAGTATGAAATCAGAATTCAAAAATTCGAATTTAAATTTCAGTGAGGCATTTCGTCGAACACGTGGTGGACACCACTGTGTTCATCTTCGGTTTGATTTGAAACCGATGCAATTCGATCGAATTCGAGGTTTGTTCTTCGAATTGATGCTTGCATCCACTCCCTCTCCCCTCACTGACCTCGCCGCGTCCAGGAAATCGAGGAAAGGAGGCACAGGAAGAGGAGATGGACCAGGGGGCAGCCGCGGGCGCCGTGCGCCATGGCCGTCGCCGTGGCAACGGCGTTGTCGCCACCACAGTCGCCCAAGACCGTGTCCCCCCCTCTCCCTGATGTCTCTGCGCTCTCCAGGCACCGTAGCCATCCCCGGGGAGGACCCCATCGTCGCTTCGCGCCACGCAGTCGCCGCGCCCGCCCGAGACGGCCGTGCCAGTGCACGCACCCGCCGTCCAAACGATCTCCGGGCCGTCCCGTTTCTTGCTCACGCACAGCGCGTCGCCACGCCATCGAGCTAGCCCCTGCACCTCGAACGCTGCAGCCGCCCCTACGGCGAGCTATCGCGCCTGGACACCCTCTCCTGCACCGTGTCCACGGCGAGCCCGTGCGCCGTCGTCGAACCTATAAAGCCACCCCGAGCCCTCCCTCAATCTCACCACCTCTCCCTCACTCCACTCTCTCCCGTACACCGCCAGAAGGGCGGGTACTCCGCAGCGAGGCTGCTGCTGCCCATAGTTTCTCTTTGCGCGCCGCCGCACCCGAGGTAGGCGACGACACGGCCACGCCGTGCTGCTCCCTCCCTTGCTCTCCTCTGGCCCTCCACTGCCTCTCCATTACCACCGCACTCACCCGCGACATTTTCCCCTCTGTATCGTGCCCAGGAGCCCCCGGAGGATCTCGCCGGAGTTGGAGCACGGCCGCGGAGAAGAAGGGGATCATCGCCATCGCTAGGAGCTTCCCCATCAAGCTCCACTCGCCTCCCCAGCATCCCCACGACCTCCGCCGTTGAACGCCGTCCTCTCCGCCGTCCCTAGACCCTCCAGGTACCCCCACTGGCCACCCTCGCCGTCGCCGGAGCTCCGGCGACGCTCTGATTAGGTCGTCGATGAACGCGGCCTCCGTGAGCCGTTCGATCCATGATCAACGATCGCGTACCGCTTCGTTAATTTGAGCCACTGCCATGTAGGTCCCACCCGTCAGATATTTAAACATTTCCAGCGCGCGAGATATTTCTCCTGTGTCGCTGACGTGTAGGCCCCACATGTCAGAGTTTTGAACATTATCCAGAACAGTTAGGATTTCTAATTTTAGTTTCTCTGGAAATTCAGTACTGGACTCATTTTATAAATTCAATAACTCGAGATTTACAAATCCAAATAAATAAAACTCAATTGTTCTGGAAAGCTTATGAAATTGTTTAACCAATCCAATTGGTCTCATGTCATTTAATTAAATAAATAAAAAGTATTATTGAAAATGCCACAGAAGGTTTAAAATCTAAACTTGTTTGTTTCTGATGCTATGTTAGTCCAAATAATTCCAAACCAATTTTGCTAGCTTAGTACTGCCTTGTGTTAGCTCCCCTAATTTTGGTAGAATTAATTAAGCAATATTAATTGTTGACTTTAAGATAAACCCTTCTGGACTAAAACAAACAAATATGTTTAGTGGTTGACCCAAATGAGTTAGGACCAATTTTGTTAGCTCCCATATATCCATGTTTAGTTACCCCTAAAAGGATTTAATTTTTGGAGAAATAGAATTAAAATGGTAGCTAAAACTTGATTATTAAGCTACTGGATTCAATCCAATGTGTAGGGAGTTTGGTAACTCCAAATGATCCAATTCAAATTGGGTTGTCTTCTACACATCAGTAGCTTTCTATAGAATTTTAGTTTGTATTTTTGTGACCAACAGAACTCAAGTTGTGGATTTAAACATGAATAACTAGTTTCTGCCATAATTTGGACTTAATTAAATAATGTTTAATTCAACTTTTTGAAAACCAAATTGTGTGGTTTGATGTGTGCAGTAGCTAATTGTGATGTTTGTGATTGATATGTTGGGATGCTTGCTTGAGTAGTTTAGTAATTGTCTGCATTGCTTGTTTGACGTTTAGACGAGAACGTTGCCGGAGTCTACGAGGAGGGGAATTCTCTGATCATCAAGCACAAGAACCCGACAACTTTGCCGAGCAAGGCAAGCTATTCCCTGAGCTTGCACCTAAATACATATGCATCTACTTTTATCAAATGATTTACTCTTAAGGCAATGGTTTACAAAACCTTTTTCGAAAAGTATACGGATATTATTTTGCCACCCTATGTAGTAACTTATACAAAACTTAGGATGGGAAACAATGATGTTTATTCAAAACTCCTTTAAAAAGACTTATGTGGTTATGGAATACCGAGATGTCGGTATGAAAGAAA
Organism: Poa pratensis; assembly: GCA_947311845.1. Lineage (NCBI taxonomy): Eukaryota > Viridiplantae > Streptophyta > Magnoliopsida > Poales > Poaceae > Poa > Poa pratensis. Next base: position 54,338,393 of record CAMZMU010000074.1, read on the forward strand.
GAAGTGGAGAATGGTGATGTTTATGAAAAATGCACATTGTGTCCTAGTACTATGACAACCAATCTTACCCTGTGCGACCACATCTACCCACATATGGGAAAGGGCGTAGTCATATAATTTGCTCATATTAGTATGGGATGCCTCAACAACGAGGATGACCTCGTTCCATGAGGGGATGGTTTGGTGACCTACCCCTGACCTGGGTCCTAACACGATGGTGGGAGGATTGAAGGGTTCGCTCGCCGGGCAGAACTACGAGTCCTCACACTTGGGGTTTCTGTTGGGAAATTAGCCTGAGTGTCGAAGGAAGTTTCGTAGCGGCAGGGTCCTATACTAGCATGAGCAAAGGACAGGCTATGGTCGGCGGCTTACTTCGCATACACCTTGTATGGCGAGACGTGGCAGACACGATGAGTTGCCGGATGGATGGGGGAAAAGCGTGCTACCTCTGCAGAGTGTAAAACTATTCGAATAGCCGAGTCCTCGGATATGGACAGTTGGTAGGCTGTCCTAGACCATGTGCAAATTTTTGGAAAAGCTTTCAAGTTTAAAAAGAAACTGAAATGGGGATGGTGTTACACAGCTATACCAAATGAAGAGGTATGAGTTGTTGGAATAAATGGACTATGGTGAGCCATGGTCATAAAAAGGAGGAGTTTTTGGGAAACAAGCTGAGATGGTGATCTCTTTAAAAATGGTTATAAAACTCTTCTTACCCTTTTTAATAAAGATGTAGAGATGGTTTAAATGAATAAAAGTTGTCAACAAAAAAACAAGTGCATACTCATGTTGGGGTAGTTTGCGAGTACATTCAAATGTACTCATATTGGTTTCGTCCCTGGCTATTGTCCTAGCCAGACTACGAGGAGGAGCACTACGCCGAGCAGGAATATGGCGACTTCTACGCAAACTAAGGATCTCCACAAGTCAGCTGCCTGTAGGGTTGTCATCGTAGATTGATGCCTACTACGCCGTAGCTTCCGCTGATATATTTTGGTTTGGCCCATGAAGGCACCTATGTAAGAACTTGGTCTAAATGACCGTTTATGTAAGACTTTTATTCGGTACTGTAATGGATGTAAACTTTGGTATCCAATTCGGATTATGTGCAACGACAGACTGATCACGGGATCGTTGTGTTAAGCATAATCGGGTATTTCGGACAGCTAGTCCGGGGTCCCCACACCAGAGAAGTGAGAGGGAAGCAGCAGCACGGCACAGCCGTGTCGTCGCCTACCTCGGGCTGTCGAGCACGGGCACGAGCAGCAGCGAGCTCGCGGCAGCGGCTCCGCCCTCCTGGTGGTGCACGGGCGGGTGGAGGGTGTGGTGGAGCAAGGGAGAGGCCGTGGGGCATGGGGAAATGCGAGGTGCGGGCTCGAGTTTAAATAGGCGCGACGGCGGCGCACGGTGGTTGCGGTGCAGCGGTGTCCAGAGGGCGGGAGAGGCCGACGCGCGTGTCTTTGGGGTCCGGGCATGGGCTAGGGTTCGCGGCGTAGAGAATTGCGTGGCGAGGTGCAGCGAGCTGGGCCAATTTTGGCCAGCGCCATCCGTTTAACCACGGTGGAGAAATGGGAGACAGCGGCGTAATGGCGAGGGGAGAATCTCTCCTCTGCCAGCAGAGGGTGCAGAGGCGTGGGGCGAGGGAGAACGCGAGCAGGGGGGCCCTGGGGGGCCTGGGAACGGTGACGAGCGCGCTGCGGCCATGGCGACACGCACGGCGACAGTGAGCTAGGGGAGGTAGGAGACGACGACGTTTTCGCAAAAAACCCCTGGCTCCTGTGCATTGCTTCTTTTCCTTCCCTTTCTTCTATTTACTTTTTAGTCCTTCTGTTAATTGCAGTAGTACTTCTTGATTTAATTTGAGGCACTAAATCAATTTATAAAAATTTGGCAAAATTTGTGGGGCCTTCTCATAAGGTGCAAAAGCTCCACAAAAATTGGCTTTGCAAAATAAAATGTTTTGAAACATTTTCTTTTATAGTGTTTCAATTATGGCATTTTAATTTATTTTCTACTTTGTTTACTTTTGAATTTTTAAAACTAGTTTGAAAATAGTATTTGAGAGAGATAAGTAGTAAGCATTCAAATAAGGGTTTTCATATCCCACTCTTCTGAATATTTGTTTAAAACAAATTGGATTATTATACTTGGAGAATTTAGGTGACACTCTTGTCACTTTGATTTATTTCTTGTTTCAATTTCTTTGTGTTTGTAATCAAAATTTTCAATTCAAGCAACCACATTACAAGCAACAAGAAATAATGTCACAAGTATACTACACAAGCAACAAGCATAACCAACACATATAACTTAACAAAAGTTTTTGTTGGCCCACATTTTTGGAATATTTCTCTGTTTATGAATTTGGGATGTTACAGACGGCCCACTGCCCCCCTTCGTATGTACGTGTCAGGAAAATAGGAACTTTGGCTTTTGTTTCGTCCAATTCCGAGAATATTTCCAGAACAACTTTTCTGAAACCAAAAAGAGTAGAAAACAGGAACTGGCACTGCGGCATCTTGTTAATAGGTTAGTCCCAGAAAATGCATAAAAATGATATAAAGTGTATATAAAACATGTAGCAATTGGCATAATATAAGCATGGAACATCAGAAATTATAGATACGTTGGAGACGTATCACCCACGCGGCCAGATTCCCTGGCCGCATGGGACCCATCAACTTGGCCCTCGTGGCTCCGTTGACGTCGATCTTTTCTCCACCGACTTCGTCTTGATCTAAAACCGACTATAAAAATTAGACCCGACGCACTCTGAAAGGAGCGCCGCCGAAACACAGAAACACCGAAACAGAGACCTGGAGCTGTAGATTGGAGGGGGGAATACTCCGGCAGGGCGCTACCGGCGTGGTCTCCATCTCCTCCAACGACTTCTCCACCGTCTCCATGATGAAGAGGGAGTAGTCAACCACTGGACTATGGGTTTGTGGAAGTAACTTATGTATCTCTCCTCTCTTGAGCTTCACTAATTACTACCGTATGAGCTGCTGAACATGATTATGGTCATCTATGTAATACCTATGTGATGGATCTTTTTATGAGTTAATATATGTTTGCGATTGCAATAGTTTTGTTTCAGTTATGAAAGTAGATGCATGTTATGTACCCCGTTCTTGTGTACTTTTTTTGATCAAGCATGTTTATGAGAGCGTGCGTCGGGTGATGTGTGCATTAGTTGGAGTAAAGGGGGGGGGGGGTGGGGGGTGGCTAGTACGGTGAAAGTGAGAGAAGTTCCGCGATCCACTTGGGTATGTTTACCTTACTTTGTTGACTCTTTAGGGATAAAGAAAAATACCTTGCTACAGGGGTTGTGGGTGACCATGCCACTTCTCTGTGACTAGATCTAGCATGTTCTTATTTTAACTTCATGTCATAAAACTTAATGCTATACTCTGATTTATCTTAATTACTGAGGTGTTATGATTTAGTTCGCATCTTGGTTGAGTATAAGAGAGACTAATAAAAGAAGGTCTCTATGTTAGGACGTGATGCCCATATAATTAGTAACTTGTCATTAAACTTTTGTGTTGCAATCTCATATGTCAACTCTAGTGTTCCATTGTATACCACTTTATTAAAGAGAGAGTACATTTGTGAAACCATGAATCCCGTCCATTTTTAATCATAAGAAACACCTTTCCAACCACTTTTACCACTTTTATATTTTCTGTCATTTAAAAATCCGAAAATACAAAAACACTTTTACATCTTGCATTCATCATAAAAAACCCAAACATATCATTTATCATTGTTCCCACCATTCTTGCATATTTATTTACCACCATTGCATATTTATTTCTTGTTTGCATTGCATATCATTTTCATATCATTCTCACACCTTGTGCTTCACAACCACTAGGTGAGGTTGAGGACCAAAACATTTACTTTGTTTTGTAGGTAACCAAGAGAAGGATAGGTAGATAAATCTTTTCACTACTGATTCCCCGAGAATTCGATATTAAACCCTCGAGTCACCCCTCGCGGGGAAAACCGTTTTCAATATACTACACACTCTGCACTTGGAGTCTCAACCTAACCCATTTACTTTTCACGCAGGTAACTACGTGAAGGGCCATCACCTGAGCCGCGCCTGTGCGACCATCCGTGCGACGGGATGCATGGAAGTCATCCCGTGGCTGGGCCTCCCGCATTGCCTTTGCCATAGAATAAGGTAGGACTATACGGATTGCCTTTGCCATTGCTGTCGGTCAGAATTGTCCGTGGATGCTTTTCCGACATAACTATTAAAAAAGTTCTAAGGAGCCAACCAAAACTTTCAGCGGTTCATCATAGAGAAGTGCAGCACCGAAGACAATGGTTTTCTTATGATTATTGACCCAACAATCAAATCAAATGGACGCCCATCATCTAATTTCATGTATGTGGTGTCAAAGCATATAACATCGCCAAACATTGCATAGTCCGAAACCATTTTGGAGTCAGCCCCAAATATATTAGTTATCAAATCATCCTCATCTACTTGAATTGAATAGAAGAAATTGACATCTTCTGATACCTTCTTCTCAACACCCCCCGGTGTCCCCTTCCTTTGCTTTATTGTTCTTTTTGAGTATAGTCGATTCTTCATATCTTCACATGTACAACCAAGGCTTTCAATTCCACCTGCTTGTTTGGCCATCATATCGATCGTTGCTTTATTTGAAACTGGTTACAGTTTGCGTGGCGTCACGCCACACCCTTGGTGCTTATTTTTGTGTGCAATATGTGCATTGTTTGTTCACCAAAATGTTTGACAAATTGGAATGTTAAAACATGTTCTTATTTTGTTATAGGTAGGCATCATTTTTTTGTGTGCATTTTTTAATTATTTTGTAGAATTTCAGAATATTTAGTGGGTTGAAATGTTTGAACTTTTAAACAATGTATAGTTTTAAAAAGTTGTGAGATTTCAAAAAGAGATGACGTCTAGGAACTGTTCAAATCCAAAAAAAATGGTCAAATAGATTTTAAAAAATTGTAGAAACTGGGAAGATTTTCAGTTTTGAATTTTCAATTGCAACAGTTCGTGGAAAGAATTTTGAAATATGTAGTATATTGAAAGTTTAAACGTTTAAAAAGTGTGTAGCTTTAAAAAATTTGTGACATTCAAAAAAAGCTGATGTCTTGGAGTTGTTCAAATCCGGAAAATTTGGTCAAATAGTTCTAAAAAATTGTTGGAACTGGGAAGATTTTTCAATTCTGAATTATTTGTACGATTATAGAATTTTCAGTTGCAAAAGTTGATGAAATAATTAGATTTGGAAGGATTCATTTTTTTTGAAATATTCAAATCTGTATGATGCGTTTATGTGGTGGAATTCAAATGTTGAAAATGTCCACATTTTGAAGTTGCGCATATCTGAAAATTGTTGGAGTTACAAAAGGTTTTGGACAAAAAAAGCAGGGGAAATGTGGTCCAATTCAATTTTTGGAAATGTCCACATTTTCAAGTTGTAGCGGTTGTGAAATGAGGAGGCTTGGAAGTCATATGACATTATGAAAATATTGAAATTTGTAATTTGAATTGGAATGGTCAAATATGATTGGTATTCCCATAAAATTGTGCACATATAGGCCAATTTGAATTGTTCGAACTTATTTGTCTTCTGTGGAAAATAGGTAACTTTTTTTCCTCTAGCATTTTGATATATTTTTTATATTTTGTTGATGGATATTTATAGAATTTTTTCTGTTGGTTGTATTTTTCTATTAGTGAAATTGAAAGAAGTTTGCGGTAATGTTCCAATTCATAACAGCGAAAAAAAAGTAATGTTCCAATATGATTATAGTTTGATATAGATATTTGTTTGATGTACAAAATTAGTAGGAATACACTATGTAAGTATTTTGCAAATTCAAATCTATTTATTTATATGAAATGCATTTAGGATTTGTCTAAATATTTGTCAAGTTGGAATGTTGGAAAATGTTTGTATATTGTCAAAATGGACAAATCCGAAGGGCACTCAAATTTCTGAAATATTCGAATTTGAATTTTTATCGGAGGACATAAATAATCAGCATTTATTTTTATGCGTGCACTTTGATATATTTGTTGAATTTTCCTAATAGATATTTAAATGTATTGATTTTCCAGCATTTTACATTTTGGGGAAGAAAAATTCGGGAAAAAATTCAAAAAGGAAAAAAATCTGACGTGTGGGCCACTGTGATGTAGTGATGACCTCACAGTGGCCACACCTGGCCGGACTCCTGCGGCGGCGTTGGGCTCGCCCGAAGCAGGGCGACCTGCACGTGGCGGCGCCGCCCCCTCTGGGTCGCCGGAGCGGCCGTGGCGGCATCCGGACGCGGCCGAGGACGGCGGGCCGGGCGGTGATTCCGGCGCCTGGGAAGCGTCCCGGCGGCCCAATCACGGCGAAGATGCCAACGCGGCGATGGCGGAGCCCGTGGCTGGCCTCAATTTGAGCGGGGAGTGGCGGCGCGGCGGCGGCGGCACCGGGGCGTCGCGGGAGAGAGATGGCATCTTTATATAAAACACCCCCGGTTATGGTATAATTTTGTATAGGTCCTTTTACTCGCAGAAGAGTGGACCGCGGAGCTATTTTTCGGTAGCGAGGGGCGTTTTTGCAAAATGTTGCGAACGGAACCGTGCGGACCGTCCGATCGCCGCGCGACGATGCGGATCGATGCACTGTTCAACACTGTAGCACACTGTACATGGGGCGCGGAGAGGCCGCCGATCCGGCCGGCTTTTATATAATGAGTAATGCCTAAAGATTTTGCAACCTCTGGATCAGCTATGTGCGCTTCTATTACTTTTCTTTGGGATCTCAAAAAGTGTGCCATGGTTCTAGGAGCAAGACTATTGTTATGTGACGCCTCAAATTCATACACATCATAAATTCCGTTTCTCAGGCTTATCTTCATACGGGCAGTACACCCACGTCGTGTTTCAGGCCTGCTGTAGCTGAATGTGTCCTCTCTTTTATCATCCCCACGATAGCCTATAAGTTGTAGTGCATCAAAATATGTTTGCAAACATAACAAAAAAATGCATATAGCCCATACCTTGACGAGAGCATGTAAATGTCCGTTGTTGCATTGTAGCAGAATTCTTCACTTTATGGCCGCTGCTTCTTCTAATGCTAAAACCGATACTTTCAGCATACTTGTTACAAAAAGAATAAGCTTCTTCTTCTGACAAAAAATGCATGCCAAATTTTGGAACCCTTCCATTAGCGGGATCTGTCGGGGTTTCTTGAAGAGGTATTAGCAGTAGAGGTACAAATAGTTGCACGGTGCGCCACATAAATAATTTCTGTGTCGCATGGTTATGCATGCGCCACAAAAATTTGCAATTCCGTGGCGCAGGAAAGTCACATGCGCCACATAATTGTGACTTTCTGTGGCGCATAGAAATGTGGCTTTCTGTGGCGCATGCAACTACATGCGCCACGGAAAGTCAAAATTCTGTGGCGCATGCAACTACATAGTTGCATGCGCCACAGAAAACTCTCGGATCCACTTTCTCTCTCTATCCTATCCTCTCTCACGAACGACCACAGCCACATACTCACCTGGTCAAACGCATGCGCCACACCACTCGCAGCTCGTCCCTCTCTCTCTGCCCAACGCACCGATCGATCCCCTTTCTCCTCAACCAAGTAAAACGCATGCGACGCATGATGTCTACGCACGCTTCTATTCTTGTAGACAGTGTTGGGCCTCCAAGAGCAGAGGTTTGTAGAACAGCAGCAAGTTTCCCTTAAGTGAATCACCCAAGGTTTATCGAACTCAGGAAGGTAGAGGTCAAAGATATCCCTCTCAAGCAACCCTGCAATTAAGATACAAGAAGTCTCCTGTGTCCCCAAGACACCTAATACACTTGTCAGATGTATAGGTGCATTAGTTCGGCGAAGAGATAGTGAAATACAAGTAATATGGATGATTATAAGTAGTAATTGCAATCTGAAATAAAAATGGCAGCAAGCAAACATGTAGCAGAACTTGTTGTAAACGGTGTTTCAATGCTTAGAAACAAGGCCTAGGGATCATACTTTCACTAGTGGACACTCTCAACTATGACAACATAATTGAATAAATAAATGCTACTCTCAAACACTCTCTTGTTGGATAACAAACACCATTCATTGCGTAGGGCTGCAAAAGCGCACCTCAAAGTCCGAGTAAACAAACACCGACAACGTCATAAAGGAATCACACACGATGCGCACACGGTCACCTTCACACCGTGGAGAGTGAATCTAGAGTTCATATTAAAGTAACCTCTAGAGTGGCATAATAGATAAAGAGTAACATCTACTTATTCAACTAGATTACAAAGCTCATGATCACATAAAGATCACACCATGGGAGAGAGAGATAAACCACATAGCTACCGGTAGAGCCCTCAGCCTCGGGGGACAACTACTCCCTCCTCATCATGGGAGACAGCAATGGCGATGAAGATGGCGGTGGAGTCGATGGAGATGGCTTCGGGGGCACTTCCCCATCCCGACAGGGTACCAGAACAGAGACTTCTGTCCCCCGAAACTTGTCGTTGATGGCGGCGGCGCTGCGGAACCCTTTCTGGAATATGACTGCTTATTTTAGGGTTTTCGCGTCTGGGGGAATAAATAGGCGAAGGGGCGACGTCGGTGGAGGCGCGGGGCCCGCTCCCCATAGGGTGGCGCGGCAGGGCCCACCTACGCCGCCATGTGGGGAGGGCGCCCTGCTGCCCCCCTTCGTCTCCTCTTCGGACTTCTGGAACGTGTCGTGAAAAATAGGCATCTGGGATTTTGTTTCGTCCGATTCCGAGAATATTTCCAGAACAGCTTTTCTGAAACCAAAAACAGCAGAAAACAGGAACTGGCACTGTGGCATCTTGTTAATAGGTTAGTCCCAGAAAATGCATAAAAATGCTATGAAGTGTGAATAAAACATGTAGCTATTGGTATAAAACTAGCATGGAACATAAGAAATTATAGATACGTTGGAGACGTATCAAGCATCCCAAGCTTAGTTCTACTCGTCCTCGAGTAGGTAAACGATAACAACAATAATTTCTGAAGTGACATGCTACCAACATAATCTTGATCAATAATATTGTAAAGCATATGAGCTGAGATCAAATCATTCAAAGCAAAAGTCTATAATTGATATAAGAGACAACAAAACAAGTTAGTTAAACAAGCTAAAAGTTTTCATGAATGATTGCTTTAAAGACATGAAACCGTACAAGGTTCATTAAAGATGTGTTAAGTATCCAATGTAGGAGTTCTATCCTTCAATTCCAAGCATCAAGTAATCTTTCACAACATAGAAGGATTCAGCCAAGTAAAAATAAACATGAACATCATGAATCAACTGTTTCGAATCTACTCAACCGGTGAGCGTAAGCATTTGGTTTGGCACCAGGATGTTATGGCTAAAAGAACATTAATGGGGGTTTGGAAGGCCAAAGGAAGAAAGTCTCACAAAGCTATAAGTGATCATTAGACAAGAGGAAGTCTTATAATCGAAGCTATGTAAGGAGTAGTGATTGCCATGCAACGGATGCACATAGAGCTATATGTGTATGAAAGCTCTCCAATGGAACTAGTGGGGGTGCATCCAACTTGGTTGCTCATGAAGACCTAGAGCATTTTTGAGGAAGCTCATCATTGGAATATACAACCCAAGTTCTATAGTGTAAATTCCCCACATAGTTATACTAGTAAAACATGAAAACTCTCTCACATGGAGTATATGTGCTAAACATGAGCACAAATGATGACTATGAATAATGTGCTGCAACATGAGCACAAGTGTGGATAAAGGATAGTAATGTTGCCCCCTTTTTCTTTATTCTTTTTTTTTTTTCTTTTTTCTATTTTTTTCTTTTTCTGTTTCTCTTTTCGATGGCCTCCATGGCTCTTTTCACTTTCAGGGGCAACACTCTAATATGACAACACACTTTTTGTTACAAATAACTCACAACGAACTAAAACATGATATAAACTGTATGCCTCTGCCAGTGTAGCAGGATATGCAATGATCTAGCGTAACATGGGTAAACCGCACATCAGCTGTATAGAATCATGCAAAGCAATATGTATATGATGAATGACAGCAAGTCATGTAATGTAAGATGGAAGTTGCATGGCAATATATCTCGGAACAGCTATGGAAATGCTGTAGTAGGTAGGTATGGTGGCTGTTTTGAGAAAGATGTATGGGTTTATGTGTAGGAGAACAAGAGAAAGTCCTCCCACGGGTTTGGATGTACTGGCGAAGTATGCACAACTCTCAATGTGAGCAGAAGGCAATGCACAACACCGAAGAGGCTAGCAAATATGGATGGTGGAAGTGCCAAAAACCGTAGCTCAACATTAGTCAAAAAGAACTCACAAGCTTATTGCAAACATCTAGCAGGTTCAACATTAAGAACATGATTAAAGTTTACTCCAAGAAGGGCCGTTCACGGCGGTACAAGTACCCCGTTAGATCCCTCGACCTTCAGCACAACTTAGTTATTACGAATCACTTTTAGACATGGAAAGCTATCAAGTCCAACTACACCTTCAACAATTTAAATAGAGTTTGTAGTACGGTACAAGCTTAAAGACAACTATCCACTCATAATTTTAACTTAATTAACCAGCAAGCTTTACCATCTAAATACCTCAAAACATTTGCAAAGAATCAAGTCATCAAAGTTCAATGATCTACAATACTATGCAAGTTATTACTATACCACTACCACATGCAGCATTTTCTGAACCAACACATCAACCAAGCAACTAAACAAAAACTCTCCAAATGATTTACAAATGAAACAAGAGAGTACTACTCCTCAAGAATTAACAGCTCTAAAAGAGATGCATGAAAAACAGGAGCTAAAAGCATACTAGCTAGATAAGAATACTCAAAAGATATAAGTGAAGAATATGAGTATTCACATGAAAAAGCGGAGCGTGTCTCTCTCCCACACAAGAATGCTAGGATCCAACTTATTCAGAAAATAAAAACAACAAAGCAAAAATAAAAGCAACAGACGCTCCAAGTAAAATACATAAATGTGGAAGAATTAAAATATAGTTTCACTAGAGATGACCTGATAATTGTTGATGAAGAAGGGGATGCCTTGGGCATCCCCAAGCTTAGACGCTTGAGTCTTCTTGAATATTGCTGGGATGACCCACGGGGGCATCCCCAAGCTTAGGCTTTTCACTCTTCTTGATCACATCATATCATCCTTCTCTCTTGCTCCTTGAAAACTTCCGCCACACCAAACTCAGGTAACTCGTTAGAGGGTTAGTGCATAATCAAAAATTCTCATATTCTACTGTGACACAATCATTACCAAAGCTTCTGGACATTACTTACAGCCACTGATGTTTAATGGAGCAAAGAAATCCAATCAAACATAGTAAAAGAGGCAATGCAAAATAAAAGGCAGAATCTGTCAAAAACAGAACAGTCTGGAAAGACGAATTTTTTCGAGGCACTTAACTTGCTCAGATGGAAGAAGCCCAAACTAATGAAAGTTGCGTACATATATAAGGATCATGCGTGATTTTTTTCAGAATTTTTCGAATTTTCTGTAGCGCATACAGCTCAAAACGGTGGACAGCAAAAATCTGTCACTGCGCAGAAATCCAATTTTAGCAACAACTTTCAACTAGAGACTTTACTTGGCACAACAATGCAATAAAATAAAGATACAAAGGAGTTGCTACAGAAGTAAACAGCACTTGAGAAAAACTGAAAATAAAAGATAAAGGGTTGTCTCCCTAAAGCGCTTTCTTTAATGCCTTTTAGCTAGGTAGAAGATTTTAATGATGCTCTCATAAGAATAAGAGTTGAAAATAAAAGAGAGCACCAAGAAATATCAAACACATTTAAGTCTAACCCACTTTCTATGCAAAGGAGTCTTGTAACAAAATAAATTATTGAAGCATAGAGCAACTAGCATAGAAAGATGAAACAAGTGCAACTTCAAAAATTTCAAAAAAGAGAGGAGACTTAATATTATTGAGATATATGAAGCCATGTCTCCCTTCTCATAAAAACTTTCAGTAGCATCATTGATAAAATCCACAATATAATCATCACATGAAACATTCTTACCATGATCCATATGCACAAAAGTATCAATATTTTCCACACAAGAAAAGTTCTTCTCATTAATAACAATGGGAGCAGGATCATCATAAAGAACTCGAACATGATAGACAAGTTGTATATTAAAGGGATGGTTTTGGGTAATCCCTCCATAACTATGACAAGTTTCATGAGGATGATTGTAATTATAACCTATGTCATAGTATTCTTTATAATAATTATCAAAGACTGGAGGCATAGTATCATCATAAGCAATAGAATAGTTATCTTCCAAAGTGTGTTCATCTGTAAACATATCATCACTTTTACTAGAAGGAGATGTATCAAACATATAATCATCAGTAGCAAAAGGATTTTCAAACACATCACTAGGAGGAGAGGTCTCAGATATATAATTATTACTAGCAAAAGGATTTTCAAACACCTCATCCCCAAGCTTAGAGCTTTTCATATCATCATTGGAAGAAACATGGATAGTACTAAAGTATGGCAATTATTAACATCATCATTTTCAGAATTGGTACCCCAAAGATTTTCAATATCAAAAGTAGTTTCATTTTCCCAATCATGATCACTACAATAAATAACAGGCATAGGAACATCATCTAATTCGGACTCATCAGCAAAAACTACAATAGGAGCAACATGTTTAGGGGAAGATACCGTTTCCTCTCTCCTTTTACTCTCTTCTTCTTCTTCTTCTTCTTCTTCTTCTTCTTTCCCCTCTTCTTTTTATCTTTAGGAGGGAGAGGTTTGAAAGGAAGCTTCTCCACATAACCTGGTTTATTGTTAGAAACAACAGAAGAAACTTGGGAGGATTCCTCTCTTTCATTAATAAGAACAAAACACATATTAGTCCTGTCATATTTTGGTAAAGTCCATCTTTTATAATATTTTGTATGTAAGTATTTGCGTGGCAATTATCAACACAATAAAGATGACAAGCATGCAGGACACTATTTATATCAAAAGCACTCATATCTACCAAAGAAGTTTTTCTTGATAACTCTTCACACCCCAAAAATAATGTAAGTTCATCATGCTGATTAGGAGTGATCATGTCATCACAATATAAACTCACATCACTCATAGGATTCGAAAGACTATTATCATAGCCCGAGCATTGAAAATTTAAATGACCCACTTTATAGCAAAGTTCACAAATAAAAGGATAGAGGGCACAAACTTTTTCACCAAATCATCAAGAGCTCTGTTCCACGTTCTAGTTTTTTCATTCCTATGATGGATACAATATTCATCTTCGATTTGATTCTTTTCACAAGGTCTAAGTGCTCCACAAAAATTAACATGCTTATAAGAAATAGTATTTTCAGAAGTTTGAGCATGTTTATTACAATCATTAATAACAGTATCATTTTTCATGCAAGTGTCTTTGAAAGGTTCATGATACATGTCCCAACTTTCTTTAGGAACATTAATATGAGAAGCAAAGGTTCTACAACAATCAACAATAATTTGAGAATCAAGACCATAATTAGCACTAAGCTTTTGAAAACCAGCAGTTTCAACGAAAGACTTAATGCATTCATATTCATAGTTTATACCTGATCCTTTACCTTTGTCGTTCTCCCAATCTTCAGTATTGCTTTGAATTCTTTCAAGAAGATCCCATCTAGCTTCAACCTTCTTACTTGTGAAAGAACCCTCTGAACATGCATCTAGATAATCCTTGTATGACCTGAAAGCCTTGCATAAAAATTATTAACAATTATTTCCTCAGAAAGCTCATGGTTAGGACATTTGAGTATTAATGCTTTCAGCCTTCCCCAAGCTTGAGCAATGCTTTCTCCATCATGAGGGTAAAAATTATAAATGTAATTCCTATCTAGATGCACTTCATGAAGAGGATAAAATTTAGAGTGAAAGAGAGATTCAAGCTGTTTCCAATTCGAAGGTTGTTCATCCAGCAGCCTATACCATTCCTTTGCTTTGTCCTTAAGTGACAATGGAAATAGTTTCCTCATGACATTTTCTCTTGATAAACCTGCAACCTTAAATAACTCACAAAGTTCTGTAAGTTTAGACAAGTGAGCACTTGGATGGACTGATCCATCCCCTGCATACTGATCATTCATAACCCTTTCAACAATTTTCATAGGTACTTTAAAAGAAATACTTTCAACAGGTGGATTTGGAATATCACAAGCATCATTCGAATTATCACATATGGGAGACAAACTATCATCAGAGCAAATTTTCTCCTCTAAAGCTGGGGAACTAAAAAGATCATTTTCATAAAAACTAGCTTCCCCAAGCTTAGACTTTTCCATAGCATTAGCAATAATGGTGTTCAAAGAATTCATACTAATAACATTACTACCACTATTATGCAAACAAGCCTCCATAGGTTTTTTAATTTTCTCTTCAAAAGCATCATGTCCTAATTCAATATAAAGTTCATAAAGATCTCTAATTTTTTGTTGTTTTCCATTAAGCCTAACTAGTGAAAATAAAAACAAGAAACAAAAAGAAATAATTGCAGAATCTAAAGGAGATACCTTCCAACACTTACCTCCCCGGCAACGGCGCCAGAAAATAGCTTGATGTCTACGCACGCTTCTATTCTTGTAGACAGTGTTGGGCCTCCAAGAGCAGAGGTTTGTAGAACAGCAGCAAGTTTCCCTTAAGTGAATCACCCAAGGTTTATCGAACTCAGGGAGGTAGAGGTCAAAGATATCCCTCTCAAGCAACCCTGCAATTAAGATACAAGAAGTCTCTTGTGTCCCCAACACACCTAATACACTTGTCAGATGTATAGGTGCACTAGTTCGGCGAAGAGATAGTGAAATACAAGTAATATGGATGATTATAAGTAGTAATTGCAATCTGAAATAAAAATGGCAGCAAGCAAACATGTAGCAGAACTTGTTGTAAACGGTGTTTCAATGCTTAGAAACAAGGCCTAGGGATCATACTTTCACTAGTGGACACTCTCAACAATGACAACATAATTGAATAAATAAATGCTACTCTCAAACACTCTCTTGTTGGATAACAAACACCATTCATTGCGTAGGGCTGCAAAAGCGCACCTCAAAGTCTGAGTAAAAAACACCGACAACGTCATAAAGGAATCACACACGATGCGCACACTGTCACCTTCACACCGTGGAGAGTGAATCCGGAGTTCATATTAAAGTAACCTCTAGAGTGGCATAATAGATAAAGAGTAACATCTACTTATTCAACTAGATTACAAAGCTCATGATCACATAAAGATCACACCATGGGAGAGAGAGATAAACCACATAGCTACCGGTAGAGCCCTCAGCCTCGGGGGAGAACTACTCCCTCCTCATCATGGGAGACAGCAACGGCGATGAAGATGGCGGTGGAGTCGATGGAGATGGCTCCGGGGGCACTTCCCCGTCCCGGCAGGGTACTGGAACAGAGACTTCTGTCCCCCAAACTTGTCGTCGATGGCGGCGGCGCTGCGGAACCCTTTCTGGAATATGACTGCTTATTTTAGGGTTTTCGCGTCTGGGGGAATAAATAGGCGAAGGGGCGACGTCGGTGGAGGCGCGGGGCCCGCTCCCCATAGGGTGGCGCGGCAGGGGCCCCACCCGCGCCGCCATGTGGGGAGGGCGCCCTGCTGCCCCCTTCGTCTCCTCTTCGGACTTCTGGAACGTGTCGGGAAAAATAGGCATCTGGGATTTTGTTTCGTCCGATTCCAAGAATATTTCCAGAACAACTTTTCTGAATCCAAAAACAGCAGAAAACAGGAACTGACACTGTGGCATCTTGTTAATAGGTTAGTCTCAGAAAATGCATAAAAATGCTATGAAGTGTGAATAAAACATGGAGCTATTGGTATAAAACTAGCATGGAACATAAGAAATTATAGATACGTTGGAGACGTATCAACGCACACCAGGCCAGCTCTCCCTGCTGCGCCGCCACCTCCTTGCCCTCCCCTTCTGCACGCTGCCCTCCCCCGGCGCCGCGCCGCCGCCGGCCCCCTCCCCCGGCCCCACGCCGCCGGCGGCCCCCTTGCCTCCTCGCGCTTAATCCCCGGCGACCACCGAGCCTGCCGCGCACGGCGCTGCCACGCATGCAGGAGCAGCTCCTCCACACGGCCGAGCCCGGCCGGCGGCTGGCGTAGCAGCAGTACGCTGGCGTCGACCTTCGCCGGCCCAAGGGCGACGCAGCCCAGGAGATGGCGGCCGACGCAGCAGCAGTACGCCCGCCTCGACACGCTCCTCGCCCCAACTTCGACCGCGCCGCCGCGTCCCTGCTGCGCTCCTCGCCCCAACTTTGACCGCGCCGCGGCGGGCAGGTGCGGGTGCTGTCTGTGGCTGGGTTCGTCCGTCCGTCTGCGTGCAGGTGCTGTCCGTGGCGATGGCCGCCCGCGTCTGCGGCCCGGGCAAGACGCCGTCGACGGCCGCCATCTTGTGGAGCAGCGCGACGACATGGCGGCGGCGCATCCCTGACAGTGACGGCATGGCGGCAGCTGACAGCGACGGCACGGCGGTGGCGGACAGCGACGGTGGCGGCATACGACGATGTATACGACTTCGTATACGTCGTACTTTTTTAAAAACCTAAAACACACTTTCTGTGGCGCACGGATGTGGCTGCGCCACATAATCTTTGTATTGTATTTCTGTGGCGCACGGTGGGGGTGCGCCACAGAATATAATTTAGTGGCGACAATTCTGTGGCGCACCCAACAAAGTTGCGGGTGCGCCACAGAATTCCAAAAAGGTGCGCCACTAAAAGGCGTTTTCCTACTAGTGGTGGCAGCCTGGGCGGAAAAAGGGCACGCGCCGGCGGCCCCTGGATATTTTCAAGAAAGCCCCTAGATTATGTGACTCATCACAGATTGGTCCACGGTCAATTCCCCTTTCTATTTTCCAAATCCCTAACCCTAGAAACGACTGTAGAGGCAACGCGGCATGCTTCACGGCGAAGGCGGTGCAACGCTGGAAGAGGCGGACAAAGCGATGTCGTGGTCTTCGGCAGTTTCTTCCGCTCCGGATTTCGTTGAGCCAAGCGGTTCCATATCAGGAGAGCGCCATGGTACGAGCCTCTGAGGTACTGCCGCTGCAATCCGTGGTGGAAGGCGCCGAGATGGATATCCTGGATCGCCACCACGGCGGAAAAGAACAACAACGGACAAGAACAATGTAGGAGAGGAAGAACAGTGATGCCACACCCGCCCCCGCTGTACTTCGGTGCCTCCATGTCATATCAGCGATAGAAGGGATCGAACGCCATGATTGTCGCCGGGACGACGGCGCAGCGGCCCAGTGGCGAACAGAGAAGGCATGTTGTATCCGTGAATATAAATTAAATGGGTACCTGGTAATTATATTTTGTTGTCTGGGCGTCGCTCTGGACCCATTCGTGCTAGTAGATGTTTCTAAGGGTTTTTTCACAAATTTTCGAATCTGACGTGGATGCCATAGTGGACGAATCGGGGTGTTTCATACTGTTTTTGTATGAGTTTGCACATCATGACAAGTATTTTTTTTTTTTTTGACAAAGACAGAGGAATACATCGGGAAATCGATCCTTACAGAAAGAACCAGGAAACAGAAGATAAAATAACGAAGAACTCCTGGATCCCGACCACACCGACAGCCGGAACGGCCCGGTGATTTGCCGCCGCCGCTGCTCCACAAGCACGCTTGTCCTTGGCCGGAGACAGCCCCTCCGCCGGCGGGAGACCACCGGACAACCCACGACGGACGCCCACGGACGCCGAAGTCGCCGCGAAGCCCCAACACACCTCCATCTTCAGATTATTTAGCCGATCCGCCGACAACCCACGGGATCCGGTGAGGGGAGGCCGAACCTGAGAGATCCGAAGAACCACCAGGTCGACGAAGGCAGCAGATCGACGCCGGAGCTCCAACGAGCGCCGCCATCGAGGGGAAGCTCCACCGCCCAGAAAACCACTCCGACTGCGCCTCCTCCACCACGACGCCGCCGGCTGGGAGCCCTAAGCAAGCCTACACTATGTACACAACGCGGATCTGGGTTCCCCCGTCCTCCCGCCGCCGGAGCGGCCGGCGGAGGGCGAGGGAGCCGTCGATCCGGCGCCGGCGAGGTGGTTTGCCCAAGGACGCTCACAAATCGCCTCTCTGGGTCACTGTAGCGGGAGAGGTCGGGCCAAGGTCCGTTAATTCTCATCATGACAAGTATTTGGTATGAGTTTGTGCAGCTTTGCAAGTTGTTGTATGAAAATGCTCCCACCGTGCAACTATTGTACATCCAGTGCTAATACCTCTTTCTTGAAAATCCTGTATCAATTAATATGTAATACAGTCAATACATAGATGTGGCATTCAAGTGCATGAGTAGCTCACGGTTGTCATGACATAATTATCGAGTTTAAGCAAGAGAAGATCATTATGTCCGTGTGAAATAATTAAACAATTGTTTTCTTGTGCATGTAGACGTTCCCAGAATTTTGCAAGGAGTTTCTGTACATCTAGATTGATGGAGGAAAGCAAAGGAAGGGGATGGCAGGATCGGGAGGATTCCCACGATCGGTTAAAAAAGAAATTGTAAATTCATCAAGAAAAATAGGGTCAGATTTCTTACAGTCTTTCTGTGAGATTCATCGCCATCATTAAGCCCTTGATTACTTGAAGAAGCCATCGGTGACTTGTCTTGATTGCTGCGTGTTAAATTCGAGCCCGTGTCTTCAATTGGAGTATAATTCGTGTGCGTTGGTTGCTGCGACTCAAGAACGCATGTTTCTGTTAGTTTGGCGGCGGATTTTGGCGCGCACCAGTGTATTTTCAGGATTCGTTCCGACCAGATTAATTATCTCGTGTTTTGTGTTTAGTTTTAATGTCCTGCTTGTATTACGGAAGGTAGGAAACCGATGTGGGTGTATTTCAGCGTTTTTCTTTTTCTTTTTTTGGAACCAAAAGCGGGAGCTGGGGGTGCGGGAGGCAGAGCTGCTGGATGGCTTCCACGCGTGCAGTCACACGGATGGTCGCACGCCCAGGCGACAGGGAAGCCCCGTCCCTGGCTGGATGGCTCGCTGCGTGGATGGGAGGAAAGAAACGATTTGACTTTTTTTTACGGTCTAACATGTGTGGTCGTGGGTAGGGATGAAAATGGCACGGAATATTTCCGACTTTTCCGCAGAAAAACGGAAACAAACAGGAAAAACGGAAACAGAAACGGAATTTGGCGGAACGGAAACGAAAACGGAAAGTTCATAGCGGAAACGGAAACAAATATGGCAAGGCGTATTCCGGCGAACTGGGACGGAAACAGAATTTCCGTTTCCGCTAATACGGAATTTCCGTTTTTGTGTGTTTGTTTTTTGTTTTTTAAGACTCCGTTTTTGTGTGCTATGATTTGTAGCCCAACACGTTTAGTCCCAACAGCCCAACAGGCATATAAAGCGACCACGGTTACGTACGTATACAGGCAATTAGGCAAATACACACGTCTCATCTCCCCTAATCGTCCTTCCCAATCACAAACGCTAGAGTTAGGGTGAGATGACCAGCCGCAGCTGTGGTGCCGCCCACCTGTACCAATCGTCGCCGGCGAGCGAGCTTCCCAACCGTCTCTTACGCCGCCGTGCTTGCCTTTGCCGCCGCCATCCGTCGACGCCGCCGGAGCTCTGCAACACTCTGACGTCGCTGCCGCCGGAGCTTGCCTTTGTCGCCGCCATCAGTCGACGCCGCCGAAGCTCTGCATCTCGCGGGTAATGCCTACTCCTTAATCTCCATTTCTGATTCATCTATGATGCGTAGGATCCACTTAGTTGGTCTGATGCTGGATTTTCCGATCGAAACCTGTGATCTCTAATCCCTACTGTTGCTTTAGTTAGTACTACATGGTAATTGGTAAGCATGATCTGCTGCTCTAAAGATTACAATACATATTCAGATTTCTATCATACCTGAACACAATATCATCGCCTTATTATTTACTTGCAAGAAAATTATGTACTGGCTCGGTTCCATTTTTTTAATCTGATGCGTGTATATTTCAGTCCAAATACTATAACTGCACCGTGACCGTGGTTTCATGTAGAGTTGATTATACTTTAGTTTGGACCTGATGTGTAGATTGTAGTTTATCATCAGATAATTCCTTGGCTGCGATGTCCAGTATGAAGTTTATCATCAGATAATTGTTCAATTTTTGTGTACTGTACAGGTAGTCATCAGTCATCACTATGGACAATTTTTGTGCAAGTAGCAGTGCTAGTGTGAGCGTTAGTGCCACATCTCCTGGTTTGCTTGGATCATTAACGCAGCCTCGTACTGATACTCCAAATCAGTTAGCAATTGAAAATCAAAAGTGTTGATTTGACGAATGAAACCGATGAAACAGAGCCTTGTGCGAAGAGAAGCAAGAAATTGACCTCTGATGTTTGGGCTCATTTCACCAAGTATGAAATAACAAAAGAAGATAAGGATGGTAACAAGCTTGTAGAGAAATGGGCTAGATGCAACAACAGCGGATGCACTTACAAAGGCAAGCGTACGACTAAAAAAGGCAATCGAGGCACCACAGTTTTCAGAACTCACTTGGCAAACAAGCATCATATCACCACTAGGCAGCAGAAACTTGCAATGGAAAAAGTTGAAGGAAAGGAATCCATGGCATCACCTGTAACTGTCGGGGGGCTACCCCCGGGTAGGGTAAGTTGTGGTGTAAAGAGCTCTAAAGAGTGGACCGGGTCAAGGTCAAACCGGGTCAACCAAGTCCCGGAAAGACCGAGGCGTGGTGTAGATACAAACCGGCTTATAACGGCCGGGTCATTTAGGCCGGGTCATGTTAGCTGAGTCATCCTAACCGACATTCCAAGGTCGGTCTACTCGTGTTTATTCTTATGTGCGGGAAAGAGACGAAGAGGATCCGGCATAGCCTTGCCGGGTCAAAGAAGGGAATCCGGCATATCCATGTCGGGTTAAGGAAGGGAAGAAACTTTACCTCGGATAGGAAGTCAAGGGCTTTTGTCCTTTGGCCTGGCAGAGGAGCATGCCTGGCCGGAGAACCCGGAGCCTGGCAGACCGACAGCCCGGGATGGGACAGCCCGGATAAGCTATGACAAGACAGAAAGGGTCTTGTCATGACAGAGACGACCCGAGATCCCGGAGGCGCGAGTCTCCTGCAGGAATCCCGGAGATCTCTGCAGGAGCACGTGAGGCCGCCGTGGAGGAGAGAGCCGTTGTCTTCTGGACTGCTATAAGTACCCTTGTACCTCCTCCTGCGTGAGGGACGGACAAAGGGACGATGGAAGAGGAGAGAACTCATTTGCCATCTTTGTGCTTAGCTTCATCTTCTACCTCGTACCACTGTTCCATAGTTTAGCAACACAGCTCAAGGAGCAGATCTTGTACTTGTGCTTGTGCTTCACCCATATACATCGAGAGATAGGCAGGAGTAGGGGTGTTACCTCCTCACGAGGGCCCCGAACCTGGGTAAATCATGTGTGTGTGCTTGTGTGTTCTTGGTTCGATGTCGTCGTGCGCGCTTCTCAGCGTGCAAGCCCTCCCCGGATACCTCCAGCGTCCTATCGGCCCCACACTTAGCCATACCTATGGCATCTGCCGTGACACCACCACGACAGTTGGCGCCCACCGTGGGGCAGGCAGCGGCGCTGGCTGGAGTCTTCATCCGGACGGGTTCCATCACCACCTCCGGCGAGCGTGTGCTCAGCGGGTTGGTGTGCAAGCTCGGCGACATGCACTTCATCAGCGACAACGCTGGTTGCTTCGGCGGCAGGCCTCTCCCGCTAACGGCTGCCTCATCGCCTTCGGCTCCCTCCACACCTACGTCGCCACCGAGCTCGTCTGCAAGTACCCCGCGGGTGCTGGAGGCAGAAGATCCTCTGCTCTCTGTGCGGCTCGCGGTCGGCGCATCACTCGCCCCGAGAGCTGCGCAGAGGTCATGATGACCGGGACTGAGACTGGAGCTGGTCTGGAGGATGATGCCTCGACACCGGAAAAGTTGGCTAGGACGGCTAGGCCACCCTGGAGAGGGTGACCCGGAGCAGGGCGGCACGTCCGAGGTCAGGCCTCTTCCTCTGGACAAGGTGATCGAAAGAATCGCTGTCCCCATAGTTCCTGGTACGGGTGTAGCCCTGACCGAGGAAGAGTTAGAGCAGCAGCGCAAGGACCTGCATGCTGAGGCCTTGGAAATGGCCAAGACTAGAGAAGAGTTTGATAGATCCATGCGTGAGTATAACAAGGCTCATGGTCTTGATGCTGGTCGCATGGCTGATGTGCGTAGAGAGGCAAAGGCCTCAATGTAGAGATTGCTAGGGATGGTAGGGCCGAGTCAAGTGCGACTCGGGTGACGGCTGCAAAACCGAACTATAGCTCTCCTACCAAGACCCTTAGAGCTGCAGAGGCAGCAAGAGCTGAGCTAGCCGGTTTAACCGGCGAAGCTTATCGTAAGCAGCAAGCGAGAGTGAATGAGTTGGTGGCAATAGCCAACCGACAGAATGAGGCATGTTTGAAGGGCAACACCATGGCTGGGGGTTCCCAGATTGTTCACTCGGCTAAGGCCGGCAGTCAGAGGTCCAAAGGTCAGGCTTCTTCGCCGCATCCGAGTAGAGATCGTAACCAGTGTAAACTCGGGAAAGAACAAGCAGATCCAGACCTACAACCCGGACTATGCTGAGAAGCAGATGGCCGGACAGAACGGTGCAGGCCGGGCTAGGAGTAACCCGGCTCAGGGAAATCCGGGTCAGGGGAATTTCAATCTAGCTGGCCGAGGTCAACCACCTCGGTATCCGATCAAAACCATGGTCAGCAACACCAGAATGTTGCGCATGTTCAGGAACCGCAAGGTGTTGACCAGAGGAACAACCGATATGATGATGGCAATTCGGCTCTGGAGAGAGCCGGATATCAGAGATATGATAATGCACTGGGAGCCCGGTTAGGGCCGCGCATGTTGGCGCTGGGTGATGCACGCATCAAGTTGGACAGGCTCCATTGGTCCGAGATACTGGAAGAGCAGGGCCCACCTGGACCTAGATGCTTCGGGCCCCAAATCATGGTGGAGCCACCAGTGCCGCACTTTCAGTTACCCCGAGGTGCGAAGACCTATGATGGTAACTCCAAGCCAGAGGACTGGCTGTCGGATTATCTCTCGGCAGTAAATGTGGCCGGAGGAAACCGCCGGTGGGCGATGAGGTACATACCTCAGATGCTGGAAGGACCAGCCCGGATTTGGTTGAACAATCTGAGTGAGGGCAGTATCAACTGCTGGCTGGATTTTGAAGAAGCCTTTGTGAGTAACTTCTCTAGCACATACAAGAGGCCGAATCGGCCACATCAGTTGGCTATGTGCGTACAGAGGCAGAATGAGACTGACCGAGACTACTTGACTCGGTGGAGTACAGTGCGCAATTCCTGCGAAGGAGTTGTGGAGGCGCAGGCCATTTCTTGGTTTGCCCAGGGATGCCGACATGGCTCCATGCTGTGGCAAAGGTTGCAAAGGGAGATGCCGGCCACCTTGGCCGAAACAATTCGGATTGCAGACAGTTATGCACTTGGGATCCGATGCAACCTCTGCTCAATGCGGCTGAGCCGAGTCGACGAAACCCGGGTAACAGCAGATCCGGACAATTCGGGCCTAATGATAGCCAGAACTTTGGACAGAAGAGAAGGGAAGATCGGCCGGATCATCGGTACGGGTCAAACATGGTTGCCGCGGTAGACCAAGAGCAACCGAATGCTGGTAGCAGCCAGAGGCCAAGAACAATGGCCCACCTTGGAGCCAGAACCAAGAGGGAAAGAAGCCCTGGGCCCAAAATACACAATTGCCTGCCACGTATGAGCTGATGCTGGATGGACCGTGCTGATACCACACCAATGATAAGCGTGGACCAGCTCATCACTCGACTCGGCAGTGCACTTGGTTCCACCGCACCTTGAGGGAAGGAGCTAATTCCGGAGGGAACCAGAGGGGCGGTCCTCCGAGGCCGCCCCAACCGAAACCTCAGCAGCGTGCCGCGCTAACCGGAGCAAACAACACTCTGGTGAACGGCCAAATCAACAGCAGCAACAGAGGCCGAATGATAACAGGAGGGAACCGAATGATGTGAATCAGGTGAACCACGGAGGCAATTATGGCAATGCTGGCCCTAATCGCCAGAATGAGTATCATGAAGCTCATCACAGTTATGTGGTGTTCGTGACCGAGGCAACTGACAAAAAGAGTCGGCGAGGCGCCAGATGGAGGTCAATGCTGTTATGCCAGCGTGCCAAAATATATGCACTGGTCAGATCAGGAGATTACCAGGGGGATAAAAGATCACCCCCGAATCATGCCAACCCCAGGAGGTTATGCTCTGGTGGTGGACCCAACATTTATTGGGCCCAACCAGAATGTCAGATTCAGCAAGGTTCTAGTTGACAATGGCAGCAGCATCAACATCATGTACCGAGATACAATGGTGAAGTTGGGTATTACTGCCAACATGTGGTACCAACCGACACAACTTTTCATGGTATAGTGTCCGGTGTCTCATGTGCACCCATGGGAAAAATGTGGATTGATGTATGCCTCGGCACCAAGGAAAACTCCAGGACCGAGACTGTCATGTTTGAGATAGTGGATCTCGAAAGTCCATACCATGCTCTATTCGGCAGGCCAACTCTGGCCAAGTTCATGATATCCACCCACATGGCTTACCTGAAGATGAAGTTGCCAGGACCGAATGGTATCATCACCATTGCGGGTAACTACAAGAGCTCCATCGAGTGTGCCTCGGCTGGCTCTAACTTGGCCGAGTCTCTGATCATAGCCGCTGAGAATAAAAAGATGAAGCAGGTGGTGGCCATGGCTCAAGCTGCGCAACTCGGCATGCCGGGAATGGCTCACATGGAGCAAAATGCGGCGTTTGAGGCGCCCAAGGAGACCAAGAAGATCACTATTGACCCGGAACACCCCAAGCGCAAGGCTATCATAGGGAGCGGGTTAACGGAGAAATAGGAAGGTGAGCTCATCCAATTCCTCCGTGAGAACCGAGACATCTTTGCATGGTCGAATCATGACCTGGAAGGTGTTCCGAGGGAGTTGGCTGAACACTCATTATTTGTGAGGCCCGAGATGAAGCCCGTGAGCAGCCAATGCGGCGACTTTCGGACGAGAGAAGGCAAGTGATACAAGATGAGCTGACCCGGCTACTGGCAGCCGGATTCATCATGGAGGTACTGCACCCGGACTGGTTGTCTAACCCGGTCCTGGTAGAGAAGAAAAAGGATGACCCAAATGTAGCCAAAGTGTGGCGTATGTGTATTGACTACACGAACCTGAACAAAGCATGTCCTAAGGATCCATTCCCGCAGCCTCGGATAGATCAAGTGATCGATTCCACAGCCGACTGTGAGCTGTTATCCTTTGTAGATGCTTACTCTGGTTTTCACCAGATACCGTTAAATCCGGATGATCAAATGAAAACTGCATTTATCACCCCGTATGGGGCTTATTGCTATCGTGTCATGACATTCGGTTTGAGAAATGCCGGTGCTACTTATCAAAGGTGTATGCAAAAATGTTTGCAGAATCAAATAGGAAAAAATGTGCAGGTGTATGTGTAACATCCCAAAAATTATTAACAAGTATTATCAATTCCAAAAATGGGAGCCAACAAAAACTTTTGTTAAATTATGTGTGTTGATCTCATGTTCTTGCTTGTGTTGCTAATTCCTCTTGTTTGTGTGTTGTTTGCTCTATTTAAAAACAAGAAGAAAAGAAGAGAATTAAAAAGAAAAGAAAAGCAAGAAAATAAAGTGACAAGTGTCACTTAAAATTCTCCAAGTGAGGATCTCATTTTGTTTCCAACAAAATTTAGTGGAGTGGTATTGCAAACCCTCCCATTTTATCCTTACTACTTATCTCTCTCAAATATTATTTTCAAACTAGTTTTAAAAATTCAAAAGTAAACAAAGTAAAAATAAATTAAAATGCCTTAATTAAAACACTATAAAAGAAAATGTTTCAAAACATTTTATTAATTTATGCCAATTTTTGTGGAGCTTCTGTACCTTATGGGAAGGCCCCACAAATTTTGTCAAATTTTTATAAATTGATTTAGTGCCTCAAATTAAATCCAGAAGTGCTTCTGGTTTTAAACAGAAGGACTAAACTGTAAATTAGAGAAAGAAGAAGGAAAAGAAACAGAGCACAGGAGCCAGGGGGTTTTTGCAAAACCATCGTCGTCTACCTCCCCTAGCTCACTGTCGCCGTCGCCGTGGCGCCTTGCTCGACGTCGCCGTTCCCAGGCCCCCCAGGGCCCCCTTGCCCGCGCTCTCCTTCGCCTCCGAGCCACTGCAACCTCTGCGGGCAGAGGAGAGCCTCTCCCCTCGCCTTAACACCGTTGTCCCCCGATGCTCGCCGCGGAAGCGTTGGACGGCGACCGGCCAAATTGGCCCAACTCACCGCACCTCGCCACGCGATCCTCTACGCCGCGAGCCCTAGCTCCATCCCGGACCCCCCAGACACCGTTCGCCGGCCTCTCCGCCCCTCTGGAGCTCTCCTGCACCCGAACCACCGTGGACCGACCGCGGCCGATAAATACCCCGCCCGCACCGTGCACTCCCTCCACTCCACCCCGACCCCTCTCACTCTCTCCACTCCTCAGTGCACCGCCAGGAGGGCGGAGCCACGCCCTCGAAGCTCCGGCTGCCCGTGAGCTTCCTCGACGCTCCGCCGCATCCGAAGGTGAACGCCGACGCGGCCGTGCCGTGTTGCTGCTCCCCTTCCTCCATTGACCACACCACCTTGATCCCCGTACTCCCCGCACTCACCCGAGCCTTTTGCCCCTCTGTTTCGTGCACAGAGACGCCGCCAGGACACCGCCGGAGACCGCTGCCGTGGCCGTGGAAGTTCAGCGGCTCGCCGTCGACGATTCACGCCGCCCCAGCAAGCTCCAGTCGCACCACGAACTTCCCCGAGCCTCCGCCGTCGCCCTGCACCGTCCCCGAGCTTTCCCGAGCCCTCTAGGTGAGGTTTTGCCCAACCTCGCCGTCGCCGGAGCCACGGCGCCGCCCAGTTATGGTCGTCGCCGATGGATTCGTCGTGGACCGTTGGATCTCCATCCAACGGTAGCTTACCGTTTCGAATAGAAAAGAAAAAGAGAGAGACTGACGAGCGGGCCCCGCTCGTCAGGGTTTTATTATTTTCCCTGCGTGCGCTGTGCCGCTGACCAGTGGGTCCCCCTTGTCATACTTTTAAACATTATCCACACTGGGCATATTTTCTATTTTTAGTTTCAGAAGAATTTCAGTACTGATATCAACTTTAAAAATCAATAACTTGAGATTTAGGAATCCAAATAAATCAAACTCAATTGTTCTGGAAAGCTTATGAAATTGTTGAACCAACCAAATTGACCTCATGTCATTTAATTAAATAATTAAAAAGTATTATTGAAAATGCCACAGAAGGTTTAAAATCTAAACTTGTTTGTTTCTGATACTCTGTTAGTCCAATTAATTCCAAACCAATTTTGCTAGCTTAGTACTGCCTTGTATTAGCTCCCCTAATTTTGGAAGAATTAATTAAGCAGTACTGGTTGTTGACTTTAGGATAAACCCTTCTAGGCTAAGACAAACAAATATGGTTATTGGTTGACCCAAATGGGTTAGGACCAATTTTGTTAGCTCACATATAGCCATGTTTACTTACCCCTAAAAGGATTTAATTTTAGGAACAACAGAACTTATTTAATTGCCAAAACTCTATTATTAAGCTACTGGATTCAAACCAATGTGTAGGGAGTTTGGTAACCCCAAATGATCCAATTCAAATTGGGTTGTCTTCTACACATCAGTAGCTTTCTATAGAAATTTAGTTTGTATTTTTGTGACCAACATAACTCAAGTTGTGCAATTAAACATGTTTAACAAGTTTCTGCAATAATTTGGGCATAAGCAAATAGTGTTCAATTCAATTATTTTGAAATCACTTTGTATGGTTTGATGAATGCAGTGGCTAGTTAGAGCATTTAGGATTGTGATGATGTGATGATGTTTGAGTAGTTTAGTGATTGCTTGTATTTGTTTGTTTATCGATTAGACGAGAACGTTGCTGGATTTATCGAGGAAGGGGAATTTGTTGAACCTGAAGATCAAGATCAAGGCCACTTTGCCGAGCAAGGCAAGCTACTCTCTGAGCTTGCACCTAAACTTATATGCATCTACTTTGATCAAATGATTTACTCTGAAAACCAATGGTTTATAAAACCTTTTCATAAAGTGTATGGAAATTATTTTGCCACCCTATGTAGTAGTTATATGAAACTTTAGGATGGGAAACAATGTTGTTTATTCAAAACTCCTTTGGAAATACTTGTGTGGCTATGGAATGCCGGGATGTCGGTATTAAAATGGAGAAATGGAGGATGTTGATATTTATGAAAAATGCACAGTGTCCTAGTACTATGACAACCAATCTTAATCTGTGCGACCACATTTACCCCCATATGGGAACGGGGCTTAGTCATATAATTTGCTCTTATTAGTATGGGATACCTCATCAATGGAGATGACTCCGTTATGCATGAGGGGATGGTTTGTGAACTCCCCTGACCTGGGTCCTCGCTCAAACTCTATAGAAAGATAAGGAGGGGGATTGAAGACTTCATCAATGTGGTCGCCGGGAAAAACATATGAGTCCTCACACTTAGGGTTGCCGACGGGGACCGGACTGAGTGTTGGTGGGAATTATCATATGGGTAGGATCCTATACTAGCATGAGCAAAGGAGAGGCTAGGGTCGGTGGCTCAACTTCGCATACACCTTGTATGGCGGGACGTGGCTGACACGATGAGTTACCGGATGGATGTGGGTTAAAAGCGTGCTACCTCTGCAGAGGGTAAAACTATTCGAATAGCCGAGTCCTCGGATATGGACAATTGGGAAGCTGTCCTAAGATCATGTGCAAGTTTTGAAAAGAATTCAGTTTTTAAAAAAAAGTGAAGTGGAGGTGTTGGTAAAAGTGGACCATGACAGACTATGGTCTGAAAAAGGTGGAATTTTGGGAGAAACCGATAAAGTGTTGGTCTTTATTCAAAATGTTTATAAAAACTCTTCTTACCTCTTTTAACAAGGATATAGAGATGTTATAAGGAAATAAAAGTTTGAAAAGTTAAAAATAAAACTAGTGCATACTCATGTTGGGGTAGTTTGCGAGTACATTCAAATGTACTCATATTGGTTTCGTCCCTGGCTATTGTCCTAGCCAGACTACGAGGAGGAGCACTACGCCGCGCAGGAATATGGTGACTTCTATGCGAACTAAGGATCTCCACAAGTCAGCTGCCTGTCGGGTCGTCGTCGTTAGATTGAGGTCTACTACGCCGTAGCTTCCGCTGATATTTTGGTTTGGCCCATGAAGGCACCTATGTAAGAACATGGTCTAAATGACCATTTATGTAAGACTTTTTATTCGGTACTGTAATGGATGTAAACTTTGGTATCCAATTCGGATTATGTGCAACGACAGACTGATCACGGGATCGTTGTGTTAAGCATAATCGGGTATTTCGGACAGCTAGTCCGGGGTCCCCACAGACTTGGTATCAGAGCGATCCTGACTTTAGGAAACCTTAGTTAGCATGGTCGTTTGTTACAAAAAGATGAATTTCTAAAGAAAAAGGAAAGAAGTATTTTTGAAAACTGCTTATCTCCAATCCTCCTACTTATACAAAATGTTACTCTCATTAAAATATCATATTTTTCTTTGTATCCTTAAAATTGTGCACACTTCTCTTTAAACTTAAACTTCGACTCACTTGTTGCCCACTACATTTAAAATTTGGTACCCCCGTCAGCTACTAACTTAAAATTTGCTTAAAAATTTGTAGATGGCACTCCACTGGACCGAGTTCGTTCAGTTGGAGAAGGATAGCAAGCTGACGTTCGAGAGTGACTTGTTCGAGTTGACCAAGCTGTTAGGTCGCCCCGCTCCAGAGTTTGAGGGAGCTCAGATTGATGTTCACGGTGTCGGAAGGCTGAGCTGGCTCATCAGGTCGTCAGTTCGCAGGAACATCAAGTCTCCCAGTTCCAGGACACTCGTCTTCACCACCAAGGAGGCCACTTGGGTTGACGGTCTCTGTACTGCTACACAGAGGATGCTAGCCCGACTTTGTGAGGAGCACAAGGCGGAGTTAGTAGACTCCCGTTTCCGGTTCTACGGGAGGCGCAACTGCGACGGACACCCTACTCCTTCCCCTTGCCACCCGATGTTTGGGAGCTACATCATGGACATGGAGCTCTTACTTCAGCACACTCAGGATGATCTGTTACGCACTAGGATTCAGCTTCGCTTTGACCGCGAGTCGCTCGTTGAGCTTCGCGAGAGTGAGGAGAAGCTGCTGGAGGAGAAGGTCGCTCTTCTCGGGAAGAGGGCCCAGCTGAGGAGGACCATCCTGAAGCTCCGCAAAAAGGTGGCGGAGCAGGACCAGCTGATCGAGGATCTAGAGCACCATACTGACGAGATGGAGGAGGAGGGTGATGATCTCCGCAAGGAGAACAACGCTTTCCTCAGTGACGATGATGACTTTGTGGAGGAGATGGACTGTGAGGAGGAAGATGATGAGGAGGAGTTAGTTGACGAGGAGGAGGAACCACTCGAGGCAGTTCTCGAGGACGAGGAGGAGGATCCCGAGGAGCCACTCTACCAGTCAGATGCTGACGTGTTGGAGCTGGAGGTTCCACCTCAGTAGGCGAGTGACTTGATCACTACCGCAGGATTAGGTTGAACCCTATCACTAGTCGAGTAGAAGTAGTGGTTCTTTTGGAAACCAGATGCTATGTATCTTAGATGTAAGGTGATGTTGTAAGCTTGAGGTTGTAAGCTTGATGTTGTTGTGAACTCCTTGATGTGATGTTTGTGAAATATAAGTATGTTTGTCTTGTTAAATCTGTGTAAAATATTTTCATATAAATCCTTGAAATAACAACCACTTGCGAAATCGTCTTTCCCCTTAGTCGAACTTTTCTTGCCTTATCTCTTATACCCGGTGTACTTCAGGATGCCGCCCGTCGCGATAATACGGAGGATCAGGATCAGCACCACCACCACCAGACCCAACCCCCACCCAACTTCTCGCACTTATCATGGAGGAGCGTGAAAATGCCCAGCAAGAGCGCCAAGCTCATCTAGCTGCCTTACAACAACTCGCAGCCGCCTACAACAACAACAACAACCACAACAACAACAATGGTGGTAATGGCAATGGCAATGAGAATCAGCGATCCACCTTAGGCGATTTCCAGAAGACCAACCCACCTACCTTCTCCAAGGGACTTCACCCGCTGGAGGCCGATGATTGGCTTCGCACCATCGACAACAATCTTCAAGTTGCTACTGTGGGAGAAAATGAAAAAGTGTTGTATGCAACCCACTATCTCGCTGGACCTGCAAGAGCTTGGTGGGAAACTACCAAGACTCTCCAGCCAGCTGATCATGTCATCAACTGGGCTGAGTTCCAGGAGAAATTCCGCAAGAAGCACATTCCCTATGGACTCATTGAAAGGAAGAAGGATGAGTTCCGTAAGCTGAGGCAGGGAAGTAGAGATGTGGTCGGTTATCTTGAGGAGTTCACCGACTTATCTCGGTATGCTCCTGATGACACTGACAAAGAAGAGAAGAAGATGGAGCGTTTCATGAGTGGATTCATGATGAACTGCAGTGTGCTCTGGTTATCCATGACTTCCGTGATCTGGAGTCACTTGTGGACAAAGCCATCCAGCTAGAAACCAAGTGCAAGTCTATGTTTGAAGGTCGCAAGAGGAGGATGAATGCTCAGGAAGGTTCGAGCAGTCAGAAGCCTCGTATCTTTCAGCAAAACCCCAAACCTGCCTATCGACCACCCCAAGCTCCACGCCCCAATTTCCCTAACCGCCCAAACAACTTCAACCGCCCCAATGACAATAACCGTCCCCGAGGAAACTTCAACAACTTCAACCCCAATGCCAATGTTGTCTGCTTTGAATGTGGCAACAAAGGTCACTACTCCAAGGAATGCCCCAATCCCAAGAGGAATGTTCAGCGCCCCACGGCGCCGAACAATGGTCAAGGCCGCAATGGAAATGGTAATGGCAAGAATGTCGCACCCCGCGGAAATGCTGCTGTTGTCAAGGGTCGTCTGCACCTTGTGTGGCTATGGAATGCCGGGATGTCGGTATTAAAATGGAGAAATGGAGGATGTTGATATTTATGAAAAATGCACAGTGTCCTAGTACTATGACAACCAATCTTAATCTGTGCGACCACATTTACCCCCATATGGGAACGGGGCTTAGTCATATAATTTGCTCTTATTAGTATGGGATACCTCATCAATGGAGATGACTCCGTTATGCATGAGGGGATGGTTTGTGAACTCCCCTGACCTGGGTCCTTGCTCAAACTCTATAGAAAGATAAGGAGGGGGATTGAAGACTTCATCAATGTGGTCGCCGGGAAAAAACATATGAGTCCTCACACTTAGGGTTGCCGACGGGGACCGGACTGAGTGTTGATGGGAATTATCATATGGGTAGGATCCTATACTAGCATGAGCAAAGGAGAGGCTAGGGTCGGTGGCTCAACTTCGCATACACCTTGTATGGCGGGACGTGGCTGACACGATGAGTTACCGGATGGATGTGGGTTAAAAGCGTGCTACCTCTGCAGAGGGTAAAACTATTCGAATAGCCGAGTCCTCGGATATGGACAATTGGGAAGCTGTCCTAAGATCATGTGCAAGTTTTGAAAAGAATTCAGTTTTTAAAAATAAAAGTGAAGTGGAGGTGTTGGTAAAAGTGGACCATGATAGACTATGGTCTGAAAAAGGTGGAATTTTGGGAGAAACCGATAAAGTGTTGGTCTTTATTCAAAATGTTTATAAAAACTCTTCTTACCTCTTTTAACAAGGGTATAGAGATGTTATAAGGAAATAAAAGTTTGAAAAGTTGAAAATAAAACTAGTGCATACTCATGTTGGGGTAGTTTGCGAGTACATTCAAATGTACTCATATTGGTTTCGTCCCTGGCTATTGTCCTAGCCAGACTACGAGGAGGAGCACTACGCCGCGCAGGAATATGGTGACTTCTATACGAACTAAGGATCTCCACAAGTCAGCTGCCTGTCGGGTCGTCGTCGTTAGATTGAGGTCTACTACGCCGTAGCTTCCGCTGATATTTTGGTTTGGCCCATGAAGGCACCTATGTAAGAACATGGTCTAAATGACCATTTATGTAAGACTTTTTATTCGGTACTGTAATGGATGTAAACTTTGGTATCCAATTCGGATTATGTGCAACGACAGACTGATCACGGGATCGTTGTGTTAAGCATAATCGGGTATTTCGGACAGCTAGTCCGGGGTCCCCACAGTATGTCGATGACATAGTCATTAAAACTAAAGAGAAATCGACCTTGATCGATGATCTAAGAGAAACATTCGCAAACTTGAGAAAATACCAGATGAAACTTAACCCGGATAAATGTACATTTGGTGTACCAGCAGGAAAATTACTCGGATTCCTTGTATCTAGCCGAGGTATCGAAGCTAATCCGGTAAAGATTCGGGCTATTGAGAATATGAGGTTGCCTCAAAATCTTAAAGATGTGCAAAAATTTACTGGTTGTCTTGCATCCCTAAGCCGGTTTGTAAGCCGGTTAGGAGAAAAGGCCTTGCCCTTGTATCAATTGATGAAAAGAACCAATAACTTTGTGTGGACTCCACAGGCAAATGCGGCTTTTGCCGAGTTAAAAAAGATGTTGGTCACTGCTCCGATACTTGCTTCCCCACTGCCCAAAGAGCCGATGTTGCTCTATATTGCAGCCACAAACCGAGTTGTGAGTGTTGTAGTAGTGGTGGAGCGGGAAGAAGATGGCAAAACCGTGCAGAGGCCGGTGTATTATCTGAGTGAGGTGATATCGACATCCAAGCAAAATTACCCTCATTTCCAGAAGATGCTTTATGGAGTTTATATGGCAGCCAAGAAGTTGAAGCACTACTTTCAAGAGCATCCAATAAGG
The DNA here is from genome assembly GCA_947311845.1 of Poa pratensis. Taxonomy (NCBI): domain Eukaryota; kingdom Viridiplantae; phylum Streptophyta; class Magnoliopsida; order Poales; family Poaceae; genus Poa; species Poa pratensis. The sequence goes on from CAMZMU010000074.1 coordinate 54,372,471, forward strand.
GTGGTGTGTGAAGCTCCTATCTCGGAGATCATCGGATGCAAAGATGCAAATGGCCGGGTTGCCAAATGGGCAATCGAGTTATCCCCTTACACTCCACAGTATGAGAGAAGAGATGCAATCAAATCTCATGCACTGCCGGATTTCCTTGTGGATTGGGCCGAGATGCAGTATGAGCCACCAGCCCATGACCCGAATTACTGGACAATGCATTTTGATGGATCCAAGACAAAGATTGGTTTGGGTGCCGGAGTAGTTCTTACCTCACCGAAGAAGGATCAACTGAGATATGTGCTGCAAATTCATTTCACCGCATCCAATAATGTAGCTGAGTATGAGGCGCTCATCCACGGGCTTAATGTGGCCAAGGAAGTGGGGATTCGCCGAATTGAATGCTTCGGTGATTCGGCGCTAGTTGTACATCAAACCTCGGGAAATTGGGATGCAGTGGATGCCAACATGGCATCATATCGATTTCATGTCCAGAAAATTTCTGGATTTTTTGAAGGATGCGAGTACACACATATACCTCAGGCAGAGAATGAAGCTGCCGATGTACTATCCAAACTCGGTTCATCCAGAGATCCAATTCCACCCGGAATAGCTTTAGAGCATTTGAGAAAGCCGTCCATTAAGCCATCGCCAGAATCCGAATCAATTTATATCCCGCCGGTGCCAAAGTCGGATGCAGTTCCAATGGATGTTGATGTCGGTTATATCGGGGATAACTCGGGGACTACCAAGCAGAACCCGAGGACTGACGAGGAAATGTCAGACAGGCCGATAGATGCTGAGCCAATGGATATAGATATGCCAGTGTTTCCTGTGAGACCTGTCCCGGAGTGGGCACAACCTATAATGACATATCTTGTTGATGGGAGCCTACCGGATGATAGAACCGAGTCTAGGCAAGTGTTGAGAAGAGCAAAAGCATACACCCTCATCAATAAGGAGTTATACAAGAGAAGCACAACCACAGTGCTGCAGAGGTGTGTTGACCCGGCAGAAGGAGAAGAAATGCTCCTAGAGATTCATCAAGGGGAGTGTGGACATCATGCCTGCTCAAGAGACTTGGTGGCCAAAGTATTTCGGCATGGGTTCTACTGGCCCACTGCTTTGCAACAAGCCGAAGACATAGTCAGAAAGTGTGAAGGCTGTCAGAGGTTTGCGAAAAAGATTCACATGCCAGCCTCGGCACTCAAGACAATTCCAATCACTTGGCCTTTTGCTGTTTGGTGCCTTGACATGGTGGGAGAATTCAAGCCAGCCTGAGGTAACATGACTCATATAGTGGTGATGGTGGACAAATTCACCAAGTGGATAGAGGTAAAGCCAATCCGGAAATGTGATGGACATACAACAGTGACTTTCTTGAAGGACATAATTCTGAGATATAGTTATCCACACAGTATCATCACAGATAATGGAACCAACTTTGATGTGGGAGAATTCGCTCGGTTTTGTGCCGAGAAAAGAATTAAGCTGGATGTAGCTGCAGTTGCACACCCACATGCCAATGGGATGGTAGAAAGATCAAATGCCTTGGTACTAGATGGCATCAAGGCTCGGTTAATTGCACCGTTGTTACGCACTCCGGGTTGTTGGATAGATGAGCTCCCAGCAGTATTATGGGGTCTCAGGACCACACCTCATCGATCGACTGGCTACACGCCATTCTTCCTGGTTTATGGAGCAGAAGCTGTTCTGCCAACCGACATACAATATGATGCACCAAGAGTGACAATGTACACTGAAACCAAGGCAAAAGAGGCCGGGGAAGATGGTGTTGACCTACTTGAAGAGGCCCGAGAGCTGGCCTTATCTCGGTCAGCAATATACCAGCAAAATCTCCGACGCTATCATAGCCGGAAGATCAGCCCTCAGGTGTTCCAAGAGGGAGATTTGGTACTGAGCTGGTGCAACGCACTGCAGGCCGACATAAGTTGACACCTCCATGGGAGGGACCATTCATTGTGAGCAAGGCTCTGCACAATGATTCATACTATCTTATAGATGCACAGGAACCGATGAAGCACAGGATGGACAAATCCGGAGAGGAAACCAAGCGTCCATGGAATATAGCTCTACTCCGACCCTTTTACTCATAATGGGCGCAGTGTATGTACCTCGGTTTCTATATGAATGAAATGTCGGCACCCCGAATCAAAACTCGGGGACTGCCTCGTCTATATGCATGTGTTATCTATTGTTTTTTCATTTATGTTTTTCCTATGCCGAATGATTTGAAGCCTTGTCTCGAAGTTCAAAGTATGTATGCTATCTTGTTATGATCTTGTGACTCGACTGACAAACGCCGAAAAAGGCAGTCAAGAGCTGAGATAATGGTTCGTAGTGAACATGAAAATGAACTCGGAGACTCGGCCCAAAAATGATTCGGCATAGTTTGTTTACTAACACTGTTTTTCATATTTGTTTATGTCGGATGACTCTAAACCCCAACTCGAATGTTATGAAGTATTGTATGCTATAATTCCTATCTTGTGACTCGACTGTCGAACGCCTAAATGGTAGACAAGAGCAAAGATCGACAAGTATAGTGAACAAGAAAATAAACTCGGGGACTCGATTTAAAATGATCCAACATAAACCTCGTCTTGTTCGAATTAAGCAAAATAAAGTAGTCTCGAAGGAACTTAAAATGTATATTACATCTGCACCCGGCATTCCGGGGATTTAACAGTTTGAATTCATCTAAGTTAAGCAGCAGCTTCAGAGGAAGGAGCAGCTTCGGTTGCAGAGATAGACCCGGATGACGGAGGAACCTCGGTTGAAGGAGGAACCTCGGTTGCAGGAGTAGCTTCAGTCAGCGGAGTAGTAGATTCGGGGGCAGTCGGAGTGATCTTGCTGCTTGCGGAGGCATCGATAAGGTCAGATGTGGTCTTCGAGGAAATGTTGGTAGCACTTTGGTGGCGAGTCAAGCGCTGGCTCATTGGAGATCTCGGCAGCAGACTGTTTCGCAGGCTTAGCCGAGGCATCAGGAGTTGACTCGGAGTCATCAGACTCGGAATCAGATTCACCATACTCCTACTCGGAGCCATCATCAACATTGACCTCTCTTCTCTTCTTCTTCTTCGTCTTCATCATCAGAGTAAACCACACCAGATTCAACAGACCGAGTGTTGGCAAACCTGGCCATGAAGGTAGCAGCTTCTCCGCGCCTCGCAATCAATTCCGGGTCGGTAGCCCATGGGGAGCCATCGCGCAGAGTACGCAAGCCGTCGAGGTTGATTTTCTCATACCAAGACATCACAAAGAGCAAGGCTGCGTCGGCCCCGGCACGAGCAGAAGAAGACCTCCATTCCCTTAGCCGAGTCTCGGTTTGTTGCAAGCATTTGGATAACTCGGCAATAGTCTTGACACTGGGAGATTCGGGCCATAAGACATGGTAGGCTCGGATACTGGCATTAAGAAGCTCGACGCCGATGCTCCTCAAGGGAGAAATACGAGCTTTGAGTGCAATCAAGTGAACGTCAATATCCCAAGCTTCGGGTAGCGGAGCCCCGGATGCCTCGGCTTTCCTAGCTCGGGCCTTCATCACAGTGTTGACTACTGCAGCTTGGCAGTGCTCAAAGTGTTCTGAGAACAAATAGGCTGACGCCGAATCAAATGAGATACCGACACAAAATTTCATGAAGATATAAAGAAAAAGGATATGATTCAGGAAAGTTACTATCCATTTCATCGTTGAGTTTGGTGAGCTCAGCCAGCCACTTGGCAACATTTGCCTTGAGGGCATCCGACTCTTCTTCAGCTTTGGTAGCTTTGGCCTCGCATGCAGAAATATGCGCTTGGATCTTCTGGTCACCCGTAGCACGCTTCTCTAGAGCTTTCTTTAGTGTGTTCCTCTCCTTCTTCAGCTCGGCCTTCTCTTTCTCGACCCGGTCAAGATCCCCTAGAGCCGATTCACCTCGGATTTTTCTTCTTTAAGAGCACGTTGGTGCTCAGTTTCCTTCTTCTTCATTTCCTCCTGCTGATTCTGGAAGGAGAGCTTAAGCGCCCGGTGCTCCAAGGCTTGATTCTTAAAGATCCGGCTCCGAGTGTTAGTGCAATCCTACCAAAAGGAAAAATGTTAGTGAAGGTAAAAAAGAATCTCGGGGACTGGAGCCCGAGATCGATGAAGTGTACTGACAGAAGTAAGCTAGAAAGAATCTCGGAGACTGTGAGCCCGAGATTGATAAGAAATCATACCAAATAAACTAGACATGAAACTCGGGGACTGGTCGTCCGAGTTTAATGTAAGCTCATGCCGGGTAAAACTCGACATGAGACTCGGGGACTGGGCATCCCAATGTTTTTTACGAGTTAAGTTTAATGATCAAGTTTTTTAAAGATTCGCGCCGAGTTACCTATTACTCGGACGAGTATCAGTTACTCAACCCGAATCTCAGGGACTGTGGATAGTATGACTATTGATCATTGAGAAATAAGTGCTAAGTCTGAGAAATTTACCTCGACAACCCTGCTAGCCTGAAGGGCCGAGTCCTGCACAGAGTGCAGGGATTGCGCAACGAGGCCAGGGCCAACCGGGTGTGGATTTGCCGGAGTAGAGGAAACTTCGCTGGGATCCGCGGCGTTCCAGTCCATCACGTACTATTCAACCGAGCCGAGCTATTATCACTCGGAGTGCGAATACTCGGAAGAACATGGCTGTTGACCCGGGGGCGGGAAATCATCTCGGAGAGATTTTGGTACGCCCGGTTTGCTGTTGGAGTCACAGTGATTTGCGTGCTCTGATCGGTGGTAGGTTGGCCAGAGGCTTGCTGAATCGGCACAGTCGGAGGCAGTGGAGCCGGAGTATGGACCGGTACTGGAGGCTGCTGCTGATGCTTCTGATGCTTGTCTTGTTGCAGTTTCTGGTGCTTCGCTTGATGCAGCTTTTGCTGTTTCTCTTGTTGTTGTTTCTGTTTCTTCTCCTTCTCCTTCTGCTGTTGCTTCAACTGTTGCTGCTGCTTGTTATGCTGATTTAGACGGGGGCGGGAAATCATCCCGAGGTGAGAGTCAGGGATCCGATTTAGACGAAGTCTTAGTCGGAGTCTTAGCCCGCTCCTTAAGAGGAGACAGAGGAGAGCTGTCTCGGCCCGAAGCCGAGGTTTGCTCAAGGCTTTGGCCTTCTCCCAGATCCGAATCAAGATTCGGCGGCGGAATGTCGGCCGAGGTAGCGTGCACCGGGGAAGGGATTGCCCCTCCGGGTGTCGGGGGAATACTTTCTGGATTGACCCGTGGCCCAGTGTGACTTACTTTACTCGCATGGACAAAGGCCCACTTGGGAGCAAGCCCAATATTGAACCGCCATAAGGGGAAAGTTCTAGAAGACATATCCCGGAGGACGTGAAGACCAAGTAGTCACCGAGTAGGCCTCTGTGGACATATTCCTTGTGGGGAAAGTTTCCTTTGTAACCTAGCGAGCCTCTGTGTATAAAAAGAGGACTCGCAGGACTTAGAACGGGTTAAGCTATCAAACACTAAACCCTAGCTCATACGGCGAGTACCAGATCGGATCACCTCCATTGTAACACCTTGATTATCATATCAATACCAATCTAGGGTAGGCAGGAAGTAGGTCTTTTACCTCACATTGAGGGGGCCGAACCTGGGTAAATCTGTGTTGATCTTTGTTCCTGTGATCCCAAGCTCGGAGATGCTTGACTCGCGTAATCCCACACCTACGAAGTCATCTATGACACCTGACGTGATAGACCCACGACAGTTGGCGCCCACCGTGGGGCCTGCGGTCAAGAGCGTCACGTTCCGCGCAGGATCCATGAAGGGAGCTGAAGATCTTGTTGTTGGCCGTATCATCACGGTCAATGGCACACCCCTCATCGACGATTCAAGCTGGGGGCCAGAAGCAGATTACTTGGAGACCGGCCACGTCATCCCGTTCGGATCCATCAACGTCTTTGTCGGCTTCATCAGTAGCAGGTCCGTTGGATCGGTCCAAGAAGGTGATTCAATAGAAGAAGTCGCCGACGATGGGGAAGAATCCGTCGAAAGCATGGACTCGCAAGAGTTTGGGTCCATTATATCTGCCTTTGAAGAAAATTGCTGGGGTTGCCCACCGGAAATCGCGTTATCACCAGATCAAGAGATGGAGCAAGTTGCGGTTTACACGACTGGAGTAGAAGGTGCATCAGGAACTGCTGGAGAAACCGAGGTATCGGCACCCCCGAGCAACCCACTTCTTGTCCCTGTGTCAGCCACGAACGCCGCCCTCCGTGCGACAGAAATTGAGGCCGCCAGGGCCGAGCTCCTGTATGAGGTTCGAAGGATGGAAGAAGAGCGCAACAGACTCGATCAGATAAACCAAGGAATCCAACAGGAGCGGCAGAGAGTAGCCGCGCTGGCTGCGACTCAACGATAGGTTGACCCGCAAACACAACTGCGCGACTCAACCAACAGTGGAAATCCCGCTCACCCCAGCCGCAGGAACGGGAATCCAGACGATTGTGGAAGGAAGGGTACCAACAAATCAGGAGACCCAGCAACAGCCAAGGAGATTTCACACCCCGCAGGGCCACTACCAGAGTCCTGTCGATAACATGTATGCTACGGCTAATATCTTGACTCAGATGGTACCGACAGGCGACGACCCAGTCAATGCTGAGGCGCGGCGCGCGATTCAGATGCTAAGTACAGCGGTCCTGCAACAAGCCAATAGGGCGGAAGCCAAAGCGCGGCTGCCCCTCATACCAGCCAATCACAGGATTGCAGTGGAAAGGAGCGTCCAAAGCAGGCCGCCAGAGAACGCATCAGGAGTCGCACAGAGGCTGCAGGAGCGAGTCGCAGAAGCGCAGGCAAATATGCCAGTAGTGCAAACACGGCCCGCAGATAATCCGGCGGGCGTGCCCGCAGCCCTGTCCTCGCGACTCAAGGGGCCGGCATGTTTCACTGAAAAGATCAGATCGGAACCGTTTCCCGAAGATTTCAAGGGGCCACGCAAGGTGGCAAACTATAACGCCAGCATGGATCCAACCACCTGGCTGAACAATTACGAGATGGGGATGAGCATTCTTAACGCCTCAGAGGAAATATGCGCACGGTACCTCAACATGATGCTAGAAGGAGCAACGCACATATGGCTGCAAAATTTGCCTCCCAACTCTATAAATACTTGGGAGGAACTGAAGGATGCCTTCATTAAAAACTTCCAAGAAACTTGCAAGCGACTCTGCAATATAGAAGATTTAGAGCGTTGTGTCCAGAAGGAAGGCGAGTCAAGTCGCCATTGGATGAAAAGGGTGGCAGAAATAATACACTTCTCAGATAATATACCACCAAGCTCAGCCATCTTGGTGATGGAGAAAAACTGCAAGTTTGAGCCGCTGATTCATAAGCTGGGTCGCATGAAGGATAAAGTCAAGAGCCTCAGCGAGGTGATGGCTGCGGCTAACAAATATGCCAGCTCAGACAAAACCAGAGACGCGTCAGACAGAGAAGAAGAGGAGGTTGCTGCAAAAGGAAAGAAAAACTCCAACAAGCCCCAGCAGCAGCAAAACGAGCCACAACAACACGAGTCAAAAGAAACGCAAAAGCGAAGATGGTCACTCAGGTCTCGTCGCCAATGCGCGTGAAGGATTCAGAGGCCAGCGTGGAAGGGTCGAGGATACGGCTCCCGTCCAATCAATATGCAAGAAATTTTCAACCGGCCTTGTGACCTTCATACGACAGGCGATGGACGGCCAGCGGATCATACCAAGGCGCAGTGCCACTATTACAAGAAGTGGAAAGAAGAGAGCCAACACAACGGGGGAAATTCCCATGAAGAAAACCTAGTGCGGCTCATAACACAAATATTGGGCAGCACGGCACAAGTAACCCCAGGCAAACGGGGCAGTATCACACAATAGTTATCGATGACTCCAAAAGGGAAGAGAAATTGAGTCGCAGAAGTCAGCAGGTGAACGCCATGATACCAGCAACACCCAATTGGTTAAGGTGGTCAGAACACGTAGTAACCTAGAGTCGCGACGATCACCCGCCACAAGTACGGGAACCTGGCAAGTTAGCACTGGTTGTGGCGCCGTACGTTGCAAGGTACAAGCTGACCAAGGTGCTTATGGATGGGGGAAGCAGGATTAATTCTTATACTATGATACGTTCCAGCGTCTAGGACTCAAGGATTCCAGCCTGCAGCCCACGTCAACAGTGTTTCACGGCCTTGTCCCAGGAAAGTCCGCACGACCAGCGGGGAAAATAACCCTAGGGGTAACTTTTGGGACAGAAGAAAACTTTAGAAGCGAATTCTTATGCTTCGAGGTGGTAAAATTTCAAAGCCCATATCACGCCTTGTTTGGAAGAACGGCCTTTGCTAAGTTTATGTAACAGCCCCAAAATTTGAGTACCAAATTTTCACTTTTGTGTCCTCTTTTGCATCATGGCATGCATGTATCATTGCACCCTTTTAAATTGCTAAACAACCCACTAAATTGGTTTGTCAAAAGTGGGAAGACTAAAATGCCAAACTTGCTCAAACAATTCTACAAAGCAAGGAAAGCATTCAAGTTGCAAAATAAAATACTTTGACATCTCATATTTGTCAAAGAAGCTCCAAAAGTTCCAAGGATAATTTTTGACAAACTATTTTGAATTGAAAAATGAAATAAAAAGAGTGTATCCCAAAATTGCCTGTGAGCGATTTCTATTTTATTTCCCTACCAAATGGTTTTCAAATAATCTGTAAAAATTAGGGGAACTTCATTTTGATATAAAGAGACTCCCCAAAAATTGGCATAATTTTTGGAGGTGTTTAAGTGGCCTAAATAATTCATTTTCCACCTGCTGTTCTTTTAATCCAGTACCAAGAAGGACCTGTTTGTGATGGTTTAAAACTTCCAGGGACTAAACTGTAAAACCTTCATCTCTTCTTTCTGTAGCGACACGGTCGCGTCGCTGCCGCCGGACCGCCTCGCTGCCCTGCCCCTCGACGCCGCCGGGCCCCCTCTGCCCTTCCCCTGCAAGGAGCACGCACCGCACGAGGCCCCCACTGCTCCCTCCCTCGAGTTTCCCTTCCCGTTCCTCCCCCCTCTCTCTCTCCCCACGGGCCGCCATGGCCGCCGCCTTTGTTGTGCTCGTCGCCGTCGCCTGAGAGCCTCCCGTCCCAATCGAGCGGCACCAAAAGCTCTGCCGTGGTCCACTCCACCTCCACGCCCGAGGAATCGAGGCGGGAGGCCTTGTATCGCCGCCGCCGTGCCATCTCGTCTCCGCCCCCGACGCAGCTCCGCCGCCGAATTTCCGCCGCCGTCGACCTCACCCCACCGTCCCCGACCTCCCCACTGTTCTCCTGGTGAGCACCCAGTGCCGAGGCACCTCCCTTCCCTTCTCCCCTTGCTTCCACCTCGCCGGAGCCGCTCGCCACCGTCGCCGTTTTCCGTCGCCGTTCCTCTTCTCACGAGACCGGTCGTAGAACCGGCCAAACCGGGCTGCGTGCCGTTTTCCTCGGGCCCCAGGCCGGCCTTTGGAATGGCCCAGCCGGGCTGGGAGCCGGCAGGCTCTGTCACCTGCCCGGCCCCACAACCGGCCCAAACCGGGCGGGCTGCCGGTTGCCTCTGCTAGCAGGCCGGCCTGCCAGCCGGCCCAACCGGGCTGGAGGCCGGTTCCACTGTTTTTTCTTCCTGCTATCGTTTTCTATTTCTCCCTCGTAGCGTGTGTTCCCCGCTACTCTCTCCCGCACTTACGGACATCGATCCTCGATGATTCCTCCATGTTTCATCGCTCTCTCGCGAAGGCGAGTAATTAAAATATTAATCGTCGGAATTAAAATATTTAAAAGTAATTAATTAAAAGAGGAGTTTATAAAATTCATAACTTCTTCTCTGGACCTCAGAAAATTGTGTTTCTTATACCAAAGTGTTCAGAAAATATGAATCACCCAGAATCATCATCATCATGCATAATTGATCACAACTACAATAATGTACCTCTAGTAGCATTAGAATCACTAAGTAAATATGGGGTACCTCTCTTCCGAGTAAAGTAGGTCTTCGCCGTACCCCATTTAAAATGCTAGATCGCCTATGTTAAGTGCAGTGCATTAAAATGTCATGTCATCATGTGGTTGTGCATCGCATTGTTACACATGTGTGGTGATTGATTTGTTCTTCCGTGTTTGTTTCGTTAGATCAAGCCGCCGGGGTTGCTCCACAATACCCCGAAGATCCGTACTACTCGCCGTATCAACCAGGCAAGCGTAATCCCCCCCTCTGAGCATATCTTATCCTATTTTCCGCAATTATTTTCTCCACTATAATATTGCATGCGGTTCTAAATGTCTTTTGCCTGGATTAGAGTATCCTACTAGTTGCATTAGAATCCTGTTGCTAATACCTGTTTTACCTTCCTAATACCATAGGTTGTATTGTTGGCCATGGAATACTTACTATGCTATGCAAGTGCTTAGCCATGCTTAGTGGAATGCCTAGTGGTACTAAGGATGGTGAATGCTGGAAACAGGTGTTAACTTGTGACAGTGATGTTGATGGTGGAGAATGGTGGAGATGGATAATAAAATGCTAAGAAGGTGGGGATGAGAGGCCACTGTGGTTGTGGTGTTTTGTCTCGTTCTCGCCGCCTAGGTGCGAGTTCTTTACCTCTTGAACCAAGACTGAGCGTGCAACCATGCGTGAGGCCTATGCATTTGCAGGAACCCTCATAGACTAAATAACTCGAGCGGGGCTAGCCAGGGTCCTCTAGTTCGGGCTTCCATTTGCGCGTGCGTGATGATGGTGGATTTTGAACTGATTGAGGAGTGTGGTGCTGTCGATGATCCGTGCTTCGTCCTCACTGATGATCCTGGGTTAGTCCTTAACGAGGGAGAAGTCGACACCGCTCCCACCCAGCCGGCTTTCCAAGGAAGAGAGCTAATGATCAGGTAATGGGCCGGACGGTACGCGTGGCAAACATTTGTACACCCCTGCAGGGTTAAATCTTTTCGAAAAGCCGTGTCCGCGGTTATGGACGAACTTGGGAAGTGAAGGTAGATCATAGAATAACTTTAACGGAATGATTAAAAACTGGGTACTAGAGGTACCACTCACAATGCAAGGTGAGCTTCCTCGAGGGTGATTCGGGGAGGTGCCTTTGATGAACAGGTACAGTGTTGATGATGGTGATGTGAGAAGGTGATTCAAGAGAAAAGAGTTACTTCTTACCCCTCTTTTAAAATATCTGATTAGTCGATGCCATGGAGTTATGTTTTATAAATAAAATCAGCTTTATGCAAAAGCCTAAAACCTTGAAAGCCAATCATCGAGCATATATTAGCTCTTAATCTTGCGAGTTCGTCGAACTCAACGTCTTTGTTTTGTTTCAGAGGAGGACTTCACCGATCGAAGGTGGGTTCTTTGTGGACGTCGACGAGTAGTCTGGGGTTCCCAGGTGGCAGCTTGGGACATCCTGGAACAGCTGGCGTTGTGATGTTTATCTGTAGGCCTCTTAGGCCATATGTTGGATCTTGTTGTTTAGAACAACCTATTTGCTTCCGCTTGATGTAATGTTGGGTCTGTGACCTCTGGTTGTCATTTGCTATCTTTCTCTGTATAAGAGTTGAACTATATGATTTGTGTCGTAGAGTCTGTGATGTGCCAGTTGTTCCACAAGTCTTGATCTTACTATTATGCTTTGATAGTTGTGCCTGTGTTAAGGCATCAATCGGGGTGTTGCGTTGTCTGGAGTGAGGTGTACCCAGCAACGCCTGCCAAAGGTTTTGGCCGGGGATTGGTAAACCCGTAACCTCCGGTTGTATCGCTTAACCGGTGACACACAGCATCACTGTATAGCAGTCGGGTCGGGGCGCCACAAGTTGGTATCAGAGCAGTACTGCCTGTAGGAAACCCTTCTACTGGTCGATGTTGAGTCTAGTGTTTGTGAAAATATTTTAACCTAAAAATGAGTTGTGAAAACCATCTTAGGATTCTTTTTACTCCTTATCTGGTTACCCTCTAATCTCGGAGCAATCTTACCTCGATTTGAGTTTAAAAGTTTTGCTTCTCACCTGTTACTTCAAAATTAGGAGAAACGTGGGTGGGTTCGACCTTGAGTGTTATGTGTCACGTTGCTCCCGCTGCGTTGTCAATCCCAATCAACTCAGATGTTTCTACCGAATCTAATCATTTGATCTTTCTTTGGGTTTTAACCCAGGACTTGAACATAAGGTCCCGGATTGTGCCAACTAGAGTGTGTTAAGTGTGATTTCTTAACTCTCACTAGTAGCACATGATGCTGATCTTTACCCAAGTTCTATCTTGTTGTTCCTTTTCAAGTATTATCGTCCCTAGTCTGTGTACTTGTGAAGACGCTAATGCTATTGTTCGACCATTCGGAGAAAGATACTAACGTGTCATTGTCAAATCTCCAGAATGGCTCGAGGAGGTGGAGGCGTGGAGGCCGTGGTGGTCGCGGTAACCACAATGATGATGAGGATGATCTGCCGCCACCACCCACAATGGCTCAAGTCTTGATGGCCATTGAGGAGAACCGTGGGCGCAATGAGCGCTTGCTTGAGCAGTTGGTGCAGCAGAATGCACGGAGGAACGAGTGCAACACTCTCACTGAGTTTCTGCGCTCCAGCCACCCACTTTGCTGATGCTAAGGAGCCATGGAAGCTGATGATTGGCTTCGTGCTTTGGAGCGCAAGTTCTCCGCGCTTCATGTTCCATTGGCGGAACAAGTCAACTTTGCCACCTATCTCTTGGTTGGTGCTGCTGGCTGTTGGTGGGAAAGCCATGTGGCCTTGTTTCCAGCCAACCATGTCTTCACCTGGGCTGAGTTCCGCACTGCCTTTCGAGCGGAGTACATTCCCCAGCCAATCATGGATCTGAAAGGAGGGAGTTCCTGGATCTGCAACAGGGACGGATGGACCTCCGCACTATGGTCGTGAGTTCAACCATCTCTCGTTACGCCCCAAGGGACGTGACCAATGATGCTGACAAGCAAGAGCTGTTCCGCAAGGGTCTGAATCCGCAGCTCCGCTATGAGCTTTGCCCTTCAGGTTCCAGACCTATCAGGAGCTGTTCAATCAGGCTTTCACTCTTGAGCAAGGAAGAAAGGAACTTGAAGCTTCCAAGAGGCCCGCACATGGGGATCACCAGAGTTCCTCGGGTTCTGAGAGCAAGAAGCGCAGGGTGTTTGTCCCCTACAGCGCCGTACCTCGTGCTCCCTTCATGCCGAGGGCAGCAGGATATAGGCCACCTCCTCCGCGTCCCACTACTTCGACACTTGGGATAGGCGGAGTGGGTACCGTCCTATGCTACCTGCTCCACCTGGAGTCACTTGCTACACCTGTGGCCAGGCTGGTCACTACTCCAGGGAGTGCCCCCAGAAGGCACCTCTCGCTATACTCCTGCACGAGCCCCTGCCACTCCAACTGGCAAGGCTGGACCTATGGTGCGTGGTCGCCTGAACCACGTCTCTATTGAAGAAGCTGAAGATGATCCCGGCGTTCTCATGGGTGAGTTACGAATCAATGGCAATACAGCTACGTTTTGTTTGACTCTGGAGCATCGCATTCATTCATATCCATAGCGTTTGCAAAAGATCACAAAATACCGTTCGAGAAGATGAGACGACCTTTGGAGATCTCCACTCCTGGCTCTAAATGGCAAACCGATGGCGTTACTCCTGAGGTCCAGATTATCATAGCATCCCTGTCCTTCCCTTTCCCGTTGATAGCCTTGAGGTCGAAGGGCCTTGATGCCATACTGGGCATGGACTGGTTAGCAAGATACCATGCTAATCTCGACTGTGCTGCTAAGTCCATCACCGTGACCCACCCTTCCGGTTACGATGTGCAGTTTTGGGCCATATTCAGGACCTCCATCATCAGACAATCCCCTCTCCCCGGAGATCACCCTATGTTTCATGGAAGGCTTGTCCCCTCCTGAAATCCAGGACATACACGTGGTGTGTGACTTCCCGGATGTGTTCCCAGAAGAATTGCCTGGCATGCCACCTGATCGAAGTGTGGAGTTTGTCATAGACTTGCTTCCCGGTACTGCCCAATTTCCAAGAAGCCCTACCGCATGCCGGCGGAAGAGTTGGCTCTATTGAAGGAGCAAATTGATGAGCTGTTGCGAAGGATTTTATTCAGCCTAGCAGTTCACCTTGGGGTTGTCCGGTACTCTTTGTCAAGAAGCGGGATTCCACCGTGCCCGTTGTTACTGATTATCGGCCGTTGAATGCGGTGACAATCAAGAACAAGTATCCTATTCCCCGATCAATGATCTGTTGGATCAGTTAGCTGGTGCAAGAGTATTCTCCAAGATGGATCTGAGGTCAGGGTACCATCAAATAAAGATCAGAAAGGAGGATATCCCAAAGACGGCATTTGTTACTCGCTATGGCTCATATGAGTATACCGTCATGTCCTTTGGTCTCACAAATGCTCCAGCTACTTTCATGAGGCTCATGAATTCCATTTTCATGGATTATCTTGATAAGTTTGTCGTCATTTACATCGATGACATCCTCATCTATTCTAAAACCGACGAAGAGCATGATGAACACCTTCGGTTGGTTCTGACACGGCTTCGTGAACACCGTCTCTATGCCAAGTTCTCCAAGTGTGAGTTTTGGTTGGATAAACTTGTCTTCCTTGGACATGTAATATCTGCCAATGGTGTGGAAGTCATCCCCGACAAAATTCAAGCTATTCTAGACTGGAAAACTCCAATGTCAGTCAAGGACATTCGTAGCTTTCTCGGATTGGCGGGTTACTACCGCCGATTCATCGAAGCTTTCTCCAAAATAGCCAAGGCATTGACTGACCTTCTCAAGAAGGATAGAAAGTTCGTATGGACTGCCGAAGCTGAAGAGAGCTTCCAAGCCCTGAAAGCCAAGCTCACGTCCGCTCCTGTGCTTGTCCTGCCGGACACAAGCAAGGATTTCGTCGTCTTCTGTGACGCCTCTCTACAAGGTTTGGGCTGTGTGCTAATGCAAGATGGCCATGTTGTGGCTTATGCTTCTCGCCAACTTAAGCCACATGAGCTCAATTACCCTACTCATGATCTAGAGCTTGCCGCTGTGGTCTATGCTTTGAAGCAATGGAGACCATACCTGTTTGGTAACCGTGCGAGATCTTCTCGGATCACAAGAGTCTAAAGTACCTCTTCACCCAGCCGGATTTAAATCTCAGGCAAAGGCGTTGGTTGGAGTTAATCACGGACTACAATGTGAGTCTGAACTATCAACCCGGCAAAGCAAACGTCGTGGCTGACGCGCTAAGTCGGAAGTCCTATTGCAACAATCTGATGATTGAAGAGGCCAACCTGCCCTTTATGAAGAGTTTGCTCGTTTGAACCTGGAAATTGTTCCTTCCGGCTACCTTGCAAATCTGGAGATCAAATCTACTCTTGTGGACCAGATTAAGGATGCTCAGAAGCGTGACAAGGGTATTCTAAAATCAAGGAGAACATTGCTAGCGGGAAGGCCAAATGTTTTCTGTCAATGAATCTGGAGTTGTTTATTTTGGTGACCGCTTGGTGGTGCCAAAGAAACGAAAATTGAGGGAGTTGATCCTCCAAGAAGCTCATGAATCTCCTCTCTCTATTCATCCCGGTAGTACCAAAATGTACCAAGACCTTCGACCACTATTCTGGTGGACCCGTATGAAACGGGAAATTGCTAGGTATGTTGCTGAATGTGACACCTGTCGACGGGTAAAGGCTGAACATCAAAGGCCTGCCGGCACTCTTCACCCTATTGCTATTCCCGAGTGGAAATGGGATGAAATTGGTATGGACTTCATTACTGGTCTTCCGAAGTCTCCAAAGGGAATGATGCCATTTGGGTCATCATTGATCGACTATCAAAAGTGGCTCACTTCCTCCCCGTTCGTGTGGACATTACAGCTGCCAAGTTGGCAGACCTGTATACCTCTCGTATCGTCGTCCTTCACGGCATTCCAAGAAGATAATTTCGATCGTGGAAGCCTATTCACCTCCAAGTTTGGACTAGTTTCCAAACTGCTATGGGAACTCGTCTTAACTTCAGCACCGCTTTCCATCCCCAAACTGATGGTCAGACCGAAAGAGTGAACCAAGTTTGGAAGACATGCTTAGGGCATGTGTAATCTCTTTTGGCAAGGATTGGGAAAAGTATCTCCCTTTCGCGGAGTTCTCCTACAACAATAGCTATCAAGCTAGTCTGGGCATGGCTCCATTTGAGGTTCTCTATGGAAGAAAATGCCGAACTCCTCTGAATTGGTCTGAAACCGGAGAGAGAGCCCTCTTTGGTCCAGATATTATCAATGAAGCTGAGGAGAAGGTTCGAATCATAAGAGAGAATCTGAAGATTGCTCAGTCTAGGCAGAAGAGCTACTATGATAAGCATCATCAGGAAATTCACTATGAAATTGGTGATAAAGCTTATCTCCGTGTCTCTCCCCTCCGTGGCGTGCGCCGCTTCGGAATAAAAGGGAAATTGGCACCTCGCTATGTTGGCCCTTTCACCATTCTGGCCAAGCGAGGGATCTTTCTTATAAGTTGGAGTTACCGGTCAAATTCCCAAATGTACATGATGTGTTTCATGTTTCCCAACTTCGCCGGTGCTTAAGATCCTATCCATGGGGTCAATCATGAAGAACTGGATCTCCAGGAAGATCTTACCTATCGCGAGCATCCTATCCGTGTCTTGGATGAAGCTGAAAGAAAGCCTCGTAACAAGACCACCAAGTTCCTCAAAATCTAGTGGTCTCACCACTCTGAAGAAGAAGCTACTTGGGAATGAGAGTCTAGTCTACGTGAGGAGTATCCCGACTTCTTCTCGCAACCTTAGAATCTCGGGACGAGATTCCTGTAAGGAGGGTAGAGTTGTAACAGCCCCAAAATTTGAGTACCAAATTTTCACTTTTGTGTCCTCTTTTGCATCATGGCATGCATGTATCATTGCACCTTTTAAATTGCTAAACAATCCACTAAATTGGTTTGTCAAAAGTGGGAAGACTAAAATGCCAAACTTGCTCAAACAATTCTACAAAGCAAGGAAAGCATTCAAGTTGCAAAATAAAATACTTTGACATCTCATATTTGTCGAAGAAGCTCCAAAAGTTCCAAGGATAATTTTTGACAAACTATTTTGAATTGAAAAATGAAATAAAAAGAGTGTATCCCAAAATTGCCTGTGAGCGATTTCTATTTTATTTCCCTACCAAATGGTTTTCAAATAATCTGTAAAAATTAGGGGAACTTCATTTTGATATAAAGAGACTCCCCAAAAATTGGCATAATTTTTGGAGGTGTTTAAGTGGCCTAAATAATTCATTTTCCACCTGCTGTTCTTTTAATCCAGTACCAAGAAGGACCTGTTTGTGATGGTTTAAAACTTCCAGGGACTAAACTGTAAAACCTTCATCTCTTCTTTCTGTAGCGACACGGTCGCGTCGCTGCCGCCGGACCGCCTCGCTGCCCTCCCCTCGACGCCGCCGGGCCCCCTCTGCCCTTCCCCTGCAAGGAGCACGCACCGCACGAGGCCCCCACTGCTCCCTCCCTCGAGTTTCCCTTCCCGTTCCTCCCCCCTCTCTCTCTCCCCACGGGCCGCCATGGCCGCCGCCTTTGTTGAGCTCGTCGCCGTCGCCTGAGAGCCTCCCGTCCCAATCGAGCGGCACCAAAAGCTCTGCCGTGGTCCACTCCACCTCCACGCCCGAGGAATCGAGGCGGGAGGCCTTGTATCGCCGCCGCCGTGCCATCTCGTCTCCGCCCCCGACGCAGCTCCGCCGCCGAATTTCTGCCGCCGTCGACCTCACCCCGCCGTCCCCGACCTCCCCACTGTTCTCCTGGTGAGCACCCAGTGCCGAGGCACCTCCCTTCCCTTCTCCCCTTGCTTCCACCTCGCCGGAGCCGCTCGCCACCGTCGCCGTTTTCCGTCACCGTTCCTCTTCTCACGAGACCGGCCGTAGAACCGGCCAAACCGGGCTGCGTGCCGTTTTCCTCGGGCCCCAGGCCGGCCTTTGGAACGGCCCAGCCGAGCTGGGAGCCGGCAGGCTCTGTCACCTGCCGGCCCCACAACCGGCCCAAACCGGGCGGGCTGCCGGTTGCCTCTGCTAGCAGGCCGGCCAGCCAGCCGGCCCAACCAGGCTGGAGGCCGGTTCCACTGTTTTTTCTTCCTGTTGTCGTTTTCTATTTCTCCCTCGTAGCGTGTGTTCCCCGCTACTCTCTCCCGCACTTATGGACATCGATCCTCGATGATTCCTCCATGTTTCATCACTCTCTCGCGAAGGCGAGTAATTAAAATATTAATCGTCGGAATTAAAATATTTAAAAGTAATTAATTAAAAGAGGAATTTATAAAATTCATAACTTCTTCTCTGGACCTCAGAAAATTGTGTTTCTTATACCAAAGTGTTCAGAAAAATATGAATCACCCAGAATCATCATCATCATGCATAATTGATCACAACTACAATAATGTACCTCTAGTAGCATTAGAATCACTAAGTAAATATGGGGTACCTCTCTTCCGAGTAAAGTAGGTCTTCGCCGTACCCCATTTAAAATGCTAGATCGCCTATGTTAAGTGCAGTGCATTAAAATGTCATGTCATCATGTGGTTGTGCATCGCATTGTTACACATGTGTGGTGATTGATTTGTTCTTCCGTGTTTGTTTCGATAGATCAAGCCGCCGGGGTTACTCCACAATACCCCGAAGATCCGTACTACTCGCCGTATCAACCAGGCAAGCGTAATCCCCCCTCTGAGCATATCTTATCCTATTTTCCGCAATTATTTTCTCCACTATAATATTGCATGCGGTTCTAAATGTCTTTTGCCTGGATTAGAGTATCCTACTAGTTGAATTAGAATCCTGTTGCTAATACCTGTTTTACCTTCCTAATACCATAGAGTTGTATTGTTGGCCATGGAATACTTACTATGCTATGCAAGTGCTTAGCCATGCTTAGTGGAATGCCTAGTGGTACTAAGGATGGTGAACGCTGGAAACAGGTGTTAACTTGTGACAGTGATGTTGATGGTGGAGAATGGTGGAGATAGATAATAAAATGCTAAGAAGGTGGGGATGAGAGGCCACTGTGGTTGTGGTGTTTTGTCTCGTTCTCGCCGCCTAGGTGCGAGTTCTTTACCTCTTGAACCAAGACTGAGCGTGCAACCATGCGTGAGGCCTATGCATTTGCAGGAACCCTCATAGACTAAATAACTCGAGTGGGGCTAGCCAGGGTCCTCTAGTTCGGGCTTCCATTTGCGCGTGCGTGATGATGGTGGATTTTGAACTGATTGAGGAGTGTGGTGCTAGGAAAATGAGTGGCCACGGGGCACGGTGTCGATGATCCGTGCTTCGTCCTCACTGATGATCCTGGGTTAGTCCTTAACGAGGGAGAAGTCGACACCGCTCCCACCCAGCCGGCTTTCCAAGGAAGAGAGCTAATGATCAGGTAATGGGCCGGACGGTACGCGTGGCAAACATTTGTACACCCCTGCAGGGTTAAATCTTTTCGAAAAGCCGTGTCCGCGGTTATGGACGAACTTGGGAAGTGAAGGTAGGATCATAGAATAACTTTAACGGAATGATTAAAAACTGGGTACTAGAGGTACCACTCACATATGCAAGGTGAGCTTCCTCGAGGGTGATTCGGGGAGGTGCCTTTGATGAACAGGTACAGTGTTGATGATGGTGACGAATGGTGAGAAGTGTGATTCAAGAGAAAAGAGTTACTTCTTACCCCTCTTTTAAAAGTATTCTGATTAGACGATGACATGGAGTCTTGTTTTACTAAATAAAATCAGCTTTATGCAAAAGAGCCCTAAAACTTTGAAAGCCAATCATCGAGCATATATTAGCTCTTAATCTTGCGAGTTCGTCGAACTCAACGTTGTTTGTTTTGTTTCAGAGGAGGACTTCACCGAAATCGAAGGTGGGTTCTTTGTGGACGTCGACGAGTAGTCTGGGGTTCCCAGGTGGCAGCTTGGGACATCCTGGAACAGCTGGCGTTGTGATGTTTATCTGTAGGTGTGGCGCCCCGACCTGACTGCTATACAGTGATACTATGTCCCCGGTTATCCGATACCACCGGACACATTATCAAAGCATAATAGAGAGATCAAGACTGTGGAACAACTGGCACATCACAGACTCTACGACACAAATCATATAGTTCAACTCTTATATAGAGAAAGATAGCAAAAGACAACCAGAGGTCACAGACCCAACATTACATCATGCGGAAGCGAAGTGTGTTGTTCTAAACAACAAGAACCAAATTATGGCCTAAGAGGCCTGCAAATAAACATCACAGCGCCAGCTGTTCCGGGATGTCCCAAGCTGCCACCTGGGAACCCCAGACTACTCGTCGACGTCCACAAAGAACCCACCTTCGAGGTCGGTGAAGTCCTCTCCTGAAACAAAAGCAAAGACGTTGAGTTCGACAAACTCGCAAGATTAAGAGCTAATATATGCTCGATGAGGCTTTCAAAGTTATATGGCTGTTTTGCATAAAGCTGATTTTATTTATGAAAAACATAACTCAATGGCATCGACTAATCAGAAATATTTTTGAAGAGGGGTAAGAAGTAACTCTTTTTCTTCTGATCACTTTCTCATCAGCAACCATCATCACCATCATTGTACCTGTTCATCAAAGGCACCTCCCCGAATCACCCTCGAGGAAGTCAACCTTGCATTCGTGAAATTGGTACCTCTAGTACCCAAGTTTTAATCATTCCGTTAAAGTTATTCTATGATCAGCGTCCATTCCCAAGTTGTCCGTAACCGTGGACACGGCTTTTCGAAAAGATTAACCCTGCAGGGGTGCACTGTGTTTACCTTCGGTACCGCCCGGCTCATTGCCTACACGTAGCTCTCTTCCGGGGAAAGCCGGCTGAGTGGGAACGGTTACAACCTTTACCTTGTTAAGGACTAACCCAGGATCATCAGTGGGGACAGGGCTGCCAGGATCACACACCCCGCCCTGTGGCCACTCATTTTCCTAAACACCACCATCCTCGTCTCAGTCTTGGCCACCATCTCAACGCACACGCAAATGGAAAGCCAAACTAGAGGACCCTGGCTAGTCCCGCTCAAGTTAGTCGGTCGACGAGGGCTCCATATACCCCACCGAAAGGAAGCGCGCTCAGTCTTGGTTCAGGAGGTCCAGAACTCGCACCTAGGCGGTGAGAACGAGACAACCCACCACATCCCATGTGGCCTCTCATCCCCACCTTTAGCATTTTATTACCCATGTCTCCACAATTTCTCCATCATCACATTGCTGTCACAAGTCAACACCTGTTTCCAGCATGTACCACTAGGCAATTCACTAAGCATGGCTAAGCACTTGCATAGCATAATAATTATATCAGGCCAACAATGCAAACCTATGGTAATAGGAGGGGAAAACAGGCACTGGCATCGGAATCTTAATGCATTCTATAGGATACTCTAATCCAAGCAAAAAGACATTTAGAACCGCATGCAATATTATAGTGGAGAAAATATTTGCGGAAAATAGGATAAGACATGCTCAGAGGGGGGATTACGCTTGCCTTGTTCAGGGTACTGGTAGTACGGATCGTCACAAGACGGGGGTGGCACTTCACCTCCTTGATCTATCGAGGCATAGCAACGGAAGAACAATCAATCACCACACCAACTTTAGCAAATGCAATGCACAAACACATGATGACATGTCAATTTAAATCCCCGAGAGGAGGATGATTCAACTATTCAATTTAAACGGAGTTTGGGTGCTTAGTGGGGACACACCTCGAATTCACCGTGGAGTTAAGTAAGGAATCAACTTTACTGGTTGATTAACGTAGTTGAGACCCTAGGATTTAACTTGTAGATGATATGACATGATCATGTGAGAGATGCAATGTTTAGGTGGTTGACATTCTTGCAACAATTATAAGGCAACGGAAAAAGAATTGGTGTTAAAACAAGTTTCAGAGAGCATCCGGATTAAAATCCGGAAAATTCTGGGTTTTATACCGGGTCATTCCGGGTTTTATACCGGGTCTGGCACCGGGTTTAATTCCGGGTCAATTCCGGGTATGAACCGGGCGAAAATGGTCGAGTCCAGTACCGTTTTGCTTAACCCGGTATAGATTCCGGACCATTCCGGGTCTGGTACCGGGTGATTCCGGGTTCAGTTCCGGAAATTTCCGGGTCTGACACCGGATTTGTCAACGCGACGAGAACTAAAACTGCTACGGTGAATCCACGAAATGGAGGGGGAGGAAGGGAGAGTGGGGGTGCATTTGGAAGGCTTGCTCACCCTGAACTCGTGGGGTGCTTGAGAGTGGGTGGAGATGGACGGAGACGGCCGGAATCGTTCGGGAAAGCTTCCGGCGGTGGTTGGCGAAGAACTTGGCGGCACGGTTGGTTCGAGGTGTCCCGGCTCGATTCCTTCGGTGGAGTGGTAGAGGACAACGAGGCGGAGCTATTGGTGGTCTTCGTTTCGCTCGGGGACTCCTCAATCAACGGCGGCGAGCTCGGCCATGGGAGCTAGCTCTTGGAGCTCTTTGGGGAGAGAAGAATGGAGAGGAGAGTGAGGAGAGTGAGTGGGCTGGTTGGGGGTTTTCTCTCCTTCACTTTAGTGTCCTTTTATTTTACACAAAAACCCCTGCGCTTTCGTTTTCCTCACAGACAAGTCCTTTTCTCTTTTAAAAGAAAGTTAGTAGCTCCTTTCTAGATTTAATTAAGGCACTAACTTATTTTAGAGAAATATGACAAAATTTGGGGAGGCTCCCCTTAGCTTGTAGAAGCTCCACGAATTTTGGTGTGACAAAAATAAAAGGTTTTGAACCACATTTGTTCATGTAGGTTTGGATTAGGGCATTTTGCTAAATTCAAAATGTTGCTCCTTTGGTAAATTAGAGCAAGTGCAAAATATTACCTGGAAGTTTGTTGAAACAAGTTTGCATTGTGGTTTTCAAATGGTGCTAAACCATTTAGTGTGTTGCCCAGCAATTTAATATGGATGCCATGATGCAATTAAACACAAAAGCGAAAATTTTACTCGGGTTTTTAGGTTCTCAACTTTGGGCTGTTACAATTCTACCCTCCTTACAGGAATCTCGTCCCGAGATTCTAAGAGTAGGAAAGAGGGAAAGGTTACGACGGTACTACACGATCTTCTCGGTGTAGATCGATCCAGCGCATCTTGAAGATCTTCATCGGCTACACTTCAAGGTCACTATCAATGTACACCATCGGAAAGAAGGAAACCTCTCCGAAAGAATGGAGCTTGGTGAATATACAACGACCGAGTACCTCCTAGTAGAATTTAGGATGAGACTTCAAGCATCCCTTGGATTGACAGCTAAGAGATACAAGCGTTTGACGGAGATTGATAGGGAGCTTCCAGTTGGTAGACAACGATTTTTCAAAAGGTTGAAAATATGAACTTTGCACAAGGCCTTCACCTTCTGAGGGAGGGTGTCGAAACAAGGTTCCAACGGATAAAGAGGCAACTCTACCAAACAGCTTGAGTAGAACTTTCCTCACGGAGGAGCATTTCGGATGACATGGGAAGGGTCGGGAAGATGGACATAGAGAACTTCAGAAACTCCGCAAACGTTAGTATCAGGAACACTTCTTGATTTTCCAGACATCGGGACAAACTTCTTGAGGATCACCAACTGTCGTTTCTGTTTGATATTTAGATCTGATCGGGTGTAGAGATACTTCAGACTCCGGATGTATGAATAGGAAGTCCTTGCAAGGCATCCCAACGGATTACATTTGCTAGGAATCCCAAGAGTTGGACTACAATGTCAAACTCCAAGGAGGAACGAGATTGCGGAACCCACGAAATAGCAACTTGTCAGGAGACAGCCGCCCCAATTGAATATCTGGCAGCGAGACACAATTTAGTTCTTGATGGGAAACACCATAGAAGGCAAAGGAGTTCTCAGACTTCCTCTCTTTCTGGGACAATTCAATCAGTGGCTTGGATGCATAGATGAAATTCTCAAGGGATGGAGGTAACAACATACCATTCCGAGAATATTCTACACATGCACGATCGAGTTGAGATGATTTCGGGGAACCAGACAATTCACTCAGATCCACGGCGACATCTTTCAGCAATTGCACGTGAACCAGGGAAAGTCACTTCTAACTTCAGAACCTTGTCTTGTGACGACACAAGGTTAGTTCTAACAAGTTTCCAATGCTCAAGCCCAATCTCCAATATGAATATCCTCAACATAGAGAAGATAAGAAGGTAGTTGATGGGCTCAACCACAAACTTATCCAGATACTCCAAGACGGTAGACTCATATTTCAACAGAACGAGGCATAAGTATTGGTCAGACTAACACATTTAGGTAGGTCGGTCTGAGTTTGATTTGACGATAGCCCAATTCAATTCAAAAGATTTGTAGGATAGCATACCCACAAAGGAGATACCACCTAGCTTCAACACGGACATACTAGACATCCCTTTAGGAAGGAACTATATCGGGATAGAGCTATTATCTTTCAACTCTCCAAGTTGTTTAAGCTCAACCAAATAATTCAGGACATCCAGCATGATTTTCTTGGAGAAGGGAGTTGTTCAGAGAACCAGCTTGCTCATAAGCTCAATTTTTCTTGGAGAAAAGAGTTGTCCGTGATGTTGAGCTTGGACAGGCGACAACCTGGCGACACTTCTGGAAGGAACAACAGGATATCACGATCCATTTACAGGATATCACGACATGGCAGTGGATCTTGAGTTTGAGAGAGGATCATGCCGTTCAGTGCACAAGGAGATGGTTTTGGGAGCTTCGGCATGAACCTAGCTCTTTGACCGAGGGAAGGCACCGGAGAGAACGAACTTGGCAACACAGTCAAACTCAGCTTATTGATCGGATAACCAATCATGCTAAGGAGGATAAAGAAGGTCTTTGGATTGCAACGCAGTAAGAACTGCTGAGAATATCCGATAGCCACATCATTGCTCACGAATTATCATTCCCGAGTAACAAGTCACTCGGAGATCGGAGAGTAACAAGGTGTAAGAGCATCACTTCATCAAGAGGATCATGGTACTTCGCACAATACCCCGATATCAAAGAGTGTGACACTCTAAGGTGGAGCAGAAACAAAGACTAATAAACCTCTTATTCTGTGGATTACAAAACTTTGACCTAGCCCGAGAAGTGGACAAGGTACTAGAGTTGTTTCTCCTAACAAGTCGAAGTGGAAAGTATTGACGGATCAGGAGAGTGACTTGCATCGGAATACACCAACGCACGATAAAACTTTACTGTCAACTGACAGACAAGGTCGGAAAGCAGATCAGAGTAAGAAACATGCTCACGAGAAAAGTTCTGAGATGTTGAAGATGCACCGGTTATTACTCAATTGTGATAACCATGCCCGAAAAGGAGAGATGTAGCGGAATCACGAACAGAGTTGGGATACGTGCTAGAAGAATCCTGGCTGTAACCCCGATGGTTCCAAGATAGAACCTAGAGCAAGGCTAAGGAAGAGATGAAGTTACATAACCAGCTGAGGTGCGGTAATTTAAGGTTCAACTATTTACCACACAGACCACGGAAAGACTTGGGTTGAAGATCAGCATCATGTGCTACTAGCGAGAGTTAAGTAATCACAACTTAACACACTCTAGTTAGCACAATCCGGGACCTTCTGTTCAAGTCCTTGGGTTAAAACCCAAAAGAACGGATTAAGAGATTAAACTGGATAGGAATACAAGGGTTCTTAACCAACTGAGTTGATGGAATTTTCGTCGTACTCCAGATGGTTTCTCGGCACATGAAGCTTCGGATTGTAGCGCGGCGGGAGCAACGTGACACATAACCCTAAAGATAGAAGCCCACCCACGTGATACTCCTAGTTTTGAAGTAACAGACGAGAAGTAAAACCTTTAAGTCAAATCGAGGTAAGATTGCTCCGAGATTAGAGGATAACCAGATAAGGAGTAAAAAGAATCCTAAGATGGTTTTCACAACTCATTTTTAGGTTAAAAATATTTTCACAAACACTAGACTCAACATTGACCAGTAGAAGGGTTTCCTACAGGCAGTACGGCTCTGATACCAACTTGTGGCGCCCCGACCTGACTGCTATACAGTGATACTATGTCCCCGGTTATCCGATACCACCGGACACATTATCAAAGCATAATAGAGAGATCAAGACTGTGGAACAACTGGCACATCACAGACTCTATGACACAAATCATATAGTTCAACTCTTATATAGAGAAAGATAGCAAAAGACAACCAGAGGTCACAGACCCAACATTACATCATGCGGAAGCGAAGTGTGTTGTTCTAAACAACAAGAACCAAATTATGGCCTAAGAGGCCTGCAAATAAACATCACAGCGCCAGCTGTTCCGGGATGTCCCAAGCTGCCACCTGGGAACCCCAGACTACTCGTCGACGTCCACAAAGAACCCACCTTCGAGGTCGGTGAAGTCCTCTCCTGAAACAAAAGCAAAGACGTTGAGTTCGACGAACTCGCAAGATTAAGAGCTAATATATGCTCGATGAGGCTTTCAAAGTTATATGGCTGTTTTGCATAAAGCTGATTTTATTTATGAAAAACATAACTCAATGGCATCGACTAATCAGAAATATTTTTGAAGAGGGGTAAGAAGTAACTCTTTTTCTTCTGATCACTTTCTCATCAGCAACCATCATCACCATCATTGTACCTGTTCATCAAAGGCACCTCCCCGAATCACCCTCGAGGAAGTCAACCTTGCATTCGTGAAATTGGTACCTCTAGTACCCAAGTTTTAATCATTCCGTTAAAGTTATTCTATGATCAGCGTCCATTCCCAAGTTGTCCGTAACCGTGGACACGGCTTTTCGAAAAGATTAACCCTGCAGGGGTGCACTGTGTTTACCTTCGGTACCGCCCGGCTCATTGCCTACACGTAGCTCTCTTCCGGGGAAAGCCGGCTGAGTGGGAACGGTTACAACCTTTACCTTGTTAAGGACTAACCCAGGATCATCAGTGGGGACAGGGCTGCCAGGATCACACACCCCGCCCTGTGGCCACTCATTTTCCTAAACACCACCATCCTCGTCTCAGTCTTGGCCACCATCTCAACGCACACGCAAATGGAAAGCCAAACTAGAGGACCCTGGCTAGTCCCGCTCAAGTTAGTCGGTCGACGAGGGCTCCATATACCCCACCGAAAGGAAGCGCGCTCAGTCTTGGTTCAGGAGGTCCAGAACTCGCACCTAGGCGGTGAGAACGAGACAACCCACCACATCCCATGTGGCCTCTCATCCCCACCTTTAGCATTTTATTACCCATGTCTCCACAATTTCTCCATCATCACATTGCTGTCACAAGTCAACACCTGTTTCCAGCATGTACCACTAGGCAATTCACTAAGCATGGCTAAGCACTTGCATAGCATAATAATTATATCAGGCCAACAATGCAAACCTATGGTAATAGGAGGGGAAAACAGGCACTGGCATCGGAATCTTAATGCATTCTATAGGATACTCTAATCCAAGCAAAAAGACATTTAGAACCGCATGCAATATTATAGTGGAGAAAATATTTGCGGAAAATAGGATAAGACATGCTCAGAGGGGGGATTACGCTTGCCTTGTTCAGGGTACTGGTAGTACGGATCGTCACAAGACGGGGGTGGCACTTCACCTCCTTGATCTATCGAGGCATAGCAACGGAAGAACAATCAATCACCACACCAACTTTAGCAAATGCAATGCACAAACACATGATGACATGTCAATTTAAATCCCCGAGAGGAGGATGATTCAACTATTCAATTTAAACGGAGTTTGGGTGCTTAGTGGGGACACACCTCGAATTCACCGTGGAGTTAAGTAAGGAATCAACTTTACTGGTTGATTAACGTAGTTGAGACCCTAGGATTTAACTTGTAGATGATATGACATGATCATGTGAGAGATGCAATGTTTAGGTGGTTGACATTCTTGCAACAATTATAAGGCAACGGAAAAAGAATTGGTGTTAAAACAAGTTTCAGAGAGCATCCGGATTAAAATCCGGAAAATTCTGGGTTTTATACCGGGTCATTCCGGGTTTTATACCGGGTCTGGCACCGGGTTTAATTCCGGGTCAATTCCGGGTATGAACCGGGCGAAAATGGTCGAGTCCAGTACCGTTTTGCTTAACCCGGTATAGATTCCGGACCATTCCGGGTCTGGTACCGGGTGATTCCGGGTTCAGTTCCGGAAATTTCCGGGTCTGACACCGGATTTGTCAACGCGACGAGAACTAAAACTGCTACGGTGAATCCACGAAATGGAGGGGGAGGAAGGGAGAGTGGGGGTGCATTTGGAAGGCTTGCTCACCCTGAACTCGTGGGGTGCTTGAGAGTGGGTGGAGATGGACGGAGACGGCCGGAATCGTCCGGGAAAGCTTCCGGCGGTGGTTGGCGAAGAACTTGGCGGCACGGTTGGTTCGAGGTGTCCCGGCTCGATTCCTTCGGTGGAGTGGTAGAGGACGACGAGGCGGAGCTATTGGTGGTCTTCGTTTCGCTCGGGGACTCCTCAATCAACGGCGGCGAGCTCGGCCATGGGAGCTAGCTCTTGGAGCTCTTTGGGGAGAGAAGAATGGAGAGGAGAGTGAGGAGAGTGAGTGGGCTGGTTGGGGGGTTTTCTCTCCTTCACTTTAGTGTCCTTTTATTTTACACAAAAACCCCTGCGCTTTCGTTTTCCTCACAGACAAGTCCTTTCTCTTTTAAAAGAAAGTTAGTAGCTCCTT
The DNA here is from genome assembly GCA_947311845.1 of Poa pratensis. Taxonomy (NCBI): domain Eukaryota; kingdom Viridiplantae; phylum Streptophyta; class Magnoliopsida; order Poales; family Poaceae; genus Poa; species Poa pratensis. Next base: position 54,401,167 of record CAMZMU010000074.1, read on the forward strand.
TCTAGATTTAATTAAGGCACTAACTTATTTTAGAGAAATATGACAAAATTTGGGGAGGCTCCCCTTAGCTTGTAGAAGCTCCACGAATTTTGGTGTGACAAAAATAAAAGGTTTTGAACCACATTTGTTCATGTAGGTTTGGATTAGGGCATTTTGCTAAATTCAAAATGTTGCTCCTTTGGTAAATTAGAGCAAGTGCAAAATATTACCTGGAAGTTTGTTGAAACAAGTTTGCATTGTGGTTTTCAAATGGTGCTAAACCATTTAGTGTGTTGCCCAGCAATTTAATATGGATGCCATGATGCAATTAAACACAAAAGCGAAAATTTTACTCGGGTTTTTAGGTTCTCAACTTTGGGCTGTTACAGTAGGCCTCTTAGGCCATATGTTGGATCTTGTTGTTTAGAACAACCTACTTTGCTTCCGCTTGTTGTAATGTTGGGTCCATGACCTCTGGTTGTCATTTGCTATCTTTCTCTGTATAAGAGTTGAACTATATGATTTGTGTCGTAGAGTCTGTGTTGTGCCAGTTGTTCCACAAGTCTTGATCTTACTATTATGCTTTGATAGTTGTGCCTGTGTTAAGGGATCAATCGGGGTGTTGCGTTGTCTGGTGTGAGGTGTACCCAGCAACGCCTGCGAAAGGTTTTGGCCGGGGATTGGTAAACCCGTAACCTCCGGTTGTATCACTTAACCGGTGACACACAGCATCACTGTATAGCAGTCGGGTCGGGGCGCCACAGTTTATGGCCAGACCATGCTACATGTACCTACAGTTGAAAATACCAGGACCAAAAGGGGTCATCACAGTGTATGGAGATAGAGAAAAAGCAATAGAATGTGAAAAGGGAGATGCGGCCTTCGCAGAATCCCTGTGCCGCGGAGGAGCTAAAAGGTTAAGTCGCAGGTGGACCCAAATGACATGAGTGTGGTTACCACGCCATCTGCCGAGCCACCAATGAAATTCAAAGCGGCCCAGGACACCAAGCAGATAAATCTTGTTCCTGGCGACTCATCCAAGCAAACCAGCATTGGAGCACACATGGAAGAAGAGCAGGAGAAGGCCCTCGTCGCTTTCCTCCAGGAAAATAAGGACATCTTCGCATGGAAGCCGTCAGATATGCCAGGGTGCCAAGAGAATTAGCAGAACATAGCCTCAAAGTGAACCCTGCGGCTAAACCAGTGAAGCAGCCACTACGGCGTTTCCACGATGATAGGAGAAAGGCAATAGGAGAGATAGCTCGCTTGCTGGCTGCAGGTTTCATCACAGAGGTATACCATCCGGAGTGGGTGGCAAACCCAGTATTGGTTATGAAAAAGAACGGTACATGGCGAATGTGCGTTGATTACACCAGTCTCAACAAAGCTGTCCAAAGGACCCATTTGCTTTACCACGAATCGACCAAGTGATTGATTCAACTGCTGGGTGCGAGCTGTTATGCTTTTTGGATGCCTATTCAGGCTACCATCAAATCAAATGAAGAAGGAGGACCAAGAAAAGACGTCCTTCATCACACCCTTTGGAGCTTTTTGTTATGTCAGCATGCCCTTTGGGTTGAAGAACGCAGGTGCGACTTACCAAAGATGCATTCAGAATTGTCTACATGAGCAAATAGGTCGCAACGTTCACGCCTACGTGGATGATATTGTGGTTAAGTCGCAAGTTGGCCAGGATCTTATTAGTGACCTGACAGAGACATTCACAAATCTCAGAAAATACAACATGAAGCTCAACCCCACAAAGTGCGTCTTTGGGTACCAGCAGGAAAGCTATTGGGATTCATAGTATCAGAAAGAGGCATTGAGGCCAACCTGACAAGATAAAGGCCGTGATGGATCTCCAAAAGCCAGAAAAGATAAAAGATGTGCAGCGACTTACCGGTTGCGTAGCAGCTTTGAGTCGCTTTATATCAAGATTGGGAGAGAAAGCACTACCTTTGTACAGACTGTTGAAAAAATCAGACACCTTCGTTTGGGACGCAGAGGCTGACGAAGCTCTGACAGCCTTGAAACATCAATTGACAAATGCTCCAGTTCTGGCGGCTCCAAAGATAAAGAGCCAATGCTACTATATAGCGGCAAATTCCCGTGCTGTGAGCGCTGTCATGGTTGTGGAGAGACAAGAAACAGGAAAGGAATACCCTGTCCAGAGACCAGTATATTACGTGAGCGAAGTCCTCACAGCTTCCAAACAGCGTTACCCACAGTGGCAGAAGTTGGTGTTTGGAGTGTTCATGGCGAGTCGCAAGCTGAAGCACTACTTCCAAGAGCATCCAATAACTGTGGTTAGTTCAGCACCATTGGCAGATATCATTCGTAATCGAGAAGCTACTGGAAGAGTCGCTAAGTGGGCGATCGAGTTGGGACCACATCACATCAGCTACGAGCCGCGACATCAATTAAGTCGCAAGCCCTTGCAGATTTTATTAACGATTGGACAGAAATCCAAGTCGCTCCTAGCATGGCAGAAACCAAATACTGGACCATGCATTTTGATGGGTCAAGACAGTTGCAAGGCTCGGGGGCTGGAGTTGTTCTAACATCTCCCAAGGGAGACAAGCTGCGGTATGTGCTACAGATACACTTCAACTGCACAAATAACGTGGCGGAGTACGAGGCACTGCTTCATGGTCTACGTATAGCAAAGGAGATGAACATCAGTCGCATACGCTGTTTTGGCGATTCAGACTTGGTGGCACAGCAGGTCTCTGGAACGTGGGACAGCAAGGATGCGAACATGGCTGCATATAGAAGAGAGGTGGACAGAATTGCTGGACATTTCACTGGATACCAAGTTGAACATATTGATCGGAGACAAAACGAAGCTGCGGATGCCCTGTCTCGGCTTGGATCCAACAGACAGTCAGTCCCACCCAATGTTTTCCTGGATGAACTGCACAATCCATCAGTCAAACCTCCAGCAGAGATTGACATTGCAGAGCCAGAGGATGATTCAACTTTAGTCGCAGCCCTGCATGAACAGCCAGGATGGACAGAGCCATACATGGCATATTTAAGTCGCGGAGTGCTGCCGACGATGAATTGAGGCGCGCAAAATCATACGACGATCAAAGGCCTATACAATCATCAACAATGAATTATACAAGCGCAGCGTGTCAGGAGCATTCCAAAGATGTGTCTCACCAGAAGAGGGACGAAAAATCTTGCACGAAATTCATTCAGGCGATTGTGGCCATCATGCTTCGTCAAGATCTTTGGTGGCAAAGGCGTTCCGACATGGATTCTTCTGGTTAACAGCATTAGCAGATGCAGAGCAAATTGTCAGAGTGTGCGATGGATGTCAAAGATACGCTAGGCAAGATCATATGCCAGCTCAAGCACTTCGCACAATACCCATCACATGGCCTTTTGCCGTATGGGGTTTTGACATGGTAGGGCCTTCAGACGGTCTTCAAACGGAAAAACTCACCTCTGTCATGGTGGACAAATTCACAAAGTGGATAGAAGCAGAACCTGTGGGAGATTGCGAGGCTGAAACAGCAGTCAAGTTCTTGAAGAAGGTCATATTCCGCTTTGGTACCCCCATAGTATCATTACAGACAATGGGAGCAACACCTCTGAAGGGGCTACACAGATATTTTGCGCAGACAATGGGATAAGATTGGACCTCACGTCAGTAGCACACCCGCAGAGCAATGGACAAGCTGAGCGAGCTAACCAGGAAATTCTCCATGGAATTAAGCCGCGCCTTATTGAAAAGGTCGAAGCATCTCCAGGATGTTGGGTGGAAGAACTGCCAGCAGTACTGTGGAGCTTGAGAACAACCCCTAACAGATCCACAGGATTTACACCATATTTCATGGTCTATGGAGCAGAAGCAGTCATGCCCAGCGATATCATACATGATTCACCAAGAGTTGCGGCTTACATCGAGACAGATAATGAGATAGCTCGGCAAGACTCGGTGGACACATTAGAAGAGGTTAGAGACTTGGCAGCATCAAGGTCAGCGTATATCAACAAGACTTGCGACGCTATCATGCCAGACGCATCAAAACCCGCACCTTTCAAGAAGGCGACCTAGTACTGCGACTTAAACAAGATCACAAGGGAATGCATAAGCTGTCCTCTCCATGGGAAGGACCCTACATCATCAGCAAGAAGCTAAACAATGGGTCGTACTACCTGCTGGATGTAAGGGAAGAAAGCAGCGAACGCCATGATTTCGAGGATCGTCTCGAGGCACCTCGCCCTTGGAACGTCGCACACCTGCGACCGTACTATACATAAGAAAAGGCTAATCAGAGCCAAGCATCATCCTTTCCAGCTTTATAGCTGAGTATCATCACAGCCACTCAGGGCTAGAACTTCAACTTTGGTCGCCACCTAGGCGCGACCTATGCAACATCTGATCGCCACCCAGGCGCGATCGACCCTTGTATCAGAAACCGGCTGCCACCTAGGCGCGGCCGTAAACTTTGTATCATCTCTGGTCGCCACCTAGGCGCGACCGACCCCATGTATCACCATGGATCGCCACCTACGCGCGATCCAACCCTATGTATAACACTCGGTTGCCACCTAGGCGCGACCTTATGTGTCATCATAATCAAAGCTTATCATAGCTTAGCCTATCATGGCAATATCATTATGTTTCTTGGGGTCTTTGTTACCCTGAAACAGCCAATTTATTGGCAATTATCAAATTTACCTTAAGTTGGATTGCTACTCGCATTATGTGGCCAAAGTACTGGGGTGTGGCGTCAATCGAGCTTGATTGCCTATCATGGCCGCTCTCGACCCTGAACACACATGTTCCTAGGAAATACTGAGTCGCGCGAGTGCCCACTTAAGGATTCAGATGGCCTAACTAGAGGTCGATGTACTGCTTATAGTACGGCAACACCAATTACAATTACTTGTATCTTAACAATTGTTTTATTCATGATATCAAGTTACAGGTGATGACCTTCAGAGTTCTCTGAGAAGAATTGAGATGATTACCACATTACATCCTCTCAATCCTTGGGGGCTACATATATTATCATCAAAAATTTGAAGATGGGTCGTCATCAAGTTCTGAAGCTATCAGGCTACTCTAACAAAGAAGCTCACGAAGTCAGATGATCTTCCAGGTGCGAGTCAAGGCCAATCCTGCACAATTATAAGTCGCGAAACAAGGAAAAGCGCGGCCTAAACATTCAAGATCAAGAATACTATGAAGTTCAGGCCACGCTTGGGGGCTAATGTCGGGGGAATACTTTCTGGATTAACCCGGGCCCAGTGCGACTTACTTACTCGCACGGACAAAGGCCCACTTGGGAGCAAGCCCAATATTGAACCGCCATAAGGGGAAAGTCTAGAAGACATATCCCGGAGGACGTGAAGACCAAGTAGTCTCCGAGTAGGCCTCTGTGGACATATTCCTTGTGGGGAAGTTTCCTTTGTAACCTAGCGAGCCTCTGTGTATATAAAGAGGACTCGCAGGACTTAGAGGGTCAAGCTATCAACCCTAAACCCTAGCTCATACGGCGAGTACCAGATCGGATCGCCTCCATTGTAACACCTCGATTATCATATCAATACCAATCTAGGGTAGGCAGGAAGTAGGTCTTTTACCTCACATTGAGGGGGCCGAACCTGGGTAAATCTGTGTTGATCTTTGTTCCTGCGATCCCAAGCTCGGACATGCTTGACTCGCATAATCCCACACCTACGAAGTCATCTATGACACCTGACGTCACAAACCCACGACACCGGGGCTGCTAATCCCGGTGTTGGCCGCCCGGGGTGGCGATGAAGGAATAGGAGAAAGAATAGAAGTATGGGTCTGTTCTGTGGTGATGGGATCACTGCATAAACCGAGGTAAAGTATTAACTCGGGTGATAGTAACCTCGGTTGCAGGAAAGAAGGAGAGAAGGAAAACAAGAAAAGTTATACAAAAATTTATCTTACCCCTTGCTGGTTGGTATGGCCCTAGCCTTACGCTTGGTAATGGCTTTCTTGGCCTTCTTAGCCGGAGGAGCCGCTGACCCGGACGCACCGGGGCATTTCCGGGATGTGTCTTGGGCACCCGGATTGGCTGTAGCAGGAGGTGCAGACCATGAAATAGGAATAGCATCAATGGGATCTAGGATTTGACAATCGTCATCTTCATCGTCTAACAAGTCCTGAACGAAGACATGGGCGGATGGCTTACCCGAGGTAGAAGTCATAGTACGAGGAATCGGCATATAATCCTCGTTGTCCAGATCTTCAGTCTCCTCGGGTCGCTCATGGCGATCTTTTGTCCACTTCTTGGTCTTCAGGTCCCCATCTTCGGTAATTTGTCGAGTAAACAGCTGCAAGGAAAGTGAAGTAGATTCGGATTAATCAGATGGTGAATCACCGAGATAAAAGCAGCCTCGGAAGACAGAGCCATGTCGGTTTAAAGGTGATAAACTAACCTGAGGTGGAAGCCGGGATCGGTTATACGGCTCTACGCCCCACTGCCAGTCATCCTCCATCTCGGTCTAGGCGATGGCCTTGACCCGTCTCCTAACTTGGGGGTGGGTAAGATCATGGGTGCTGACCCGGGTAGGGTCCAACAAACCACTGATGTGGCAAATCTTGTGCACACGATGCTGAAGAGGGTTGACTCGGCGAATGATGAAAGTCCTTAAGAGGTCGTCGGCACCGAACTTCGTTGCCAGCAGACCCTCAAGGGTTTGGTGGATCAGTTGGACCTCAGGAATGGTGTCCTGCGGGTCATAGTTCCAGTTTAACTCGGCTGTGGGGGGAGCAATGTTGAACTCCGGCAGGTTGAGAACATCCCGCCCTGCTGGGCTCTTCACATAGAAAAAGGACCTTTGCCACTTCCGGCAAGATTCTAAGCCGTTAATCCGAGGAAAGAGGGAGTGTTTCCTCGGAGTGATGCTAGCCGCTCCGCATGCGGTCATATCCTTCACGACCTCCTCCTTATTCTGGATGGTTTGCTTCCGGAGGCGGAAGTACTTGGCCCAGGCGACAACAGTGGGCCAGAGGCCGAGATACCCCTCGGTGAAGGAGGTAAAAGCTGACAGAGATGTAATGGCGTTGGCAGGGAGATGGTGAGGTTGTAGACCGAAGAAGTCGAGAAATTCCCAGTAGAAGGGGCTAGCTGGGAGTCCAAACCCGCGCTGAAAGTGCGCAAGGAAGACCACCCGTTCACCCGATTCTAGAACCGGTTCGAGTTCCGATCCAGGATGCCGACATATAACCTCGGCCGTGATGCGCCGGGTCTTGAGCAACCAGTCGAGGTCATCTTGTTCTACGTCGGATCCCTCCCATCCACCTCGGTTACTGGGTGCCGCCGATGACTTGGCCGGGTCGGGAGTGCTACGGCCTGACATCTCAGGACCAAACCTGCAAAAAGTATAAATACAATCGAGATAAGTAACTCGGAGTTATGAATCTAGAGTCGGAACAAATGACCCGGAGAAACAATGCAAATGACTCGGAAATCGAGACAAATGACCCGGAAGAGCCGTGCAACTGACTCAGGGTAACCGAGATAAATGATTTGGAAAGATGAGTCGGGTAAAAAGTTATAAACTTGAGTTTGCATGAATCTGTGAGCAAGCAAGATCTACCGAGCAAGTAAAAAAGAAAGTAAAACATGACCCTAAGACAGGGAAGGATGAAGCTATCAGGAGCCATGTCAGGATATCGGTGCGAAAAAGGTCTAGAAACGGATCCAAGCAGGTTCATGTATGAGCAAAATAAAGCTAATCCTAGCAAGTCTGGCGATTGGAGATCTAGAACACCCTAAAGATGAACAATGAAGAACATACTCGGAAGAACACTTGAGATGATTCATGAAGAAACGGAGATGGGGAATCCATACCAGAATGCAGATCTCGCGGGAATGAATTTGGCGGCGGCGGCGCGGTCGACTCCGGTCGTCGACGGCCGCGAAGCGTTCCCAGCGTTGTACGGATGCGGAGCGTTCTTCACAGCGGCAGCGGCGGCGGCGTAAGAGCTTTCACAGTGGAGAGGAGAGTAAAGAAGGAAGAAGGCCTCACCGTTCCTCTGTCCCCTATTTTATAGGCGCGGAGGCGTGCGGTTCGCGAAGCGGCGGGAGTAGTTCCCCAAAACCGCGCTCGGATCTGGTAACCGTCCCTTAGTGGACGTAGTGGTGGGCCCGCCATCATTGGCGCGGTTACCCAGGCGCCGCGCGGGGTGGTCAAATGTGGTCAAAAGCTGGGATTGAAGTGACCGGACATGACACATGTGACGTACGCAGCATGCGGTGCGCGGCGCGTGCAGAGGCGCTGTCGGCCGAACGCGTGAATCGAGGCAAACCGAGATATGAAAGTCGTGACTGGAATTCGGTGGGATTGAGAAGAATCTCGTTGACTTGGTTAGACCCATTTGAGGATGAAAGTCGGACAAGGTTGGTAATTTGACTCGGAGAAACTCGGCCAGACCGAGACATACTTGAGTCGGAAAGGCTATTAGGTTGATTTGTTTTGTTAAACCTGGCGTGGCCCTCCATCCGAGGCTGTAGGACCGCACCAGATTCGGGGACTAATGTCGGGGGGCTACCCCCGGGTAGGGTAAGTTGTGGTGTAAAGAGCTCTAAAGAGTGGACCGGGTCAAGGTCAAACCGGGTCAACCAAGTCCCGGAAGGACCGAGGCGTGGTGTAGATACAAACCGGCTTATGACAGCCGGGTCATTTAGGCCGGGTCATGTTAGCTGATTCATCCTAACCGACATTCCAAGGTCGGTCTACTCGTGTTTATTCTTATGTGCAGGAAAGAGACGAAGAGGATCCGGCATAGCCTTGCCGGGTCAAAGAAGGGAATCCGGCATATCCATGCCGGGTTAAGGAAGGGAAGAAACTTTACCTCGGAAAGGAAGTCAAGGGCTTTTGTCCTTTGGCCTGGCAGAGGAGCACGCCTGGCCGGAGAACCCGGAGCCTGGCAGACCGACAGCCCGGGATGGGACAGCCCGGATAAGCTGGGACAAGACAGAAAGGGTCCTATCATGACAGAGACGACCCGAGATCCCGGAGGCGCGAGTCTCCTGCAGGAATCTCGGAGATCTCTGCAGGAGCACGTGAGGCCGCCGTGGAGGAGAGAGCCGTTGTCTTCTGGACAGCTATAAGTACCCTTGTACCTCCTCCTGCGTGAGGGACGGACAAAGGGACGATGGAAGAGGAGAGAACTCATTTGCCCCCTTTGTGCTTAGCTTCATCTTCTACCTCGTACCACTGTTCCATAGTCTAGCAACACAGCTCAAGGAGCAGATTTTGTACTTGAGCTTGTGCTTCACCCATATACATCGAGAGATAGGCAGGAGTAGGGGTGTTACCTCCTCACGAGGGCCCCGAACCTGGGTAAATCGTGTGTGTGTGTGCTTGTGTGTTCTTGGTTTGATGTCCGTTCGTGCGCGCTTCTCAGCGTGTAAGCCCTCCCCGGATACCTCCAGCGTCCTATCGGCCCCACACTTAGCCATACCTATGGCATTTGCCGTGACACCACCAGGACAGTAACCTTTGGGTATGATGAGAAGGTTAGCTTGAGGCTATTTTATATATCAATCATCATGCATGAGTATCCCTTCAATATTGTTGAGCATGATTACTTGGTAAAGTTCATTCATTCTCTGCGTCCTTCCTTTCCAATTAAGAGTCGCCCTTCTGTGAAGAAAGATATAGTCAACATATTTGAGGAGGAAATAAAGAAATTGTATGACTACTTTAAGACATTGCAATGTCGATTTAGTACCACCATGGACATGTGGACATCAGGACAAAACAAGGGTTACATGTGCATCACAGTTCACTGGATAGATGATAATTGGTGCATGCAAAAGAAAATTATCAAGTTCATGAGTGTAGAGGGACAACATTCTGGAAAGAACCTTGCTTTGCACTTTTATGATTGCATTGTGGAATGGAACCTTGATAGGAGGTTGCTTGCTCTTAGTTAGGATAATGCTGCATCCAATGATAAATGTGTCGAGGCGCTAGTCATGAGGTTCAATAAGAGTACTCCACTTATCTGTGATGGCGTATTTTTCCATGTTAGATGTCTGAATCACATTTTAAACCTTGTTTCTCAAGATGGTTTAAAGACAATTGCATCGGCCATTTCAAATATTAGAACTACAGTAACGATTGTGAAGAAATCTACACAACAGTATGAACAGTTCAAGAAGTGTGCTGTGGAATGTGATTTGAATCAGGATGCTGAACTTTCCTTGGATGTCCCTACACGCTGGAATTCCACACATGGCATGCTGCAGGCAGCCATCTACTTTAGAGATGCCTTTGATAGGCTTTTTCTTCGGCAGAGAAAGAAATGTGCTCCAACTTCAAAAAATTGGGAAATGGCATCAAAGATATGTGGTTGTCTGAAGTTATTTGATGATGCTACTAAGCTCTTCTCTGGGCATAAATATCCAACCGCAAATCTGTTCTTTATCTCTTTTTGTAAGATTAAAATTGCTATTTCTGAGTGGTGTGCAAGTTCTGATCCGGTCATCAAGTCTATGGCATTTTCCATGAAACTTAAATATGAGAAGTATTGGGAAAAATCAAACATGGCACTTGCTGTAGCATGCTTCTTTGATCCTAGATACAAGAGAAATGTGATAGAATATTATGCACCAAAGATTTACCCCACCACCTATGAGGAAGAGATTGAAAAGTTCACAAGGGTTGTTGAACAATTGTTTGAAGCATATGTCTCTGTTTCAAAGAAAACACCCAGCAGTGGTACTAATGTGTGTCAAGGATCTTCTCAGCATGCTTTTGTTGTTGATGATGGTCTAGATTCATTCTTGAATAGTAAAAGGAAAAATTCAGTGCGTGGTATGAAAACTGAGTTGGAAGTATACATGGAACAAGATCTAGTTCCTAGGACAGAGAATGGTTTTAACATTTTGTCATGGTGGAAGGAACATCAAGTTGAGTATCCTATTCTCTCCAAGCTTGTTCGAGATATATTATCTATTCAAGTGTCGACGGTTGCTTCAGATTCAGCATTCAGTGCTTGTGGACGGGTTGTTGACCCATTTCGGAGTCGTCTTGATCCTGAGGCTGTGCAAGCTTTAATTTGTACTAAAGATTGGATTGCAGCATCAGAAGGTAACCTTTTTCACTTCACGTTGTCATACACATAATCTGCGCCATATGCATAATCTGAGGTAAGAATAGTCTAGAAGCTAACTTGTTTTATCATTTAGGTGCTAACGTTGAATCTGTACTCAAAGATCTGGACATGGAGAGCTTGGAACGAAATTTTGCAACGATGGTGCACATGGTTTGTATTTTATTCTGTACTGTCAACTACTCATGGTCATGGAAGAATCATAATAATTTTGTTTCCTTAATTGTAGTTGGAGGAGCAAGAAGATGATAATGCTGATGACTTGGAAGGTTTTATGGATGTTGAAGAGGACTGAATGTTGCCATGTTGTGCTGGAGTTGAACTATTATTTACCTACTATTATTATCATGGACTCTTTTCTTGCTGAACTTTTTGAAGTGTGAACTATGTGTCATGTGACTGTGAGCTAAATTTATATATGTTTGCTCAGCGTCAAGTTTAAAATCCACTCCAAGTCTCTTTGTTGCTTGAATTATAAATTTATGTGTGTGAAACCTGATCATGTGCTTGATGCTTGAATTTTTCTACATGTTTCAAGAGGCCTCTTGGTTCCGGCAAACATCCGCTTCCGTTCCGTGACCGTGCCGTATTCGGTCCGTATTTGTTTCCGACAATATCTATTTTCGTATTTGTTTCCGGGGTTTCCGTATTTGTTTCCGCTTCCGCAACAAAATATGGAAACAAATGTGGCACCACTCAGTTCTGTCCGTATCCGCGCCGTTTTCATCCCTAGTCGTGGGTACGCGGGTTAAAGGATATGGGTTTGGAACCCCATACCCGTCCCCCCTAGACCCGACGGGTTTCGATTTTTCTCGTTAAGCACATCCACGGGTTTTCTTTTACACCAAACCCTCCCCATTTGAGGCGGGTACCCGTCGGGTTTGCGGGTATCGGGTACCCATTGCCATCCACAAAGGCGTCCATGTAAGTCAAGGTTCTGGTCACCGGGCACACCGCTGCATGTGTGCGTGTGTGCTTAGGTCGGGGTCGTGCGATAGCTGATTGTGTGTGTGCGTACTAGCTAACCGTCTTGCTTCCTCTGTGTTGCTGGTTGCACACGAGAGCCAGACGCAAGCCAGCAAATGTTCATCGATTCAGCAGCTTGGATGCTTGCTTAGCTTATTAGCTCGGATGCGGAGGAGGCCGGGGATTGCGACAACGACGGCCTCGGTGGCAGCCAACTAGCTCGGATGCGGAGGAGGCCGGGGATTGCGACAACGACAGCCTCGGTGGCAGCCTACGCCATGAGCATGTTCATCGCGTACCAGGTCGCATATCGGAGGTTGCCGCTGCCATCCTCCCTGGCAGGTCACGTACAAACGCAAAGAGCTTCGGTCTCCGTTTCTGACGACGACGGGCGCCAAGCATTGCGGTCGTTTTGGACCGTATGCACGCCGGATGCAGCGCGCGCGGCGTGGCCCAGGAGATCGGGGTTGGGTTTGCTCCTAATTTTGTTCATCTGTGTTTGGACTCTGAACTATAGGTGCAGTGTTCAAAGTTCAGAGACAGTGTCGTTGCCGGATGACGCGGCGGCAGACTCGGCGGCCTTGAGCACGACGATGACGGCCACCTCCACCTCGCGTTTCAGGTTGACCCGCCTTGTTATGGCTCACGGTGCCCACGACGTCGCTCCGGCAACATCATCTCATGCCCACAAGGTGTTTGTGTTAACGACCGAAAAGATAGAGGGTGATGTTTGGAGGGTGCCGCTGTGGAGGGCCTCCAAATATTGGGCGGACACATGTCCGGCACCCCCATTGGGGCCTCCATTAGCTGGTGCCGGGCACGAATTTGGAGGCCCCGGTGGAGATGCTCTTAGGAGCACTGTGCCTCCACATATTTCCGACGGACACTATGTTGCCTTGTGAATTGACTTTGAGATAAATTATCGTGTCCATTGTGTGTTTATCTCCAGACACCAATTTTATAGACAGGGTCCCGTGGATTATTGCCACACATGTAATCACTTAATTCATTTTAGATTAACCAAAAGGTTGAACTATAGCTCATAGCTCGTGATTTTTACTTTAACAAGAAGGGAGGGAGCTGACTGGAAGCGACTCACGCGCCTCGCCCATGTGATTCATGTTGTCCGCACGACACTGAAAATCGCCTCAGTTGGGGCACTGAAGGTGGGAGACATCCCGCGTTCGCATACACGAGAAGAACATGGCAGTAAGCCAGTAAATGCGAGGGTGAGCGGCAATCACAACCCCATCCACATTGACTACGCCTTCGCCCACGGGGCGGGCAGGTTTCATCGGGGCTGTGTGTTACTCTTCGTGCTTGCAACTTCCCTGTTCTCCACTCTCGTCGCCTCCCACCTCGTACTCTCCCTCCCTATCTTTTGGCATTCCGCTGAGACCTTGTTTACTTCTATCGCATTTGGTGTGTATTTTAGAGGATTGGAGGAGATTTCCCCGAATCTCGAAAAACCCCCAATTATGTGTTTACCAATCCGATTTTTTAAGGAATAATCTCTACATGTCCCCACCAACCATCTCATTTTTACCTAGTTTACTCTGCAGTCTACACCATGCTAGTGTATTGTGTGGAAAGAATTTTTTTGGAGATTTATGTGTACTAGGTGGAAGTAAAAGTTTCACCAAATGTCCAAATCCCTCTCAACCCCCGTCCACTAGGGTGTAAAAATACACTGTTAGTAAACAAAAACAAGACCTAAAAGTTAGGATGGCATGACGGGTTGATAAGAGCTCTCCCACGAACCAATCAAATCAAAAACTCACGAACACACGCAAAAGCTCTCATGATTATTGACATCACAGAGTAGCTCAAAATTACAGAACAGGCAATTCTATATACAGCTTACAAAAGAGGCCAATAGTCATCGAATAGTTTACAGTTGATACTGAACCCTCTATGAAGTGAGCCTCGCGGCCAATAAGGTCTTGTTGGCCATGGAGATGCCGCAGCACGTCGATCGGCTCCCCTGCCTCTTCTTCAGCATCTCCGGCCCCTTCACCACCTGGATCTTGCGCTGCCGCTTTGCGTCATCTGCCTCTCGGTAGGCTTCATTGATCTTGCACTTTGCGACCATCATCTTCTCCTCGTAGCAGAGACCTTCCTCTTGATCAGCCGCCTTCTTGGCGGACGTCTCCAGCATCTTCCACCCGCGCACGATGCCGCTGGCAAGGACGCGCACCCGCTCCGGGTCGTGCTCTCGCAGCGCCGAAACGGACTCAGCAAGGTCGTCGGTGGAGGCAAGCTCCGTGGGCGTCGCTGGGATCAGCCTCAGCGTCTCGAGGGACTCCGCCATCACGTCGTCCAGCACGAGGCAGAGCTGCTCGGCCTGGTCGTCGTCCGCGGCGTCGCAGAGCAGCTCGACGATGTCGCCCCTGGCTCTCCTGAACGCGCGGCGGGGTAGGAGCACCGGGTCAAAGGCCTCCATGGCGGCGTCGATGGAGTCGAAGGTGCCGAGGAAGCGCTTCCACCGGCGGAGCGGGCTGTGCATGTGCGCGGCCATGGCGGCGATCACGGCCTTGCGACCTGCTAGCTAGGGCTTAAGGCGATGGATGGAAGGACGTATGCAGAACGGGATGCGGGGTGGGATCGAAGCCGGAAGCGCGTTCTCACTCCGGTCCGAGTCGGATTCAAATTCTCTGAGCTCATAGCATTGGACGATTTGGAAGCCCGTCTTCGCTCTGCTCGAAACGGATTCTAACTGTGGGTTGCGCGCGCCACACGAAAACATCGTTCACGGCACGGCCACCTCTCCTTGCCTGCTCAGTTGCTTACAACGCACGCACGCGCCGCCGCTCCTGGGACGAGCTCGCCGGCGAGCCGCTGTTCAGGGGCCGGAACGTGACTGGCCAGCTCCTCGGGATCTTCCACGTGATCTGCTCGGTGGCGCCCACGGCAACCCGCGGCTACACGAGCTGTTCCCGGAGGAGCGCCTGTCGCGGGACGGGTTCCTCACCTGCGACCACGGCATGTGTTTGCCGGCGGCCGTGGCGCTCCAGCCCGGACCCATGGTTCTCTGGCAGCGTGGACGCCCCAGTTACGGTTGCTGATCGCCGCGCTGCCAGTGAGATGATATCACCATTTCGGCGTGTATGTTCCGTTAGGCCCTTGAAGTCGCGAGATATGGTTCTTTGTTGTTCTAACAGGACTGAACTTCTCTGTACATTTTTTATCCAATTCCAGTTTGTAAATTGTTCTGTAAGTAGTATGCAAAATTTCATGGAAAATGCACATTCGGATCTCCATTTCTGCAACCAAACGTGGAAACCTGAACAAACCTGTAACCGTGCAATTAATATTGAGGAACTCTAATCTCAGTTCAGCATTATTACAAACACATAACTGCACACTATTACAGGTATGGCGATTAGAACATCACACTCCAGCATTATTACAAACACATAACTGTCATTATTGTCTTTAACACGAACAAGGCAAAGAGGAGCAAAAAGCAGACAGTTGACACACATATACTAAGGTCACCTGAGGAGAACTTGCCACCGCATGGTACATGTCTTACAAGAAAGAGACAATCTCATCACTATCACAGTATCACAGAATACAAAAGAAGATTCATCTGTACAGCGTAGTCCTAATAGAATAGATGTCAGATTCGTTTGACAATACATATCACCCATACTCATTCCATAAGAGTAGCTTATGAATTATACTTATCTGGCAAAAGACCAAACAAACAAACAAGAGAAAAGAAATATCACTACTCATCAGCTACATAAACAGAGCAACCTCGATTGAAGAGGTTTAATCTTACTTGAGGTCCAATCATCTTTTCCAAAACAAGTAGCTTGCGCCAAAGATACAGTCTGATCATTCAGTGGTCCTGGCGGTGAAGACAATCGAGCTCAAGGCCACGCGAGAAGTTCCATTGTTCTACAAGACGTTTGCTGAAATAACCTTTAGACCTTAAACTGAGTTACTGCTAGCAAGAGAGAGCTCATGTACTTCAGTGAGCATCCACTCTTCTCCAGTCTGCCCTCCAAGCACTATCGCTTTTGTTCCTCCAACAACACAGGTGCTGTGGCCCCAGGCGAAACGTGGAGGACGCCCGGGAACGTTGAGTACTCTCCAGGTAGGTTTTTCTTCAGTTGGATCCAAGAGATACAGCTGTGACGCCGAGTGAAGGCCTGCTACTGATCCACCAAATATCAAAACTCTTCCACCTGGCAAGCTCACGGCGACATGATCAAGACGAGGGGGTGGACCAGCTCCAGCAGGATTTCCTGCCCCCGGCATTCCACTCCCAGTGAGGCACCGCCAGCAGGGCTCTTCTTCACTCAAGTCCATCGTGAACACATCACTAGACCGCAGTCGGAGAGGACCACTCTTAGCAAGACCGCCAAACATCAGTATTTTCCTACCATCGTAGACAGACATTGAGTGGCCTAATCTACAAGGTGGTGTCCATGATGCAGGTACTTCCCTCCACACAGGTCTATCCATGCTTACATCAAGAAGATATGTATCACTGAGTAGTACACCCGAGTCCGCACAGCCACCAGAAACCACCAACTTCGTCCCATCCAAAGTGCAGGAGCTATGCCACGAACGCGGTACCGGTGGCGCAACACCAGGAATCTCGCGCCAAGTTGGGTGCTTTGCGTCCAGATCCAATATGAATACATCATTTAGCAGGCCCTGCCTTCCACACCCACCGAACACAACTAACCAAGATCCATTTAGGCAGGACAGTGTATGGCCCCAGCGACCTGGAGGAGCTGCACTTACATTGATATGTCTCCACTCCGGGTTGCTGGCATTCAAATCCAACACAAACGTATCATTCATCGGTTGCATGTTAACACCTTCCCCACCAAACAGAACGACACGATTCCCTACAGCACACGCACTGAAGTTGCATCGGGATGGCTCTACTGCACCCCCAACTGTCAATTTCCTCCAGGCAACAGATTCCAGGGTGGTCAGTTCTCTTGCCAGTCGACCCCAGCCCAATCTTTTTGCGGCAGGCACAGTCTCAATAGCTCGAGTAGTCTCAATACCCCATGCATTACGGCAAACCATTTTCCAAAGATCTTCATTTTTTGTTATGTCATACAACCGTCTACACACAGAGCTGACAGATGCTATATCTCTTGGTGACAACCGTGACAGGATACTCTGGCAAAGCACTTCATCAGTCAACTGGAAGAGACTGGAATACTCCCGGAGAAGTTGCTCCGCCCTGGTCCCGTGGATATGGGTCGGAAAGAGTTGTCGTGAGCAAACCGTGTGGATCTCACAGGTTCCCTGATAACTGACCCAGGTAATGGTCCCAAATCAACATCGGCACTGGTGAAGAACTGAATTGCCATATAGTGAGTTATGAGACCATCATCCCCATATATAGGGGTCAGATGTAACCTGTTCATCAACGGAAAGCCATCTTTTCTGAAATTTAACAAATCCCCACGGAACTGGGTACCGTTGTCAATGCATAGTCGAATACCAGAAACTACTGCAGCATCAACTAAGGGGTGCCTTCTTTGAGCAAATGGGCCTCTACATTGCAGGAACCGGCTGAAAGAGAAGAGAAACAGCAGTGTTATAAGAACATCAAGTATAATAAGTTTAACAATAAACAACTGCACTCAGATGTGTCAAGAAAAGAACCACACTTGCAAACAGTTGCCACGAAACTGGTAAACGCCACCTTGAAATTAATTTAGCACACAAGAATCTTGGTCTCCCAGGAAACTCATTGTATCATACGAACCCCATGGCAGTAGCGGTCTTGTTTGTTCAGGAATTTTGTTTCCAACCCCTTTATTGTCATGTGTATTTCGAGCTGACAATTACGCAAAATGATAACCAGAGCAAATAACTTTGCCAGGTCTTCTTGCTAATGCATCAAAATCACCTCATGATTTGAAAATGTAAAATAACTTGATTATCATAACAGGTTAAGAATATTTTAGCTGATTTTTCAAATTCATACAAGATAGCAAGCAGTTGCAGGGCAGGACATCTCAAACCCTGTTTTCACAAACTAACTTCACCATTGCAAGTGATGTCTTCATTTTTTTTTGAGGAAAGGATCCGATTCAAATTCAGAATACACAGAACAACTTACAATAAGGTCCAAACAAGAAAGGAAAACACAAAAGGACCCTGCAAATTGCACTAAGCACCCTGAGCAACCTGGAGAAGCTTCAATCGGATCCAACGCCGGCGCCCAAGAGCCTAGCCGCCACCGCCGTCGCCGTACCTCCAACCGCCGGGGAGAGAGCGCCGCCAAACTTTGTAGGAGGCCGCAGAAGTCGTCCGCCGCTGCGCGATGGCACCTAGCCGCGCTGAACGCGCACGGCCACAACGCCTTCTCCCCAGCACCACCGAGCTTCCAGCCGACGCGGCAACGCCCAGGCCAGCCACCACGAACGCCCACCCACCTCCATCCACCGCTCCCCTCGCCGCCAAGGCCGGCCAGAGCAAAGAGAAGGAGGGAGACCACCACCACCTGCACCAACAAAACCGGAGCTCCCAGCTATACCTACCTCTCCCCTCGCCGCCACGGCCGGCCAGAGAAGCAGAAGCAGAAAGAACCACCGGACGCAACACCTTCACGGCCTCCTCGGCGACGAAAACGCCGCCGGAACGGGAAAAGGAGGGGAAGGACCTCGCCTCACACACCGACGCCATCGCCACCGTCCTCGACGCCGTCAGCCAGGCACGCACACCTACAAACCTATCTACACGCACGGCGAGCTGCCGGAGCTCCCCCCACCTCGCAGTGCCTTAAAGGCAGCCGGAGGCGGAGGGGAGCGGCGGAGATCACCGGCGGGAGCGAGGAACTTCGAGTCGCCTCTGGATTCGCCTCTCTGCACTGTAGCGAGGCTTATCCCCAGGGCGAGAGCTGACAGTCTAAGTGATGTCTTCATATTTATGTTGAAGAAGACATTCTTGGGGATATGCTTTTGTAAATAAAGACTAGTGTTTCCCAGGAAAAATTCTCCAGGCTGAGGTAATTCTGATAGCAATAATAGCAAGTGCTAGACAGTTGATATAGCTTAACATAGCTTAACATAACTAAGTAAAGTGTACCCTTTCCGGGTAATTCGTGCACAATTGTCTCCCCCTCTCCTCCTCTCTACTGTAGAAAGGCGAAAAGGGAGCTCGGCGAGGACTCCTTTCCGGCGGCGGATCCAGCGCCTCCTCTCCCCCACGAGTCTCGTGCTCGTCGGCGGGACGGGGGTCGCTCGGTCCTCCGTCCGGATCTGTATAGCTGTAGTCTTAGATTAGGCTTTCTAGCTACTGTTTTGCCGGTCTTCGTCTTGCTTCTGGCGGCGATGGCGTCGGCGTTCAATAAGCTGGCTCGGGATCTTCCTCTCCCGCGTGCTCCGGTGCGTCGGGAGGTCGATTTGCGAGCTGGTTTTGCAGGTGTGTCCAGGCGAGCTCGGCGAGGCGGTGGTGGCGAGCTCGTTAGGGACTTTTGGTCCTCCTCTTCGTCCGCGTCACGGCGACGCCCCCTCCAGCATCGGCGGGAAGATGGAGTTGCTCGGGAGCATGTCCCGGTTGTTGCCTCACATGGCGGCAGCATCGGGGGACACGGTGGCTCGATTGCTTCTGCACCAGGCTTGTGGAAGATGGTGGGAAGATCCTCTCTTCCCCGACGGCGTCGGCTGGAGGGGATGGTTCTTCGATCCGGCGATGGCTCCGGAGCTTGGCCCCGGCCTGCGTGCCACAAAGATGTAGGCTTCACCTTTGGTGAGCCTTTTCTTCTGGTCCACAAAGCTGCTAGACAGCAAGGAAGCCTCGCCGGGCTTCGATCTGTGGTGTTCGTCGTCGTTCCGTCCGGTGGTTGCTCCGGTGGCTTCGGTGGTGGGCGGCGATCGATGGTGTTGGGTACAGAGGATCCTAGGGACCGCGCTGTAATTTTTGTTTCTTTCAGGGTCCTTTGTGCTAATGTGTGTGGACAGCTGGGTTTCCAGTGTCTTCGTCTGTATGCGTACGTGCCCTGTACTGCCAACTTTTTCTAATGAATAGGTTTCGTATTGCGCTAAAAAAAAACTAAGTAAAGTGTACCATAGGTCCAACCATTCAAATACTTACACGGGTTACCACATAGGCCCTTGAAATTGGGAATTGCGGACATTCAGGTCCCTGAATTGGTATACACAGGACAATTTACTTTACTGATTAAGAACATTACTCTTTAAAACGAAGGGCTTTCTACACAAGCAAGTATTGTTTTTAGATAAAATCACTACCCCTAAGATTATTCTTGAGAAGTACTTTCACCGTCTAAACTCTTAATAATATACCCGGCCCTTAGATATCCATGGGCCCTCTTTTGCATTTATCTAGCATATGCCCAATAATATAAATGAGAAGATGGCGCTTATAAGAGTTAACATAACTTCAGATCTGACTCCCTGAGATGTCAAAATTAATCACAATTTATTACTTTGCCACGTCAACGTATTTTGAGCAACAGTAGTCATTCCGTAAGTAACTTCTTTTGGTTCTACCATTTTTGTTGGGATTATGGCTCACCTTTCATTTTGATCTAACTACCCGGACTTTGTTAATAGTTTGATCATCAGAACTCAGGAGTTATGGTACACTGGACATGAAGAGGAAAATTTGATCGAGGAAATGACACAACTTTTTTTTGCTAGCAATGATTTCAACATAATTTGATGGTTTACATATAAAGGTGCTAAGTTCTAACAAGCATATTCTCTCAAAGGATACTGTACAAAGTAAGATTGCAATCACTGAAACCAAAAAAAAGATGCTACCAACTGATTTAAACCTGTTACACATATGCTTTTGTTTGCTATAATTAATAAAGTGAAATCATGCCCAAAAGCATAATTTGTTCGTTTGCAACCTGTTACATATATGCTTTTGTTTTCATGGCACAACTTCAACTGCAAGAAATGATGACAAGAATTTAGTCATTTCCATGTAAAGGTGCTAAGTTCCAACAAGCATGTTCTCTCAAAGGATACTACAACATAGGATTGCATTCACTGGAAAAAATGTTACTAAACCTGTTACAGAGATGCGTTTGTTTGCAATTGCTAATAAAGTGAAATCATGCCAAAAAAGAATAAAGTGTCCAAAATCAATCTATAGATTCACTCAAATTAACAGAGTGAAGTCAGTACTGGCATGGTAGCAATAAACGAAATCAGGCAACCATGAACAACTCAAACATCATGATCTCAAAACTAGCATGGCAGGAGATAATGCATAAACAGCATGATCTCAAAACTAGCATGGCAGGAGATAAGGCAGCTCTAGCAGTCACAGGCAAATGACACCCAAAACAATCACAAGGAATCTTAACAAACGCACATCACTGCCTTGCCGTTTCGTCCAAAGCAAAGCATGCGTCCTCTGACAGCTAACCCAAACAATCCCCCAATATAGACACAGTTCTATTGCTGAAAAACACCGCTGCAGAAGGTTCATGACGTTGCAAACCAAACAAAAAATTATGTTATAGTCAATCCAAAGCAGTATTAAGCATAGCAAACGCACGTTACTGCCTTGCCATTTCGTCCAAAGCAAAGCATGCGTCCATCAGCTAACAAACAACTCCCCAATACAGACACACACTTCTACTGCCCAAAATCACCGCCGCAGAAGCTCTCTCAGGACGTTACAAGCGGGACAGAAAAGTTAAGTTTCGATCGATTCTAGTGCTCAGGAGGGTCGCTCCCTCTCGCTTGAGGAACGCGAGCTGCGCTCAAAACTGAAGACCAAAGTGGTGGCCCTTGCTGTGATTGAGAAATCCAGAAAGCGACAAGCCTCTCGCATCACCAACCTCAAACTGGGCGACGCTAACACAAGATACTTTCATATCAAGATCAATTCCAGGCGGCGGAAAAATCACATCCAGCGCTTAATGTCCAATGGGTTCTCTGTTTCTCAGCATGAGGAAAAAGAGAAGCTCATTTCAGAGCACTTTTGCAAGGTCATGCAGCGCCCCCTCCCTCGTACTCTGGATTTTGACTGGGATGCTCTTGATTTACCTACTCACGACCTTGCTCACCTTGATGCTGTGTTCACTGAGGATGAAATTCATCAGGCTATCCTACAAATGCCTTCTGGTAAGGCTCCTGGCCCCGACGGTTTTTCTGGAAACTTCTACAAGTCTTGCTGGCTGCTAATCAAGGCGGATCTAATGGCTGTCATCAACTCCTTCCATGCCTTGCGCTCTGATCACTTGAGTCTCCTCAATACGGCTATGGTGGCGCTTGTTCCTAAAAAGGATGGGGCTGAATCTATTGGTGACTTTCGCCCCATTAGCCTCATTCATGGTGTCGCCAAGATTATCGCAAAAGCAATGGCCATCCGGCTTCAGCCGCTTATGGACACTCTTGTCTCCAGCTCCCAGAGCGCCTTCATTAAGAAAAGAAGCATCCACGACAACTTCATGGCGGTCCGAAACATGGCCCGTCGACTGAACAGATCCAAAACCCCGGCGCTTCTTATCAAGCTCGACATTGCCAAGGCATTCGACTCTGTCCGTTGGGACTTCCTGCTGGACCTTCTTCAAAGGCTTGGATTCCCGCCACGGTGGCGCAATTGGCTGTCCGCGCTTTTCCGCCACGCCACTTCTCGCGTGCTCCTGAATGGCATTCCGGGCCCGCCCATTATTCATGGCAGGGGCCTTCGCCAGGGTGACCCGCTATCCCCCCTGCTCTTCGCAATTGCCATTGATCCGCTGCAGCGGTTGCTTGCTCATGGTGCTAGCACTGGAATCCTCTCGCCGCTTCCTAGTCGCGCTGCGCTGCTGCGGATATCTCTCTATGCGGACGATGCCGCCATCTTCCTCAAGCCGGAGAAGAATGACGTGGAGGCCCTGGCTGCTCTTCTAGCATCCTTTGGGGCGGTCACGGGACTTGTCACCAATGTCTCTAAAAGCTCGGTGGCGCCTATCCAATGTCATAATCTGGATCTTGATGATATCCTGCTGAACTTCCCTGCCACTAGAGCCTGCTTCCCCTTGAAGTATCTTGGGCTCCCTCTGTCCCTCACTCGGCTCCGCCGAGTTGACTTCCAACCGCTGCTGGATAAGGCCCTGAAGCGCATGGGTTTTTGGCTTGGAAAGCTCCTTAATGCCGCTGCCCGCCTCACTCTTGTCAAGTCTGTGCTGTCCTCGCTGCCCATTTTCTTCTTGACTGCTCTGAAGCCCACTAAAGGAATGATCAAGAGCTTCGAAAAGTATTGTCGCGCCTTTCTATGGTCCGCCAAGGACACGGCTACGGGCGGCCAATGCAAGGTCAACTGGGTTCGCACTTGTCGCCCTAAGGCTCTTGGGGGGTTGGGAATTCTAAACCTGGAAAAGTTCGCTAGAGCGCTTCGCCTACGCTGGCTATGGCAGGAATGGACTTCACCTACTAAGCCTTGGGTTGGTACAGAGCTGCCTTGCGATGATGTTGACCGGCATCTTTTTGCCTCTGCTACTAGGGTCTCTCTTGGAGATGGGAAGACGGCAAGATTCTGGCATTCCTCTTGGGTGGATGGCCGTTGTCTGCGTGACCTCGCGCCTCTGATCTACTCCTGCTCCAAAAAGAAGAATCGTCTGGTGCACAATGCCATTGCCTCACACGCTTGGATTCAGGATATAAATCGGCAGAGTCTTACCTCGGTTGAGCACATTGCTGAGTTTGTCTCCCTTTGGAGCCGTCTTCAAAACACTCAGCTTATCCAACAGCCTGACTCCATCCTTTGGTGCTCCAGCAACGACGGGGAATACTCTTCCAGCTCTGCTTATAAGCTCCAATTCTTGGGATCCACCAAGACACTCATGGTTGAAAACGTCTGGTCGATCTGGTCTCCTCCCAAATGCAAGTTTTTTGCTTGGCTTGCTCTGCAAAACAGACTGTGGACTGCTGACAGACTTGCTTCTAGAGGATGGCCCCACAATGACCTTTGTGCTCTTTGCAAGCAGGTCCCAGAGTCGGCTGCGCACCTGTTCTTCCAATGCCGCTACTCTAAACGCATTTGGACTGCTGTTCAGCTTTGGGCGGGGCTTATCCTTCCCCTTCCTCCTGACCCCCTAGGTCTGACATCACCTATGGAATGCTGGGATCTGATGGCGACTGCTAGTAGTCACAAAGGCAAGGGACTGCGCTCCCTTATGATTCTCGTCATGTGGGAAATCTGGAAAGAGCGAAATCTGAGAATCTTTCAAAACAAGGCGGTGCCTCCTCCGGTTTTGATTGCGCGCATTCGCGATGAAGCCCGGGCCTGGGGGGCTGCGGGTGCAAGGAAGTTAGTTAGTTTGGTCCCCTTGGTTATGTAAGTCTGGCGGGGTTTATCCCCGGACAGGCGGCTTTGTCGCTCTGTTTCATGTTGTAAGCCTTAAATTCTCCTCTCTATCAATATAACAGGCAAAGTTTTTGCCTCCTTTCAAAAAAAGGTGGCATGGGTTGTAACTATACAGGAATTAAACGAATTCGACGAGAGCGTATGATGGGTGGATGGGGACTCACCAGTTCCTGCCGAGCACCTCCTCGGCGCAGTACCCGGTGGCGTCCTCGAAGCCGCGGTTGACGTAGATGATGGGGCAGTCGGGCTCGAGCGCGTCGGTGACCACCAGCCCGTAGGGGCCCGACCCCCCGCGGAGCATCCCCTGGATCGCGAAGGTGAACATCCCCTCGACCCCTCCGCCTCCGCCGCCGCCGCCAACGCCCTCGCTCCCTTCGGCGCCCCCGACCAGCGCCTCGCCTCCGCCCTCCCGCTCCTCCATCTCGTCCCCGCTCCCGGCGCTCCCGGCGCCGTCGGACTCGCTGCCCCACTCCATGGCTCCGGATCCGGGCTGCCCCGCCGGCGTGGCGGATTGGGGCTCGGGATTGGGTGGGGAGGGTTTGGGAAATGGTGGGCTGCGGCTGCCTCGCTGTCGTCGGGGGTGGGGAAGACGAACGAGTGGACGGGGAAAGCTCGTCGACGTCGTCGCCCGCTGGAGCCGTCCGGCTCGGCGGGTCTGCCCCGTCGGATCGGATCCACGGGGTATTTGGGCGGTCGGGATCGGCCCTTCCAGAAATCACCAGGCGTGTGAGCGAGTGAGTGTTTGGTTTGGCGCATCGGCCGTTCGGTATTTGGAACTGCAAATGCAAATGATTAGTTGAATTTGAGCTCAACTCGTAGCAAGAGACAGGCGAGTTCAGTTTGATTCGTGTTACAAGAGTCATCACAAAAAAAACGTCAAGCTTTCACCAGGTTTGTCTTATGTTCGGTATTGTGACGATTTCGACCGACTTTCGAGCTGATAAATTGTTTTGAGAAATTTCATGATCCACATGTTCCGCAGTAAATAGCATAGTCTCGTCCTATTATTTCCTTCTATAATATAAGTCCTTTTTTAGAATTACAAACATAGTATGAAGATCTATAAATAAATGGTCAGTACATTCTAACCAACAACTGATATTATGAAGTATATTTATAATGTTTGATTATAATTGTTTTATGTAAGACGTGAATTTATGATTCTCATTAACTTCTGGGTAAAAATGATCAAGTATTCATCGTGACGATCTTGAGCCACTTTCGAGCTGATAAATGATTGGGAAATTGTCATGATCCACGTGTTCCGCAGTAATTATCATAGTCCCGTCCTATTATTTCCCAGGCCCGGCTCTGGCCTTAGGCGACCTGGTGCGGCGCACTAGGGCCCACACCTGGGAGGGGCTCATGATCTATGCTATTCCTTTGTGTAGTTGTGTTGGGCTGAAAAAAAACAAAGCCCATGACGCTAGCTAAGCTGGGAGGAAACGACGCGCTGGCCTAAACGCACGCATTAACACCGATCCGATCGATGCCTTGGACTGTTTTTTTATTTTTGGATTCGCCTTGGACCGTTGGACGCCTAGTCTTCGCTCGGCTCGATCGATCTGGCCTCCGCTCATTCTCTATCTGAATTATGACCCCTCCTCGCTGCGGCCCTGCCTACCCGGCCTTGATAGGTACATATACAAATCTGCTCCACGATGTGTCTCTATGAATCCAATGCTCCAACTATTCATGATTTAAATTAGGGGTGTTAAATGTGTCGTATTGAGATGGATATCTTGGACAACATTGAACTTGATATTGTTCTTAATAATTTTACATCTAGAAATGACTGAAGAAGGTTTTTTTTGTGAAGAACTGAAACATTATTGTCGATGGACTCATTGGGATTTGGTTCTAATTTGCACTTGTTATATTCTGCTACTTTTTTGGTCTTTCTATCGTAATAAGACATTGCTTAAGTGCTTATCAATTATTTATAGACATCTCATAATAAGAATGTGTGGTCGATGTAAACTTTTAATATTTTGCGTCTATATATTTAGATATATTTACATATATATTACCTTAGGGCCCATGTTTCAGCTTCGCACTAGGGCCCCGCAAAATATAGAGCCGGCCCTGTTATTTCCTTCTATAATATAAGTCCTTTTTTTAAGATTACAAACATAGTATGAACATCTATAAATAAACGGTCATTACATTCTAACCATCAAACTAATATGATTATGTTTATTATAAAGGATATTTATAACGTTTGGTTATAATTGGTTTTATGTAAGACGTGAATTTATGATACGCTTTAGGCCCATAGCAAATTAAATTTTGATAAAATCTCATGGCCCATTAGCAAGAGGTGAAACTGGAGTTTAATCCCGTATAGCTCGTTAAAATGACGTCGGACCAGACATGGACTTGTGGCCCATGCGTACCAGGACATCTGACGTGCAAAAAAAATTAGAAATGCGAAAAGGTCGAAAAATTATGAATATTTCAAAGGTAAAAGATGATCAAGTATTCTACTAGTGTAGAAAATTGACTAGGAAATTATTCTCATTAACTTCTGGGTTAAAAGGCCAAATCTATGTCGAGTAAGTTCTTCCCAGGCAATGCTTCACGTGGAAACGATTTAGACAACTGAAAACTGATCAGTAAAACGCACAGATCCAGAGTTGCTAATTCGAGCTATAATCGGGTGAGCTAGCCTTGGCTCAAACATGATGCATTTTTTCAACCAAGCTGTAAAAGACGACCATACTCAACCCATTTCCTTCAAGTCCATCCAGAGTCGAACACTACCTATGTAATGATATGTTGTGTAAAAAGACAAATTAAAAAGAAGTGTGTTTCAATGTCATGCCACCTAATGGATGGGTATAGAAAATACAGGAATGTCTATAAGATGTTAGAACAATGAAAAAAAAATGACGAATGAAGTCGGATCATAAATTGCTATGGATTGCAGTTCAACTAATCAAAGAGTCAGTGTCCACGTAGGAACAATCTTGAATAAGTCCTTCACAGCAGAACCGACATATTTTTGCATAACAAGCCTCTCATAGCAGCAATTTGTTACCTTGCAAAAGAGGAGAAACCGTGATTTGGTGCAATATCATGAACCTCTAGAAAACAGCTACAAACATGGCAATTTATGATCAAGATAGCGCCTGAACTGTTCTACATATTTGCGAAGTTGTGCTGGCAAATACCTTGATGTAGACCGGTAGCCAAATGTCAGGATCTCATTATGCCCACAAGTTCATCCCCATTCACTCATCTCCTCTACACCATGCAAACCTCAGTCCAGAACAAGACCAGGATTAAATCGTTGCCCTTCTGTGGATGCAAATACAGTTGATCATATGACCACAAGAATAAATGTCAATTCAAGTAGTTTTTGCTGTTTTCATTGACTGTTGACTTCGACGTGTTTACACATAATGGTGTTGCTATCACCAGACTTCCGAGCATAAATCACCCTATATTTGCAGCCTCTGCAGTCACAAGCTCTCACCTCCTCTTCATTTCATCATGTCTCTCCTCCTCGTTGTTTTCAGCTTGCTCTTCTACCAACGCATCTTAGCAAGTTCTGGCGCGACGGACACCATCTTGGCCGGTCAAGCACTTGGCGTCAACAACAAGCTCATCTCCAAAAATGGCAGGTACGCGCTTGGCTTCTTCGAAACAAGCAGCAAATCCTCTGGAAACACAAACAGCTGGTATCTCGGCATATGGTTCAATACAGTCCCCACATTTACTTCTGCATGGGTTGCAAATAGAGATAAGCCAATCAAGAACATCACCTCAATGGAGCTCAAAATATCCCAGGATGGCAACCTTGTCATTTTAAACCAGTCTACCAAGTCCATAATATGGTCGACACAAGCAAACATCAAAGGAAATAGCACCACTGTTGTGCTTTTGAGTACTGGAAATCTCATTCTGTCTAACTCTTCAAACTCATCAGAATTTTTGTGGCAGAGTTTTGATCATCCAACAGATACATTTTTTCCTACGGCGGAGCTTGGATGGGACAAGGTCACCGGCCTGAACCGGCGTTTTGTTTCTTGGAAGAACTTGGTCGACCCAGCTACCGGTGTGTATCGCTATGAGTTAGACCCTAGTGGTGTTAATCAGTTATTGCTTGCACCGCTGGGAAGCTCTGTACCATATTGGTCCAGTGGTGCATGGAATTGGAAAGGCAAATACTTTGCCTTGGTTCCAGAAATGGCAAGAGACGTTCTTTGGATTTCAAATTTTGTCCACAATGACCATGAAAAGTATTACACATATAGCTTACTACATGAAAAGGCGGTTACTCGTCATGTAATTGATGTCTCTGGTCAACTAAAGGTGTTCGTGTGGTTTGAGGGCTCAAAGGACTGGCAAATGGTCTTTGCCAAACCAGGAAATCCGTGTGACATCTATGCGGTTTGTGGGCCTTTCACAATTTGTAGTGGCGAGAATGCACTTCTGCAGTGCAACTGTATGGAGGGCTTCACCATCACATCCCCCAAAGATTGGGAGGTAGAAGATCGTACTGGTGGGTGCTCTAGAAATATTCCGTTAGACTGCAATAGTAACAAAAGCACAACACACACACAGACAACTTCTATTCTGTACCATGTGTTAGGTTGCCCCAGAATGCCACAAAAGTAGTAGCTGCTAAAAGCAAGAGTGAGTGCACACAATTTTGCCTGAATGTTTGCTCTTGCACGGCGTATTCCTTCAGCGACGAGGGATGTTCTATGTGGCATAATGAATTGCTCAACATAAGATGGTTACAGTGTGGTGTCAGTACCAATGCAAATGTAGAAACTCTTTACCTTCGCATTTCTGCTAAACATATCCAAAGTTCAGAAAATAACAGAAAAGGGATTGTTATTGGAGTTGCAGTTGGTACAGGTGTTTCTGCTCTCGGCTTATTTGCACTCATTCTCCTGCTAATGTTTTGTAGAAACAAAAGGAAGAGGTCTGTCCACACAGTGAATGATGCTCAAGGTTTTAATGGAATGATTGTATTTAGATACACTGATTTACACCGTGCAACGAAAAATTTCACAGAAAAGTTGGGGAAAGGCAGTTTTGGTTCTGTATTCAAGGGGTTCATAAATGATTCAACTCCATAGCAGTGAAGAGGCTTGATGGTGCTTATCAAGGAGAAAAGCAATTCAGAACTGAAGTGAGCTCAATTGGAGCCGTTCAGCACATCAATTTAGTTAAGCTTGTTGGTTTCTGTTGTGAGGGTTCTAAGAGGTTGCTTGTTTATGAACACATGTCAAACCGCTCTCTTGATATCCATCTATTTCGAACCAATCCTACAATGTTGAATTGGACTGCTCGTTATAATATAGCCCTCGGAGTTGCCAAAGGGTTGGCCTACTTGCATGAGAGCTGTCGAGACTGCATCATACACTGCGATATTAAGCCAGAAAACATACTTCTTGATGCTTCATTCCTTCCGAAACTTGCAGACTTTGGGATGGCAAAACTTTTTGGAAGGGATTATAGCCGAGTCTTGACTACAATCAGAGGAACTGCAGGGTACCTTGCACCTGAATGGATTACTGGCGTCCCTATTACACCAAAAGTTGATGTATATAGCTATGGGATGGTGCTGCTGGAAATAATATCTGGAAGGAGGAATTCATGTGCACCATCTTCTAGTGGTGGCAACCTTGATGTTTATTTCCCTGTGCATGCCACACACAAGCTTCTTGAAGGAGATGTCGAGAGTTTGCTAGATCACAAACTACAGGGTGGTGTCAACCTGGATGAGGCTGAACTGGTTTGCAAGGTTGCATGTTGGTGCATCCAAGATAAGGAGTTTGATCGACCAACAATGGGAGAGGTGGTTCAGATTCTTGAGGGTCTAGTTGATATCAGAATGCCCCCGATGCCAAGACTACTTCAAGCTATTGGTCGAAGTTGACATTCGACATGCTTATAATCTTTTTAAATAAACTAGCTCAACTGAAGCAAGAGTTATATTTACTACACAAATATGATGCGCGTGACCAGAAATATAGTTGTGTTATTTGCAATGTTGTAATAACTCTTTTGATGTACTCTTGAAAATGCCTTGTATAATATTATCTATGGAAATTTGCCAATTTGGGTATGCAACTAATGACTTTGTTATGCTCTCTCTATATATTTCAAAAGTATTGTACACCTCTACCAGTGATGTATCTTTCACAAGATTCGACGGTTTCCACATCGGTGTATCCATGACTTTGAAGGTACAACACCAGGGAGGCAAGCCGCGGGGTGATTTGGGGATGTAGGAAATGGAATCCTGGTGCATACTGGTATAGGGTGGTGTGGTGTGGTGTGTTGTTGACGGCGTGAGGCAACCACATGGCGCGGTTAGGAAAGCTAAACCTATGCCAATGATACTGAATGCCAAACTATACTGCACTCAAACGGCCATACGGCTATGGGTTTTCACAAACATATCGGCTCGGAGGTGGTCCGAGGCATACATGAGTTGAAACAGACGGTAGCAACCATCTATGATCCTTGACAGGAGGCTGCAGTGCACGGTAACATCCACCAGGGTTCAACAAGGAGCACAGGAAGTCAACTAGAGCATATTGGAGCCAAGAGGTTGCACGGGAACTCACCAGAGCACGCCAGACGCTATAGCGGCAGTTTCTGCCGGAGGTGGTGAAGACGGCGACAATCTCGATCTCCGGTGCGGGAAGCTGGACAATTAAGTGAGGGGGAAATTAAACGGAGGCCAATGGCGCGTTCTGACGCGAATGGAAGTGGACGGGGCTCACTGCTCATGCAGATCGGCAAAGCGCGACACGGCGTCGTGCCCGGGGGTGCTCGATCCCGACCTCGGGTACGGAGCTCCAGAGAGTGAATGGGAGTCGGGAAGGTGGTAAAGGACTACAGGGTGGCGACGCAAACTCGTTGGGGGGGGGGGGGGGGGGGGGGGGGGGGGGGGGGGGGGGGGGGGGGGGGGGGGGGGGGGGGGGGGGGGGGGGGGGGGGGGGGGGGGGGGGGGGGGGGGGGGGGGGGGGGGGGGGGGGGGGGGGGGGGGGGGGGGGTGGGGGGGGGGGGGGGGGGGGGGGGGGGGGGGGGGGGGGGGGGGGGGGGGGGGGGGGGGGGGGGGGGGGGGGGGGGGGGGGGGGGGGGGGGGGGGGGGGGGGGGGGGGGGGGGGGGGGGGG